>CM039512.1:39888085-40288085 GCA_022432975.1 Begonia masoniana
TTTAGTGAAAACATCTAGTGTTGCGGTCTTAAACTATCCAACATACGACAAGGAGTTGTATGCCTTGGTGAGAACATTACAAACGTGGCAACACTACTTGTGGCCCAAGGAGTTCATCATCCATTCTAGACCATGAAAGCCTAAAACACTTAAAGACACAAGGAAAGTTGCACAAGAGACATGCAAAGTGGATGGAGTTCATAGAGACCTTTCCTTATGTTATTCATTATAAAAAAGGTAAAGAGAATGTGGTTGCCGATGCATTGTCAAGAAGGTACATGCTTATAACTACTTTACAATCTAAGTTGTTAGGATTTGATTTAATAAAGAACTTATATGAATCGGACTCAGATTTTGATCTTGTTTTGAAAGAATGTGAGAAACATGCGTGTAATGATTATTATAAACATGATGGATTTTATTTAAAAAGGATAAACTTGTATCCCTAAATGTTCTTTAAGAGAGTTACTTGTTAGAGAGACTCATGGAGGAGGGGTTAATGGGACACTTTGGAGTTACTAAAACATTGACTGTGCTTTGTGAACATTTTTATTGGCTGAAAATGAGGCATCATGTTGAAGCCATTTGTGATAAGTGCATTGAGTGTAGGAAGGCCAAATCAAAGATTAAACCTTATGGAAAGTACACTCCTCTACCTATTCCTAACCAACCTTGGGTGGACATATCGATGGATTTTGTGATTGGTTTGCCGAGGACACAAGGAGGGAAAGATAGCATATTTGTGGTAGTGGATAGGTTTAGTAAGATGGCTCACTTTATAGCATGCTCAAAGACAAACGACGCTACTCATGTGGCGGACTTATTCTTCAAAGAAGTTGTGCGTTTACACGGAATTCCTAAAACCATTGTGAGTGATAGAGATGTAAAGTTCCTAAGTCACTTTTGGAGAACTTTGTGGAGTAAGCTAGGAACAAACTTTATTCTCAACCGTGGCACACCCAAACGGATGGACAAACAGAAGTGGTAAATAGAACACTTTCTATGTTGTTAAGAGCGATTATTTCTAAAAATTTAAAACAATGGGAAAAATGTTTACCTCATGTTGAATTTGCTTATAATAGAGTTGTTCATTCTACTACTTCATATTCACCATTTGAAATTGTTTATGGATTTAATCCTTTATCTCCTCTTGATATTTTATCTCTACCTACTAACGAGTTTGTTAATTTTGATGGAGAGAAAAAAGCTAAATTTGTTAGGAACTTACATCTGAAAGTACAAGAGAACATTCGAGAGAGAAACGAGCATTATGCACGTCAAGCAAACAAAAGCCGTAAAACGATTATATTTGAACCCAGAGATTGGGTTTGGCTACATCTTCGAAAAGAGAGGTTTCCAAATCAACGAAAAAGCAAGTTGCATCCACGAGGAGATGGACCATTTCAAGTCCTTGAACGCATAAACGACAATGCCTACAAGATCGACTTACCTAGCGACTATGGTAATGTTAGTGCATCTTTTAATGTTAGTGACTTATCTTTATATGATGCAGGAGATTCGAGGAAGAATCTTTTCGAAGAGGGAGGGAATGATGTGATCCAAGCAGCGATAAAGCCCAAGCCCAAGAGCAATGATCCAATTGAGAACATTGGCGGCCCAATGACACGGTCAAAAGCTAAGAAGACGCGTGAGGCCTTGCAAGGATTAATTTTAGAGATCCAAGGGAGAGAGGAGCCGCGACAACTTGATCTAAAACTATTGAATGTGTCGAGGATTGAAGATAATCAAAATCAAGTTGAAGCAAGGGAGGCCAAAGATGCATGAAGATTTACATGTGCCATGCACATGCACGTGCAAGGATTAAAAAGTCACATGAGAAGCACATGCAAATCCAAACAAATCACGTATAAGAGATTTTATCCGACAGAATCTACTCAAATCAATTCAAATCATATTCAAACGTAGTTTAAACGTGAGATGATATCTTATCATGCAAAGGATCATTATCTTACGATTTTATTAGTTATTTTATTTTTATTTTCGTTTTTTTTATTATTTAATTTAATTTTCATGTGTAGCCTATTTAATGGCAAAACAATTTTGATTTAGGAGAACAAGTTTGAATTAAAAAATTGAGTGTTTTTTTTTAGAGAGGATTTCTCTTTAGTTCTTTGCGAAGAACAACGATCTTCTTCAAGTCACGCTTGAAGAATCTCGCTTGATAGATTTGGTTCTTACCAACGAGTTTGGTCTGGGTCAAGCTCCTGTTTTGATAGCTTTGGTTCAGCCAATAGGTGTGGCTCGGGTCAAGCTCCTGTTTTGATAACTAGGGTTCCATCGAATTCTTCGATTGGGGTCTTAGTTCCTTACTTTGTTCTTGAATCAAAAAGGCGTTCCTAGAATTATTCCGCGTTGTTGTCGTGTCCCGGGTCCTTTCGATCCGAGGTTCGCATCATAGGTACAGTGTTAGGGTCGTGACATACATGACTTGCGGTTAGAACCTAAGTTATCCATTTAACCTTCAAGGTTTTAACTTAAAGTGATGAGAACGACGTGTATTGAGGTCCCAATAACCTTCATGGACGTGTAATTAAGACTTAGTATTGCGTTTGATAAAGTATAAGCAACTTCACTTCATTCGATTTGTTCCAAAATAACTTAACGTATCAAGGAAATGACGTTCACTGTTACATGACTTGTGGTTAGAACCTAAGTTATCCATTTAACTGATGTGAACCGAGGAGCGATAAATCTCATTGTCAAGGACCATGATCTATTAGAAGATAAAGGAGGTCCAACGAACAAAGCTTCACATGGTTTAGTCGTGAAAACCCGAGGAAAAGAGTCATCACAACAAAAACAAAAGACTATAAAAATAAAGAGCTTTGTAGCATGGAAGTGGGCCCCAAGAACTTGGCAAAAGAAGACCCACAAGGCACGGAGTTGGGCTCCACAAATACCAATGGATTGGAGAGAGAAGGGTAAAGATCCACGGAAACTACAAAGAGATAAAGATTCACGTGGGTTGGAAAGAGATAAAGATCCACATGACTTGGTTTATGATGTGATCCAAGTTGAGACCAGATCAAGGCCCAAGAACAAAGATTCAATTGAAGATACGGGCGGCCCAATGAGCAGAGTAAGAAGCCCAAGATTATTGAAAGATCTTTGAAGCAAGGGAAGCCGAAGATGCATGAAGATTTGGGAGGATGCGACGCACATGCATATGTAAGAATTAAAACACATGTGCCATGCACATGCACATGTAGGAATTAAAGAGGACATGCGCCAAGCACATGCTTATATGAGGAATTAAAAGGTCACATGCAAAGCACATGCAAATCATACAAATCTCGTGGGAAAATATCATATCCAGCTGAATCTACTCAAATCAGTTCAAATCACATTCAAACGGAGTTTAAACAAGAGATAACATCTGATCATGCCAAAGATCATTATCTCATGATTTTATTAGTTATTTTATCTTTATTTTCGTTTTTTATTATTATTTTATTTAATTTTAATGTGTAGCCTATTTAATGGCAAACTATTTGATTTAATAAAAAGAAGAAGTTTGAATTAAAAATTGAGTGTTTTTTTTAGAGAGGATTTCTCTTTAGTTCTTTGTGAAGAACAACGATCTTCTTCAAGTCACGCTTGAAGAATCTCGCTTGATAGCTTTGGTTCTTACCAACGAGTTTGGTCTGGGACAAGCTCCTGTTTTGATAGCTTTGGTTCAGCCAACAGGTGTGGCTCGGGTCAAGCTCCTGTTTTGATAACTAGGGTTCCATCGAATTCTTCGATTGGGGTCTTAGTTCCTTACTTTGTTATTGAATCGAAAAGGCGTTCCTTTGAATTATTCCGCGTTGTTGTCGGGTCCCATGTCCTTTCGATCCGAGGTTCGCATCATTAACCTTCAAGGTTTTAACTTAAAGTGATGAGAACTACGTGTATAGAGGTCCCAATAACCTTTCTGGATGCGTAATTAAGATTTAGTATTGCGTTTGATGAAGTATAAGAAACTTAACTTCATTCGATTTGTTGCAAAAGAACTTAACGTATCAAGGAAATGACGTTCACTGTTACATGACTTGTGGTTAGAACCTAAGTTATCCATTTAACTGATGTGAACCGAGGAGCGATAAATCTCATTGTCAAGGACCATGATCTATTAGAAGATAAAGGAGGTCCAACGAACAAAGCTTCACATGGTTTAGTCGTGAAAACCCGAGGAAAAGAGTCATCACAACAAAAACAAAGACTATAAAAATAAAGAGCTTTGTAGCATGGAAGTGGGCCCCAAGAACTTGGCAAAAGAAGACCCACAAGGCACGGAGTTGGGCTCCACAAATACCAATGGATTGGAGAGAGAAGGGTAAAGATCCACGGAAACTACAAAGAGATAAAGATTCACGTGGGTTGGAAAGAGATAAAGATCCACATGACTTGGTTTATGATGTGATCCAAGTTGAGACCAGATCAAGGCCCAAGAACAAAGATTCAATTGAAGATACGGGCGGCCCAATGAGCAGAGTAAGAAGCCCAAGATTATTGAAAGATCTTTTGAAGCAAGGGAAGCCGAAGATGCATGAAGATTTGGGAGGATGCGACGCACATGCATATGTAAGAATTAAAACACATGTGCCATGCACATGCACATGTAGGAATTAAAGAGGACATGCGCCAAGCACATGCTTATATGAGGAATTAAAAGGTCACATGCAAAGCACATGCAAATCATACAAATCTCGTGGGAAAATATCATATCCAGCTGAATCTACTCAAATCAGTTCAAATCACATTCAAACGGAGTTTAAACAAGAGATAACATCTGATCATGCCAAAGATCATTATCTCATGATTTTATTAGTTATTTTATCTTTATTTTCGTTTTTTATTATTATTTTATTTAATTTTAATGTGTAGCCTATTTAATGGCAAACTATTTGATTTAATAAAAAGAAGAAGTTTGAATTAAAAATTGAGTGTTTTTTTTAGAGAGGATTTCTCTTTAGTTCTTTGTGAAGAACAACGATCTTCTTCAAGTCACTCTTGAAGAATCTCGCTTGATAGCTTTGGTTCTTACCAACGATTTGGTCTGGACAAGCTCCTGTTTTGATAGCTTTGGTTCTTACCAACGATTTGGTCTGGACAAGCTCCTGTTTTGATAACTAGGGTTCCATCGAATTCTTCGATTGGGGTCTTAGTTCCTTACTTTGTTATTGAATCGAAAAGGCGTTCCTTTGAATTATTCCGCGTTGTTGTCGGGTCCCATGTCCTTTCGATCCGAGGTTCGCATCATTAACCTTCAAGTTTTTAACTTAAAGTGATGAGAACGACGTGTATTGAGGTCCCAATAACCTTCCTGGACGCATAATTAAGACTTAGTATTGCGATTGATGAAGTATAAGCAACTTCACTTCATTCGATTTGTTCCAATAGAACTTAACGTATCAAGCAAATGAGGTTCACTGTTACATGACTTGTGGTTAGAACCTAAGTTATCCATTTAACCTTCAAGATTTTAACATAAAGTGATGAGAACGACGTGTATTGAGGTCCCAATAACTTTCCTGGACGCATAATTAAGACTTAGTATTGCGATTGATGAAGTATAAGCAACTTCACTTCATTCGATTTGTTCCAATAGAACTTAACGTATCAAGCAAATGAGGTTCACTGTTACATGACTTGTGGTTAGAACCTAAGTTATCCATTTAACCTTCAAAGTTTTAACTTAAAGTGATGAGAACGACGTGTATTGAGGTCCCAATAACCTTTCTGGATGCGTAATTAAGATTTAGTATTGCGTTTGATGAAGTATAAGAAACTTAACTTCATTCGATTTGTTGCAAAAGAACTTAACGTATCAATCAAAGGAGGTTCACTGTTACATGACTTGTGGTTAGAAC
The DNA here is from genome assembly GCA_022432975.1 of Begonia masoniana. Taxonomy (NCBI): domain Eukaryota; kingdom Viridiplantae; phylum Streptophyta; class Magnoliopsida; order Cucurbitales; family Begoniaceae; genus Begonia; species Begonia masoniana. Next base: position 39,893,959 of record CM039512.1, read on the forward strand.
CTAAGTTGTCCATTTCACCTGCAAGTTTTTAACTTAAAGTGATGAGAACGATGTGTATTGAGGTCCCAATAACCTTCCTGGACGCATAATTAAGACTTAGTATTGCGTTTGATGAAGTATACGCAACTTCACTTCATTCGATTTGTTCCAATAGAACTTAACGTATCAAGCAAATGAGGTTCACTGTTACATGACTTGTGGTTAGAACCTAAGTTATCCATTTAACCTTCAAAGTTTTAACTTAAAGTGATGAGAACGACGTGTATTGAAGTCCCAATAACCTTCTTGGATGTGTAATTAAGACTTAGTATTGCGTTTGATGAAGTATAAGAAACTTAACTTCATTCGATTTGTTGCAAAAGAACTTAACGTATCAATCAAAGGAGGTTTACTGTTACATGACTTGTGGTTAGAACCTAAGTTGTCCATTTCACCTGCAAGTTTTTAACTTAAAGTGATGAGAACGATGTGTATTGAGGTCCCAATAACCTTCCTGGACGCATAATTAAGACTTAGTATTGCGTTTGACGAAGTATAAGCAACTTCACTTCATTCGATTTGTTCCAATAGAACTTAAAGTATCATCAAGCAAATGAGGTTCACTGCTACATGACTTGTGGTTAGAACCGAAGTTATCCATTTAATCTTTAAGGTTTTAAATTAAAGTGATTATAACGTCGTATATTGAGGTCCCAATAACCTTCCTGGATGCGTAATTATGACTTTGTATTGCGTTTGATGAAGTATAAGCAACTTCACTTCATTCGATTTGTTCCAAAAGAACTTAACGTATCAGGCAAATGAGGTTCACTGTTACATGACTTATGGTTAGAACCTAAGTTATCCATTTAACCTTCAAGGTTTAAACTTAAAGTGATGAGAATGACGTGTATGGAGGTCCCAATAACCTTCATGGACGCGTAATTAAGACTTAGTTTTACGTTTGATGAAGTATAAGAAACTTCACTTCATTCGATTTGTTCCAAAAGAACTTATGTAACAACCCCAGTTGGAGTCGCCACGTAATTCATAACTTAACATCTTAATCAATCGGTTCTTACTTCATGCACCTTGTTCATTATTAGTGTTATGTTTTTTTTTTTTTGTTCACAAACATCTCCTAAACTGCATCTACCGATAGAGTCATAGACTCACATCGACCGATGGTCACCAGCGTCTCACATGATTCGCAGACATCATCCGGCAAAGACTTATTCACTTCTGCCGATCGCTAGGCGCACAGAGTATCACTTGCATCGACCGGTAGCAAACGACAAATATTATGCTACTTCTACCGATGGTAAAACATCTACCGGTCACTAGACGACAACACAACACTTACATCATCCGGTATTTGAGATACACAGCATCTACCGATAGACATGTGCAATCCACGTGCTCTTTTAAGACATCTTCCGATAGAGAACATCTATCGGTGAATGCAAGCTCATACATCTTCCGATAGGGGATATCTATCAGTTGATGCAAACTCATACATCTTCCGATAGAGAACATCTATCGGTGGATGCAAATTCCTAACATCATCCGATGGAGTACAGCTATCGGTGGACATAGATATGCACAGACTTTTAACTTTATTGACTAATCACTCTTATAAATGAAAATCAGAGACTCATCCAGAATATATATAGCGGAAGACTTAACAACAGATCATTTAATAATCTTTATAATCATTCCCAGACTCAGTAGTCAACCAGACAATTTCAAAACTCAATGTTATAAAAATAAACTCATCCTGCTTAAACTACCATATTCTTAATCATAACAAAATCATAGAGCATTAACCAGGGGTCTCAATCGCCATCCAGCCACAGAATTGCACCCTAATCACCTTCCAGCAACCAGACTTAGACATCTTCATTAGCTTTGGAATCCTCACCTGATATCTCGTCACCTACATCATAAGGTTTAAACTATAAGCCTAATGCTTAGTAAGGAATGCAATACTAACATGTATACGTGAATGCATAGTTACAAGAAAATCATGATCATGTTCATTTCATGCTCTTTTCTTGTTCTTATTCGTGTTCTTGTTCATCACTTTCATCATATGGATTAAGAGAGGATTTGTGCCGTAAAGGGGGGATGAAAGTGCAAGTGTACATAGTCCCTTTTGGGCCATATTCATGGTCCTTCTCTTTGGACAGTGACATACGCCAAACCGCCCCCAACCCTCACTTAATCCGGTTGCATAAGTTTCATATTCATTCTCATATCTTGCTCATGGGGAAAAACATGCTCATAAATCATTTTCATATGTTTGAGAAGTAAATCATGATGCATGACATGAATGCTCTTAATCATCAAGCTATGGAAATTATCATTCTAGACAGTTGATTTCACAGGCTCAACAGAACATCACATTATATAGTTCTCAAACATCCGTAAATCATCCAAGTGCAACCATCTTACTAACTTAAAACAAACATCAAGCACATAACTAATTTAGTACTCTTAAGATGTAGGGCCCTAGTAGCCGGAAGTCTTAATACATTCACTTACCTGGTGTCCTTTGCAAATGGAATACTCCTTTCAAATCTTCTTCACCTAAATCATTTCACATTACCAAGTTAAAATAAAATCCTAATAGTTCTAACCAAAAATCATCCTGATGCTTAACCTACTTGTATTTCTATATTCTTCTGCCGAGCACCTTGTGTGCGTGGATTAAATTTCTACAATCTAAATCACCAGATTCAGCCCAGTAACTAATCGCATACAGCTATCTAAATGTTCAGAATCAACTCGGAAATGCCTTTACTAAAAGCATAATAGAAATGATCCTATTATTACTCTGCCATTATAGAATCTGAAACCTCGGGTTCTAACTGAAAACAGAGCTCAAAGTATCTACCAGTAACTACATTCATTAAGTCTTACCTGGTAAGCTGAGTATCGGCGAGAACGAAGGAGAATCGGTTGTTGATGAAGAAGGCTACCTGCTGCGAGAGAGAGAGTTCTGGGAGGATGGGAATCGCCGAGAGAGAATGTCGCCTACAGTGGGGTTTTTTGTGAGGTTTAAGAGTTTCCATTTTCTACATATACCAAATAAGTTCCTCCTTAATTACAATTCTGCAACAACAATAGAAATCCAATAAGCGTTGGCATATAATTATTAAATAAAAGGTTAAATAAAGAGGTGACCGTTAATTCCGTTAAGAAAATCACCTGACTGAGAATGTCGGGTGTTACAACTTAACGTATCAATCAAAGGAGGTTCTCTGTTACATGACTTGTGGTTAGAACCTAAGTTATCCATTTCACCTTAAGGTTTTTAACTTAAAGTGATGAGAACGACGTGAATTGAGGTCCCAATAACCTTCCTCGACGCGTAATTAAGACTTAGTATTGCGTTTGATGAAGTATAAGAAACTTCACTTCATTCGATTTGTTCCAATAGAACTTAACGTATCAAGCAAATGAGGTTCACTGTTACATGACTTGTGGTTAGAACCTAAGTTGTCCATTTCACCTGCAAGTTTTTAACTTAAAGTGATGAGAACGATGTGTATTGAGGTCCCAATAACCTTTCTAAACGCGTAATTAAGACTTAGTATTGCGTTTGATGAAGTATAAGCAACTTCACTTCATTCGATTTGTTCCAATAGAACTTAAAGTATCAAGCAAATGAGGTTCACTGTTACATGACTTGTGGTTAGAACCAAAGTTTTCCACTTAATCTTCAAGGTTTTAACTTAAAGTGATGAGAACGACGCGTATTGAGGTCCCGATAACCTTCCTGGACGCGTAATTAAGACATAGTATTGCGTTTGATGAATTATAAGCAACTTCACTTCATTCGATTTGTTCCAAAAGAACTTAACGTATCAAGAAAATGAGGTTCACAGTTACATGACTTGTGGTTAGAACCTAAGTTATCCATTTAACCTTCAAGGTTTTAACTTAAAGTGATGAGAACGACGTGTTTTGAGGTCCCAAAAACCTTCCTGGACGCGTAATTAAGACTTAGTTTTGCGTTTGATGAAGTATAAAAAACTTCACTTCATTCGATTTGTTCCAAAAGAACTTAACGTATCAATCAAAGGAGGTTCACTGTTACATCTCTTGTGGTTAGAACCTAAGTTATCCATTTCACCTTCAAGTTTTTAACTTAAAGTTATGAGAACGATGTGTATTGAGTTCCCAATAACCTTCATGGACGCGTAATTAAGACGTAGTATTGCGTTTGATGAAATATAAGAAACTTCACTTCATTCGATTTATTCCAAAAGAACTTAACGTATCAAGCAAATAAGGTTCACTATTACATGACTTGTGGTTATAACCAAAGTTATCCATTTAACCATCAAGGTTTTAACTTAAAGTGTTGAGAACGACGTGTATTGAGGTCCCAATAACCTTCCTGGATGGGTAATTAAGACTTAGTATTGCGTTTGATGCAGTATAAGAAACTTAACTTCATTCGATTTGTTGCAAAAGAACTTAATGTATCAATCAAAGGAGGTTCACTGTTACATGACTTGTGGTTAGAACCTAAGTTGTCCATTTCACATTCAAGTTTTTAACTTAAAGTGATTAGAACGATGTGTATTGAGGTATCAATAACCTTCCAGGACGCGTAATTAAGACTTAGTATTGTGTTTGATGAAGTATAAGCAACTCTACTTCATTCGAATTGTTCCAATAGAACTTAAAGTATCAAGCAAATGAGGTTCACTGTTACATGACTTGTGGTTAGAACCAAAGTTTTCCATTTAATCTTCAAGGTTTTAACTTAATGTGATGAGAACGACGCGTATTGAGGTCCCAATAACCTTTCTGGACGCGTAATTAAGACTTAGTATTGCGCTTAATGATGTATAAGCAACTTCACTTCATTCGATTTGTTCCAAAAGAACTTAACGTATCGAGCAAATTGTTGACTTAGAGAGTGTTTAAGTCATAATTTGTTTTTGATGATGTCTGTGTGTATTAAATATTCAATTTGATTATGTGTACTTAATGAGAATTATAAATATGAGTTTATTTGGAAATACCCTTGAAAAGGGTATTTTAGTTGACTAATGAATCGGTTTGAGTATACAGAGCTAAATAGTAAAACAGGCTTGGATATACCGATAGCTACACGACAAAGAACAGAAGGCTTCTGCCGATTGAGTTTTCAAGCCACATCTGCCGATGATGTACTCAGCGCCTATATGTTTCATCTGCCGATGACGTGTCAAGCTGTTCTTATGCCGATAGCTACACGACAAAGAACAGAAGGCTTCTGCCGATTGAGTTTTAAAGCCACATCTGCCGATGATGTACTCAGCGCCTATATGTTTCATCTGCCGATGACGTGCCAAGCTGTTCTTATGCCGATCGCTACACGACAGAGAAGAGAAGTTCCTTGTACCGATGGCGTTTGAAGCTACTTGTTCCGATGACGTGTCAATATGCTTCTACCGATGACTATATATATAATAAAATAGAAGCTTCTGCCGATAGCTGTTTCTGAAGACAGATGCCGATGACGTGTCAAAGCACTTATATGCTGCAACTGCCGATCGAGTCTGAAGATACATCTGCCGATGATATTTGTAGCAGCTCCTGCCGATTGACTAAACGACAAAAGGAGATGCTGACTAAAACATGCATCTGCCGATGAATTTTCACGTTGCACCTGCCGATGAAGTTTCAAGACACATATGCCGGTGACGTCTGAAGCTTACTCATTCCAATGACGTGTCAAGTGTTTTGAAGCTACATCTTCCGGTAATCTTCCGCCAGAATTCAAAGTTAGCCGCGAAGCTACAGTGACGTCGTTTTCAGCATTAACTCCAGACTTTTAATGGCGACGACGAACAGCGACTCTAAATGCAACGGATATCTGCTACAGTACGGATGCTTCCCAACGGTAACTTTTATCCATTTGAAGAAAGAAGCATTCAATTCCGTGAAGAAAAATATACAGAGTATTTAAGCCGAGCTCAGAGCACGAAGAAAGAACTTTTGCCAATTGTAATTCTGAGCCCTAGCTGCGAAAGAAAAACTCTCTCTGTATTTTTCTCTACATCTCTCAAATCCTAACTTGAGATTCATCTTGTGAGATTGTAGTGTGAGCTTAATATTTTACAAACTCAACATTCTTGTTAAGGCAGTGGATTGACGCCCGTGAAGTTTAATCCTGAGTTGTAAAGGCAGTTGATCGGAGCCCGAAATTCCGATCTGGTTTTTCTCGAAGAGAAGGTTAAGGATCTTCAAGGGGTGAACCTTGAAGCGTGGACGTAGGCTGGGTTGAGCCAAACCACGTTAAAACTCTTGTGTTAATTTCTCTCTCACTCTATACTTTATTTATTTGCTTGCTGTTAGCATTAAATCAAAACACGAGAGAAATTATTATAGATTATAGAATTAAGTTTTAAAAAGTCTAATTCACCCCCCTCTTAGACAAATCCAATCCTACAATTGGTATCAGAGCGAGGTTTATATATTGTCTAAGTTGTCTATCTAAGATATACTGTGATATCTGTAATGGCATTCAACACACACTCTGCACAAATGGAAGGTCAGTCTACCACTAGACCTCCATTCTTTGATGGTGTTGATTATGTGTACTGGAAGACTAGAATGAGAACTTATATTCAGGCTATAGACTATGATATATGGACTAACATAGAAAATGGTCCATATATAGCTTTTAAAACAGAGAATGGTATTAGAACCCCCAAAGCTTCACATGAACTAAATGATACAGATAAGAAGAACCTGAGCCTGAATGCCAAGGCAATAAACACCTTGTACTGTGCTTTAAATAGAGATGAATTCAATAGAGTACAAGGATGTGAGAGTGCCCAAGAGATCTGGCATCTATTAGAAGTCACACACGAAGGCACAAACCAGGTCAAAGAGAGTAAATTGAGCATGTTAGTTCATGAATATGAACTGTTTTCCATGGAAAAAGGAGAAACCATTAGTTCCATGTTTACTCGATTTACTAACATTATGATGTAGTCAAAGGAGCAACTAAGGACAATCAAGAAGCAATAGGGAGCCAAGATCCATTGATGAATATAGGAGGACCAATGACGAGATCAAGAACGAAGAAAATAAACAAAAGACTACAAATTTTAATCAAAGACATCCAAGAAAAGGAATCATCACAAAATGTGCAACGAGCAATAATATTACTAAGTGTTGATGAAGAAGCAAGGACTGGAAAAGAAGCCCAAAACGAAGCCCAAAACGAAGTCTCAAAAATAAAGACTTCCCACATGGTCACCCAACATGGCACTACTCTAGCCCAAGAGTTTTTAACTTCAAAGATTTTACAAGTGCCACACCATTGGGCTAGGCCCACAATCTGAATTAAACTCGAGACTCACGTTACTTAAACCTAAGTTCCGCGGCCACCATCCACTTGCACCACTTTCCAATTTTCCTTCTCTTATTTTTGGAAACTTTCCTATTGTCTAATTAGGATATTTTGATTATTTCTAATTATGTTATTACCTTATTAGTTTTATCCCTTTGCCTATTTAAGGGAGGCTTGTAATAGATTTTAGGGACTTTTGAATGAATTGATTTTTATTAAGCTTTTGCTTTGAGGTGAGATCCTTATAATTCTCTTCTTGAGTTCTTGGATTAGAACTTGATCTTCTTCAAGTGTATTCTTGAAAAGATCGAACTTGATAGCTTAGGTTCAACCAACGAGTTTGGTTCGGGTCTAGCTGCTTTTTCTGATAACTTTGGTTCCATCGCTATCTATCGATTGGGGTCAAGTTCCTTCTTCTTATTCTTTTGAATCAATAAAGGCATTATTCCCTTTGAATTCCGTATTGCGTGTTGGGTCTAAGATCTCTAATATCTTAGGTTCATATCATTTGGTATCAGAGCGAAGGTTCTTCGATTCAAAGAAGCTATCTTTATCATTCTTGTTATTCTTCTTTTCTTCTCCACAAAACCTTTCGATTATTCTATTTTTCGTTTTAGTTCAAAAAAAAAAAAAAATCGAAAAAAAAAAAAATTTCGAAAATTCAAAAAAAAAAAAAAAAGCTCTCGTTTGTTAATAACGAGAAACTTCTTTTGTACTGCCAATCGAGAAAGACATATCTTTGCTTGTCTCGAACCCTAGCATCCGAATCTCAAGTCGGATTTCTATTTCTGCAAGTTTGCCGGGTTTCAAAAAAAAATTCGTGAGAATACCTCATTAGTATCGAGGATTCACAACCGGAAACTATTCAAGCTTCTCAAAACGTTATATCCAGAGATCGATTCTAGCAAACACCTTTAGTGGTTTGACTTTAATCTATTCTCGAAAGTTGGATTTTAAGTTTGAAAGTTTGAAATTTTCACGTTATACTCGTTGGATTACATCTTGATTGGGTTCTAACTTTAAGAACCTAAAGAAGAGATTGAGTGGTAAAAGACAAGAGTGTGAGATTATCTTATAAAAGTCAAAATTTCGAGCGAAACACGAGTGAAGTGACATTGAACGAGTGTAAACACGTGAGGGAGAGGAGAGGTCCATTTAAATTTCTGCATTTCAATTCAGTTATTTAAATTTCTGTATTTCGATTCAGTCATTTAAATTTCCGCATTTCAATTCAGTCATTTAAATTTCCGCATTTCAATTCAGTTATTTAGATTTTTATTTCGCAATTTACCTTTTGCGTTATTTATTGAAAAAAAAAAAAGAAAAGAAAAATTCGGAATCATGAGCGAAGAGGAGAATGAGATTGATATAAAAATGTTCATGAGGGCCATACACGATCAATACGAGGCTCTTAATCGAAGGATGGAACGTTTGGAGATACCGTCACCTACCAATCCTCGTGAAAAAAAGTTTGACGACTACTATGACCATGATGAAAAACCATACCGAAAGGAAAGATACGATAGGAACGATCGAGAAGATGGAGATCTTAGTGATATCAAGATTAACATCCCAGCCTTTCAAGGGAAAAGTGATCCCGAAGCCTATTTGGAATGGGAAAGGAAAGTCGATTCTTTACTCGAGTATCGAAACTACACGGAGGAAAAAAAGGTTAGGTTGGTCACAATGGAGTTCACCGATTATGCCAGCATTTGGTGGGATCAACTAGTCAAAACTCGGAGACGAAACGGAGAAACCCCAATCCGCACATGGGAAAGTGTAAAAACAATTATGAGAAAAAGGTACGTCCCATCATATTACTATAGGGATTTGTGTCGGAAACTTCAAGGTCTTACTCAAGGATATAAAAGTGTGGAGGAGTATTATAAAGAAATGGAGATGGCCATGATAAAGGCCGATGTTAACGAGGATGGAGAAGCCACAATGGCAAGGTTTGTGGGAGGACTTAATCGAGAAATTGCCGACATAGTAGATTTACAACACTATTTGGACATGGAGGAATTACTACACAAGGCGATCAAAATCGAACGACAACTAAATGCCAAGAAAAGTGCAAAGGTAAACACAGTGTCAAATAGTTCGTGGAAACCAAATTGGAAAGGAGAGAAGCCAAACCCGAGGGAGGACCACAAAGGAAAAATCGTCGCTAATAACTTCAACCCACCTAAAGGAAAGAGCGAGGTTCCAACACTAACTCGGACTAGAGAAGTCAAGTGTTATCGATGCCAAGGAATTGGGCACATTGCATCAAATTGTCCCAATAAGCGTGCAATGGTCTTTTTAGAGAATGGTGATATAGAAAGTGTGAGTTCAAGCGATAACGAGATGCCATCACTCGAAGATTGTAGTGACGTAGACGTGGAGGAACCGGTCAAAGGAGATTTATTAGTCACAAGGAGAGCCTTAAGTGTACAAATTAAGGAGGACGACGACAAAGCCCAAAGGGAAAACATCTTTCATACTAGGTGTCATGTCAACAACAAGGTATGTAGCATGATCATCGATAGCGGAAGTTGCACAAACGTGGCTAGTACATTATTGGTCCAAAAGTTAAATTTGCAAACCAAGCGACACCCAAAGCCGTACAAATTGCAATGGTTGAGCGATTGTGGCGAAATTAAGGTAACAAGACAAGTAAACATCACATTATCAATCGGAAAGTACAAAGATGAGATTTTGTGTGACGTAGTGCCAATGCAAGCAACTCACATCCTATTGGGGAGACCATGGCAATATGATAGAACGGTTAAGCATAACGGCTACAAAAATGAGTATTCGCTTACTCAAAATGGGAGGTTGGTAATACTAAAACCATTACCACCGTGGGAAGCAAGCTTGGATCAAGAGAGGATTGCCAAAGAGATCCAAAATGACAAAAATGGCGTAGTCGAAAATTCAAGCATGAAAGAAGAGAAGAAAAAAAGCGAAAAAGAAAGAGGAGACAAAAAAGCCGATGAGAGAAAAGTCATAAATAAAGAGAGCAAAAAAGACAAAGAGGAAGAAAAGAAATTGGAGGAAGGGAAAAGAAACGAGGGAGAAGAGAGAAAAAAGAGTGGACTTGTGAGGAAAGGTGAGGAGATGATTTTGTTACTCTACAAAGATGTTTATTTTTCCACTAACGAACTAACAAATTCTCTTCCCATAAGTGTTACCTCTCTTTTGCAGGAATTTGAAGACATATTTCCAGAGGAATTACCTAAAGGAGTTCCCCCACTTAGGGGAATCGAGCATCAAATCGATTTCATCCCCGGAGCGACGATCCCAAATCGACCCGCATACCGAGCAAATCCAGAGGAAACCAAGGAAATTCAAAGGCAAGTAGATGAGTTGGTAGAGAAAGGCCTAGTGAAGGAGAGTCTTAGCCCATGCTCGGTTCCGGTTATTTTGGTTCCAAAAAAGGACGGCACTTGGAGAATGTGCGTCGATTGTCGAGCGGTAAATAAAATTACGGTAAAGTATCGACACCCTATTCCTCGTCTTGATGATATGCTTGATGAACTGTATGGTGCATGTATGTTTTCCAAAATTGATTTAAAGAATGGATATTATCAAATTCGCATGAAACAAGGAGATGAATGGAAAACAGCTTTTAAAACAAAATATGGTCTTTATGAATGGTTGGTTATGCCGTTTGGACTATCTAATGCACCGAGCACGTTTATGAGATTGATGAATCATGTTTTAAGGCAATTTATTGGAAAATTTGTTGTGGTCTACTTTGATGATATTTTGGTGTATAGTAAGTCACTTGACGAACATGTTAAGCATTTGAGATCTGTATTTAGTGTGTTAAAATCGAATCTATTGTATGCTAATCTTAAAAAGTGTACCTTTTGCATGGAATCGGTAGTTTTCCTTGGTTTTGTAGTTAGCTCAAAGGGGGTATCCGTAGATGAGGAAAAGATAAGAGCAATCAAGGAATGGCCCACACCAAAGAATGCAAATGAGGTACGTAGCTTTCATGGCTTGGCTAGCTTTTATAGGAGATTTGTAAGAGACTTTAGCACTATTGCGGCACCTATGAATGAGTTAGTTAAAAAGAATATTGCATTTAACTGGACCGAAGTACATGACAAAGCGTTTAATTTGTTAAAAGAGAAACTAACTAATGCTCCCCTTCTAGTTTTACCAAATTTTGATAAAACATTTGAAATCGAATGTGACGCGTCGGGAAAGGGAATTGGAGGTGTTTTGATGCAGGAAATGAAGCCGATTGCTTACTTAAGTGAAAAGCTTAGTGGAGCGGCATTAAATTATCCAACATATGACAAGGAACTCTATGCTTTGGTAAGGACGTTACAAACATGGCAACACTACTTGTGGCCCAAGGAGTTTATTATTCATTCCGATCACGAGAGTTTGAAGCACCTAAAGTCACAAGGTAAATTGCACAAGAGGCACGCCAAGTGGATGGAATTCATCGAGACCTTTCCATATGTCATCCATTACAAAAAAGGTAAAGACAACGTAGTCGCTGATGCGTTGTCAAGGAGGTACGTTTTAATCACTTCTCTACAATCTAAATTGTTAGGATTTGAATTTATTAAGGATTTGTATGAATCAGATATAGATTTTTGTCATGTATGGAGAGATTGTGAGAAAATTGCATGTGCTGATTATTATAGACATGATGGGTATTTATTTCGAAAGGATAAACTTTGTATACCTAAATGCTCATTACGTGAATTGCTTGTTAGAGAAACACATGGTGGAGGATTAATGGGACACTTTGGAATTGACAAAACTTTGAATGTCTTGATAGAACATTTCTTTTGGCCAAAAATGAAGCATGATGTTATAACTATTTGTGAAAGATGCATTGAATGTAGGAAGGCAAAGTCAAAGATCAAACCATATGGATTGTATAGTCCTTTACCCGTGCCCGAGCACCCTTGGACGGATATTTCCATGGACTTTGTGTTAGGTTTACCAAGAACACAAGGAGGTAAGGATAGTATTTTTGTGGTTGTGGATCGATTTAGTAAAATGGCACATTTTATAGCATGTTCTAAAACTAATGATGCTACACATATAGCGGATTTATTTTTTAAAGAAATTGTGCGTTTACATGGATTACCTAGGACAATTGTTAGTGATAGGGATGTGAAGTTTCTAAGTCACTTTTGGAGAACCTTATGGAATAAGCTAGGTACAAAATTGTTGTTTTCCACCGTGGCACACCCCCAAACGGATGGACAAACCGAGGTAGTGAATCGAACTTTATCTACTTTGTTGAGAGCAATAATTTCTAAGAATTTAAAACAATGGGAAAATTGATTGCCACATGTTGAGTTCGCTTACAATAGAGTTGTTCATTCTACTACTTCTTACTCACCATTTGAAATTGTGTATGGCTTTAACCCTCTTACACCGCTTGATTTATTACCGTTACCTTCTAATGAATTGGTTGATTTAAATGGAAAAAGAAAGGCTGAATTCGTAAGAGAATTACACTCGAAGGTTCGAGAAAACATTATACAAAAGAACGAGCACTATGCGCGACAAGCCAACAAGAGTAGAAAAGAAATCATTTTTGAACCCGGAGATTGGGTTTGGGTGCATCTACGAAAGGAGAGATTTGCGGAGCGGAGAAAGAATAAATTACAACCGCGAGGAGACGGTCCCTTCCAAGTGTTGGAACGCATCAATGACAATGCTTATAAGATTGACTTACCGAGCGAATATGGTAATGTAAGCGCTACTTTTAATGTTAGTGACTTATCTTTGTTTGATGCAGATTCGAGGACGAATCTTTTCGAAGAGGGAGGGAATGATGTAGTCAAAGGAGCAACTAAGGACAATCAAGAAGCAATAGGGAGCCAAGATCCATTGATGAATATAGGAGGACCAATGACGAGATCAAGAACGAAGAAAATAAACAAAAGACTACAAATTTTAATCAAAGACATCCAAGAAAAGGAATCATCACAAAATGTGCAACGAGCAATAATATTACTAAGTGTTGATGAAGAAGCAAGGACTGGAAAAGAAGCCCAAAACGAAGCCCAAAACGAAGTCTCAAAAATAAAGACTTCCCACATGGTCACCCAACATGGCACTACTCTAGCCCAAGAGTTTTTAACTTCAAAGTTCTTACAAGTGCCACACCATTGGGCTAGGCCCACAATTTGAATTAAACTCGAGACTCACGTTACTTAAACCTAAGTTCCGCGGCCACCATCCACTTGCACCACTTTCCAATTTTCCTTCTCTTATTTTTGGAAACTTTCCTATTGTCTAATTAGGATATTTTGATTATTTCTAATTATGTTATTACCTTATTAGTTTTATCCCTTTGCCTATTTAAGGGAGGCTTGTAATAGATTTTAGGGACTTTTGAATGAATTGATTTTTATTAAGCTTTTGTTTTGAGGTGAGATCCTTATAATTCTCTTCTTGAGTTCTTGGATTAGAACTTGATCTTCTTCAAGTGTATTCTTGAAAAGATCGAACTTGATAGCTTAGGTTCAACCAACGAGTTTGGTTCGGGTCTAGCTGCTTTTTCTGATAACTTTGGTTCCATCGCTATCTATCGATTGGGGTCAAGTTCCTTCTTCTTATTCTTTTGAATCAATAAAGGCATTATTCCCTTTGAATTCCGTATTGCGTGTTGGTTCTAAGATCTCTAATATCTTAGGTTCATATCACATTACTAATGGTCTTAAAGCTCTTGGTAAGATTTACTCAGGTGAAGAACAGGTAAGGAAACTTCTGAGATGCCTACCGAGAGCATGGCAACCAAAGGTGACTGCCATTCAGGAAGCTAAGGATCTCAAAACTTTGAAGCTTGAGGAGCTCATTGGATCTCTCATGACGCATGAGATCACAATGAGGGCAAACGAAAAGGAGGACCTCAAAGAGAAAGAGGTCTCTAAGAGAAAGGACATTGCCCTGAAGATCTCCTCTGCCTCCTCCAGTAAACATGAAGAATCTGAAGAAGAAGAAGGTGAAAGGTTACAAAAGGAGAAGGAAATCACATGCTTTGGATGTGGAAAGCCAGGACATATGAAGGCCGATTGTCCACAGGCCAAGAAGTTTCCCAAAAAGTTCAAGAAGAAGGCTATGAAAGCCACGTGGGATGAAAGTGAAGAAGACACCTCTTCAGAAGATGAAGAAGTGGCTAATCTGTGCTTAATGGCACACGAGGACAAGGTATGCTCTTCTTCTTCCAGTAATTTAAGTGATTGCGATAGTGATAATGAAGACGGAGAACTGATTGATGCTTTCAATGACTTAGTAAAGCAGTTTGGCATGCTAAAGAGTAAGTATAACACATTGAAAAGGGAAAATGCTGATCTAATAGAAAAACATGAAAATGAAATCAACCAGCATGCAAAAGAAGTCTCAGAACTAAATCGAAAAATGAGACTTTGGATAAACTTGTTATAAACTTCACTAAAGGTAGTATGGGATTAAACATGTTGATCAGTGGTGTAAGGAAACCTTTGATAGATCAGGTATAGGTTATGACAAGATAATAAAAGGAAAACTTATAGGAACTTCTTTGTTAAATCTACTACCTGTCTTGCAAGGAGTGAAGTAGGACATAAAACTGTTGCATGTCCTGTAAAGAATTACAATATGAAGTCAGTGGTAACCTTCAATGGGTTCCTAAGTGAACCAGACCTAACTCTAGGACCCAAAAAGTTTGGGTACCAAGAAGACAACTTGATCTTCTGTTTTGCAGGTTGACAGCTCTCCTGAAAAAAAGTCAGTGGTACCTCGACAGTGGATGTTCGAGGCATATGAGTGAGGACATTGCACTCATCACAAGGAGATTCAGTAAATTCCTGCAAAGGAAGAGGATGCAAGGAAGAAGATTTCCGAAAGGTGAAAGGTTACAAAAGGAGAAGGAAATCACATGCTTTGGATGTGGAAAGCCAGGACATATGAAGGCCGATTGTCCACAGGCCAAGAAGTTTCCCAAAAGTTCAAGAAGAAGGCTATGAAAGCCACGTGGGATGAAAGTGAAGAAGACACCCTCTTCAGAAGATGAAGAAGTGGCTAATCTGTGCTTAATGGCACACGAGGACAAGGTATGCTCTTCTTCTTCAGTAATTTAAGTGATTGCGATAGTGATAATGAAGACGGAGAACTGATTGATGCTTTCAATGTGACTAGTAAAGCAGTTTGGCATGCTAAAGAGTAAGTATAACACATTGAAAAGGGAAAATGCTGATCTAATAGAAAAACATGAAAATGAAATCAACCAGCATGCAAAAGAAGTCTCAGAACTTAAATCGAAAAATGAGACTTTGGATAAACTTGTTATAAACTTCACTAAAGGTAGTATGGGATTAAACATGTTGATCAGTGGTGTAAGGAAACCATTTGATAGATCAGGTATAGGTTATGACAAGAATAATAAAAGGAAAACTTATAGGAACTTCTTTGTTAAATCTACTACCTGTCTTGCAAGGAGTGAAGTAGGACATAAAACTGTTGCATGTCCTGTAAAGAATTACAATATGAAGTCAAGTGGTAACCTTCAATGGGTTCCTAAGGGAACCAGACCTAACTCTAGGACCCAAAAGTTTGGGTACCAAAGAAGACAACTTGATCTTCTGTTTTGCAGGTTGACAGCTCTCCTGAAAAAAGTCAGTGGTACCTCGACAGTGGATGTTCGAGGCATATGACAGGAGACTCAACCATGTTTGCTGTTGTCAACAAAAAGAAAGGAAATGTTACTTTTGGTGGAAACCAAAAGGGCAAAATTGTTGGCATCGGCAATATAGGTAACAGTGTTAATCCTATTATTGAAAATGTGCTGTTAGTTGAAGGATTAAAGTATAATCTGCTTAGCATTAGTCAATTATGCGATAAAGGATATGAAGTGATTTTTAAATCTAACTCCTGCATAATTAAAGATGCATCTATTGATAAAACTCTGTTCACTGGTTATAGAAAAGAAAATATCTATGTTATTGATATGGATGTTGTTGAGCATGTTAATGAGAAATGCTTTGCTGTTAATTCTTCTCATGATGCTTGGATTTGGCATAGAAGATTAGGACACGTAGGAATGGATACCTTAGCTAAGATTACTAAGGATAATTTAGTTAGAGGGATTCCTAAGATATCCTTTGAAAAGGATAAAGTCTGTGAAGCTTGTCAAATGGGCAAGCAGATCAAATCTTCTTTTAAATCTAAGAGTGAAATATCTACCTCTAAGCCTCTCCAACTGCTTCACATGGACCTCTTCGGTCCTTCTAATATAGCAAGCTTAGGAGGAAAATTCTATGCTTTTGTCATTGTAGATGACTTCTCTAGGTTTTCTTGGGTGTTCTTTTTAAAGTCTAAGGATGAGACTTTTGACACCTTCTCTAGTTTTAGGAAAAGGGTTCAAAATGAGAAGGAGCTCACCATTATTGCTATTCGTAGTGATCATGGTGGAGAATTTGAAAATGAAAGATTTGAACTCCTGTGTCTCAAACATGGAATTGAGCACAACTTTTCATCTCCTAGAACCCCTCAGCAAAATGGTGTTGTTGAGAGGAAAAATAGATCTCTCCAAGAACTTGCCCGAACCATGCTAAACGAGAATTCCCTTCCCAAATACTTCTGGGCTGAAGCTGTTGCTACAGCTTGCTATGTTCTTAATAGAGTCTCCATAAGGCCGATTCTAGAGAAAACTCCATATGAACTCTGGAGTGGAAAAACTCCTTCTGTTAAGTATTTTAGAGCCTTTGGCAGTAAATGCTTCATCCTTAACACTAAGGATAACCTAGGGAAATTTGATTCCAATCCGATCTTGGAATCTTTCTTGGTTATTCCTTGTCCAGTAAAGCATATAGAGTTTTCAATAAGAGAACTCTAGTTGTAGAGGAATCAGTTCATGTAAACTTTGATGAGACTCCTCAACCAATAATTAATGTGGATGAGGATGATTCTTTGGACAAACAACTGGATTCTCTCTCTTTAGAAAAGTCTACGGTTCCCACTCAATTAGAAAATCCTCTAGAACCATCTTCTACTTCTCTGGAAATCATATCTGTTAAAAATGAATCTGCAGATCTTCCTAGAGACTGGAAGTATGTTAGAAACCATCCTTTAGAAGAAGTCTTAGGTGATCCTTCTTTAGGAGTTAAGACTAGATCCTCTCTTAGGAATCTCTGTGCCAATGTAGCATTCATTTCTCAGATAGAGCCTAAGAAATTTGAGGAGGCCGAAAGTGATGAAAATTGGATAATGGCCATGCAAGAAGAATTAAATCAATTCGAAAGGAGCAAAGTTTGGGAACTTGTTCCACGGCCTAAGGATCATCCCATTATTGGAACTAAATGGGTTTACAAGAATAAACTAGATGAGAATGGGGTTGTCATTAGAAATAAGGCTAGGCTTGTAGCTAAGGGATACTCTCAAGAAGAGGGTATTGATTTTGAGGAATCTTTTGCCCCTGTTGCTAGATTAGAGTCAATAAGAATGCTTCTAGCTTTTGCTTGTTTCAAGAACTTCACACTCTTTCAAATGGATGTAAAGAGTGCTTTCTTAAATGGTTACATCACTGAGGAAGTTTTTGTTGAGCAACCCTTAGGTTTTGAAGCTTTCGATAAACCCGAGCATGTCTATAAGTTAAGGAAAGCTCTTTATGGTCTAAAGCAGGCTCCTAGAGCATGGTATGACAGATTGAAGAATTTTCTTGAGGAAAGAAAGTTCAAAAAGGGTAACTCCGATTCAACTCTGTTTACCAGGCAAAAGGACAATGATATTCTGTTGGTTCAAATTTATGTTGACGACATCATTTTTGGATCGACTAATGTCAATATGTGCAGTGAGTTTTCCTCCCTCATGCAAAGTGAATTTGAAATGAGTATGATGGGGGAGTTAAAGTTTTTCTTAGGATTCCAAATTAGTCAATCTTCTGATGGAATCTTCTTCTGTCAAGAAAAGTATATTAAGGAACTCCTTAAGAAATTTGGTTTAGAAACTGTCAAATCGTCTAGGACTCCCATGAGTACCACAACCAAATTGGATAAAGATGAAAATGGAGTAAATGTGGATATTAAGAAATACCGTGGTATGATTGGATCTTTGCTTTACCTGACTGCTAGTAGACCAGACATTCTGTTTAGCGTATGTCTCTGTGCTAGGTTTCAAGCTGCCCCTAAGGAGTCTCACTTATCTGCTGTTAAACGGATTTTTAAATATCTAAGTGGGACAGTTGACTTAGGACTCTGGTATCCGAAAGGTACCTCATTTGATCTAATAGGATATTCTGATTCTGACTATGCGGGTAGTCTTATTGATAGAAAAAGCACTAGTGGCACATGTCAGTTCTTAGGAGAGTCTCTTGTTTCTTGGTATTCTAAGAAACAAAATTCTGTTGCATTGTCAACTGCTGAGAGTGAATATATTGCTGCTGGCAGTTGTTGTGCACAAATGCTTTGGATGAAACAGACTTTGGAAGATTTCAATCTGTTTTATGAAAGGATTCCTATTCGGTGTGATAACACCAGTGCCATTAACATTTCTAAAAATCCTATTCAGCACTCTAGAACCAAGCACATAGATGTCAGATATCATTTCATTAGAGATCATGTTCAAAAAGGAGAAATCATTTTAGAGTTTGTTAATTCCGTAGATCAACTTGCAGACATCTTCACCAAGCCTTTAGATGAAAAGACTTTCAATAATATTAGGATAAGGCTAGGTCTGATTCGGGTTGAGAAAAACTAAGATTATTTCTTTGTCGAAAAATTTCTAAGTATTGGAGTGTTTTTCTCTTCTGTGTTGGCATCGGCAGATGCTATGTTTTTCAATAGGCATCGGAAGATGCATATCTATAGGAATCCATCGGAAGATGTTTTTCTTCTTTCTGCCGACACGTGTAACCCATCGGAAGATGAATTCCTTAATCTGACGACACGTGTGACTTCTTCGTCTGGCGTCGGTTTAATTCTTTTAAATACATTTTCTTCGCTGATACACTTCACTTTTCGCGCTCTTTCTGTAAACCCCTGCCCTACCAAAACCTCTCTGTCGAATCTTCTTCCTGCAATGGAATCTCAAGGTCAATCATCTCGCGCCGTTTCCAAACCAGCAAAGAAGAAGGTCAATGTTTATGCTCGAGAGATTCCTCGTGGAACAGAGTGGCCATCTTTCTACTTTGTCTCTCAAGCGGCTGAGGCAAAGTACCTCAATGATTATCAGTACAGGTCACTGATTCTTAGTAAAGGTATTTTCTTTGAAAAGCTAGCTGGATTGGACATTATTGAACCATTGACAGATCTGGGATTAATAGGTCTCTTTGAAACCGAATCTTTCTACTACCCAGAAGCTATTAAGATGTTTTATGCAAACCTTAGTTTTGCCTCTGATTTTTCTTCCATTTCGAGCTATGTTTACAACAAACGCATAGAAATCACTCCTAAATCCATCCATGCCCTTCTGGGTGCTCCTCATTTGGACAACTACCCTTACAAGTATGTGACAGGGCCTGAGCTACCTTTCTTTGGATCAGAAGATAGTCATCAGTTTCTTAGAGAAATTGCCTTGGACCCCAACCAAACCTATGATCAATTAAAAAGCAGACATCTGACCCCTAGAGCCAAACTACTTCGTCATATGATTGATTTCAATATTGTTCCCAAGGGTGGACATTATGATGAGGTGAGTGCAATGGAACTATTTGTTCTGTTTGCACTCTATTTCAAGACTCCCTTCAATGTAGGATACATTGTGGTTAGAATGATGATTCTTGCTGTTTCCACCCGGGTTTCTTCCTTACCGTATAATTTACTTCTCATGCGGTTATTTGTCAAGCTTGAAATTGTTTTTCCTGAGGAGATTGAACCTGTGGTACTTAAGGACGGAAATTTTTATTCCCAAATCACTCTAAGCAAGATGGGAATTAATTTAGTCCGAAAGGAAGAGCCCAAACTGAACAAACCGAAGCAAAAGACTAAGAAGGCAGCTCCTGTCAGGCATGGTCAGAAGAAACTTAACCTGCCAGCGGGGTCTAGGCGCGGTAAGAGGAAACTTATCCTGCCAGAGGAACCTGCTGAAGAAGGAGGTGTTTCAGGTCTTCCTGACTCTGCCATTTCCCCTTCTCATTCTAGGGAGTCTAGCTTAGAACCTCCTCCTCTGAAACGTAGGCGCAAGCCTGATTCTTCTTCTACAGCTTCTCTCTCAGAGGCAACCTCTGTTCCCTCACCTGTGCCTTCTCAAATTCCAGAGAATCCTTCATCACCTCCACCCTCTCTCATCCTGCCTTCTCAACCTGCTCTTCCATCTTTTTCACCTGTCCTTCGGGCCATTTCTTCCATTATCAGATATGGTCCTCCAGCTTCATTCTCAGTCCAATCACCAATTCACCTGTCTCCATCAGCACCTCCCTCTCCAATCCACCTGCCCTCACCAACACCTTCATCTCCAATCCATGAGTTTCTAGCTCCTCACTCACCAGTCAACCTACCTTTGCCAGCCCCTTCATCTCCAGTCCCTGCCACTCCCACTAGTACACCTCCCTCTACTCCTCCACCTCCATCACCAATCCGATTGCCTTCACCAGCTCCACCATCTCCAGTTCAACAACCACCAGCTCTCCTCTCTCCAATCCATCATGATCTTACAGTTCTACCAGTCTCAATTGTCCTAGTTCCAACAGTTACTCCTTCACCTCCCCTAACATATCATAGGAGATCCTCCTTAACTGAGGCCCAATACACTGAGCTGAAGGCCTCTATTGACCGCATTGAGTCTGCTATCAGTACCATTGAAAGTCGGGTTGAACAGTCTCTGGATGCCAAACTTGTCAAGAATCACAAAGACTTGTCCACTGACTTAGATACTGGTCTTGGTTTGGTGTCTCAGAAAGTGGATGCTAATAGGCGCATGGTTGTCAGGGAAATTGAGAAACTCCAATCCTCCATTGATGCATTAACCCCTGAACCTGAACCCGAATCTTCATGCTCTGTCAGTGTCTCAGAGGCTTGTTTTGAGGATTTGTTTCTACCTTTCTCCCGACCTGCAGTGGTTGAAGATGTGCGCTTCATGTCCCTGGATATTCATGAAGCTGAGCTCCAGTTCACACTTCCTACAGTTTCTACTGCTCCTGCTCCTCTGTCTCTTGATGCACCAATCAGTCCAATGGCTGTTGATGACCCTGTGCCTCATTCTACGTGTATGGAGTTGGTCATGCTACCCAGCCCCATCGAGCCACCTCCTTGTTTGTCCATGGAGGAACTTCTCCGGCTCATTCAGCTCCATTATATTCCTCCTCCTTCCCGGTTGGCTCTCCCGGCTCCTCCAGTTCCTTCATCTTCTACTTCCACACAGGCTACTGATGTCCCGACCTCACTTATCTTTGAGTTGTGGAAGTGGTTTAGGACTCTTAAATGAATTCGCTAGTCTTTTGTACCTATTTTTTTTGTGCACACTTTCTCTTAAATGGATAGTAATTTTTGGTTCTTCCTTCAATGTTATTATTGCCTACTTGCTTCTTTTGCTGTCTCACTGAGTGTTTTTGATAATGTCAATGGGGGAGAATAGTGTATTTGATGATTGAATCTGACTTAGTTAGCATTCTGGATATTTTTTTTGGGTACATGTTTGCTCTGTATGGTTAAATGAATAAAATGCATATACTATGGGGGAGCAGCTAGAATTATGGGGGAGTATTTTAAATTAATCAAATTCAGATTGTCATCATCAAAAAGGGGGAGATTGTTGACTTAGAGAGTGTTTAAGTCATAATTTGTTTTTGATGATGTCTGTGTGTATTAAATATTCAATTTGATTATGTGTACTTAATGAGAATTATAAATATGAGTTTATTTGGAAATACCCTTGAAAAGGGTATTTTAGTTGACTAATGAATCGGTTTGAGTATACAGAGCTAAATAGTAAAACAGGCTTGGATATACCGATAGCTACACGACAAAGAACAGAAGGCTTCTGCCGATTGAGTTTTCAAGCCACATCTGCCGATGATGTACTCAGCGCCTATATGTTTCATCTGCCGATGACGTGTCAAGCTGTTCTTATGCCGATAGCTACACGACAAAGAACAGAAGGCTTCTGCCGATTGAGTTTTCAAGCCACATCTGCCGATGATGTACTCAGCGCCTATATGTTTCATCTGCCGATGACGTGTCAAGCTGTTCTTATGCCGATCGCTACACGACAAAGAACAGAAGGCTTCTGCCGATTGAGTTTTCAAGCCACATCTGCCGATGACGTGTCAAGCTGTTCTTATGCCGATCGCTACACGACAAAGAACAGAAGGCTTCTGCCGATAGCTGTTTCTGAAGACAGATGCCGATGACGTGTCAAAGCACTTATATGCTGCAACTGCCGATCGAGTCTGAAGATACATCTGCCGATGATATTTGTAGCAGCTCCTGCCGATTGACTAAACGACAAAAGGAGATGCTGACTAAAACATGCATCTGCCGATGATGTACTCAGCGCCTATATGTTTCATCTGCCGATGACGTGTCAAGCTGTTCTTATGCCGATCGCTGTTTCTGAAGACAGATGCCGATGACGTGTCAAGCTGTTCTTATGCCGATCGCTACACGACAGAGAAGAGAAGTTCCTTGTACCGATGGCGTTTGAAGCTACTTGTTCCGATGACGTGTCAAGCTGTTCTTATGCCGATCGCTACACGACAGAGAAGAGAAGTTCCTTGTACCGATGGCGTTTGAAGCTACTTGTTCCGATGACGTGTCAAGCTGTTCTTATGCCGATCGCTACACGACAGAGAAGAGAAGTTCCTTGTACCGATGGCGTTTGAAGCTACTTGTTCCGATGACGTGTCAAGCTGTTCTTATGCCGATAGCTACACGACAAAGAACAGAAGGCTTCTGCCGATTGAGTTTTCAAGCCACATCTGCCGATGACGTGTCAAGCTGTTCTTATGCCGATAGCTACACGACAAAGAACAGAAGGCTTCTGCCGATTGAGTTTTCAAGCCACATCTGCCGATGACGTGTCAAGCTGTTCTTATGCCGATCGCTACACGACAGAGAAGAGAAGTTCCTTGTACCGATGGCGTTTGAAGCTACTTGTTCCGATGACGTGTCAAGCTGTTCTTATGCCGATCGCTACACGACAGAGAAGAGAAGTTCCTTGTACCGATGGCGTTTGAAGCTACTTGTTCCGATGACGTGTCAAGCTGTTCTTATGCCGATCGCTACACGACAGAGAAGAGAAGTTCCTTGTACCGATGGCGTTTGAAGCTACTTGTTCCGATGACGTGTCAAGCTGTTCTTATGCCGATCGCTACACGACAGAGAAGAGAAGTTCCTTGTACCGATGGCGTTTGAAGCTACTTGTTCCGATGACGTGTCAAGCTGTTCTTATGCCGATCGCTACACGACAGAGAAGAGAAGTTCCTTGTACCGATGGCGTTTGAAGCTACTTGTTCCGATGACGTGTCAAGCTGTTCTTATGCCGATCGCTACACGACAGAGAAGAGAAGTTCCTTGTCCGGTATAGCTGTTTCTGAAGACAGATGCCGATGACGTGTCAAAGCACTCTATATGCTGCAACTGCCGATGCGCGTCTTGAACGATAATCTGCGATGATATTTGTAGCAGTCCTGCCGATTGACTAAACGACAAAAGGAGATGCTGACTAAAACATGCAATCTGCCGATGAACTTTTCACGTTGCACCTGCCGATGCAGTTTCAAGACACATATGCCGGGTGACGTCTGAAGTTACTCATTCCAATGACGTGTCAAGTGTTTTGAAGCTACATCTTCCGGTAATCTTCCGCCAGAATCAAAAGTAGCCGCGAAGCTACAGTGACGTCGTTTTCAGCATTAACTCCAGACTTTTAATGGCGACGACGAACAGCGACTCTAAAGCAACGGATATTGTACAGTACGGATGCTCCCACGGTAACTTTTACCATTTGAAGAAAGAAGCATCATTCCGTGAAGAAAAATATACAGAGTATTTGCTCAGAGCACGAAGAAAGAACTTTTGCCAATTGGAATTCTGAGCCCTAGCTGCGAAAGAAAACTCTCTCTGTATTTTTCTCTACATCTCTCAAATCCTAACTTGAGATTCATCTTGTGAGATTGTAGTGTGAGCTTAATATTTTACAAACTCAATATTCTTGTTAAGGCTAGTGGATTGACGCCCGTGAAGTTTAATCCTGAGTTGTAAAGGCAGTTGATCGGAGCCCGAAATTCCGATCTGGTTTTTCTCGAAGAGAAGGTTAAGGATCTTCAAGGGGTGAACCTTGAAGCGTGGACGTAGGCTGGGTTGAGCCGAACCACGTTAAAACTCTTGTGTTAATTTCTCTCTCACTCTATACTTTATTTATTTGCTTGCTGTTAGCATTAAATCAAAACACGAGAGAAATTATTATAGATTATAGAATTAAGTTTTAAAAAGTATAATTCACCCCCCTCTTAGACAAATCCGATCCTACACAAATGAGGTTCACTGTTACATGACTTGTGGTTAGAACCTAAGTTATCCATTTAACCTTCAAGATTTTAAATTAAAGAGATGAGAACGACGTGTATTAAGGTCCAATTAACCTTCATGGACGCATAATTAAGACTTAGTATTTCGTTTGATGAAATATAAGAAACTTCACTTCATTCGATTTGTTCCAAAAGAACTTAACGTATCAATCAAAGGAAGTTCAACATTACATGACTTGTGGTTAGAACCTAAATTCTCCATTTCACCTTTAAGTTTTTAAATTAAAGCGATGAGAACGATGTGTATTGAGGTCCTAATAACCTTCATGGACGCGTAATTAAGACTTAGTATTGCGTTTTATGAAGTATAAAAAACTTCACTTTATTCGATTTGTTCCAATAAAACTTAACGTATCAAGCAAATGAGGTTCACTGTTACATGACTTGTGGTTAGAACCTAAGTTATCCATTTAACCTTCAAGGTTTTAACTTAAAGTGATGAGAACAACGTGTATTGAGGTCCCAATAACCTTCCTGGATGCGTAATTAAGACTTAGTATTGCGTTTGATGAAGTATAAGAAACTTAACTTCATTCGATTTCTTGCAAAAGAACTTAACGTATCAATCAAATGAGGTTCACTGTTACATGACTTGTGGTTAGAACCTAAGTTGTCTATTTCACCTTCAAGTTTTTAACTTAAAGTGATGAGAACGATGTGTATTGAGGTCCCAATAACCTTCCTGGACGCGTAATTAAGACTTGGTATTGCGTTTGATGAAGTATGAGCAACTTCACTTCATTCGATTTGTTCCAATAGAACTTAAAGTGTCAAGCAAATGAGGTTCACTGTTACATGACTTGTGGTTAGAACCGAAGTTATTCATTTAATCTTCAAGGTTTTAACTTAAAGTGATGAGAATGACGCGTATTGAGGTCCCAATAACCTTCCTGGATGCGTAATTAAGACTTAGTATTGCGTTTGATGAATTATAAGCAACTTCACTTCATTCGATTTGTTCCAAAAGAACTTAACGTATCAAGCAAATGAGGTTCACTGTTACATGACTTGTGGTTAGAACCTAAGTTATCCATTTAACCTTCAAGGTTTTTACTTAAAGTGATGAGAACGACGTGTTTTGAAGTCCCAATAACCTTCATGGAGGCGTAATTAAGACTTAGTTTTGCATTTGATGTAGTATAAAAAACTTCTCTTCATTCGATTTGTTCCAAAAGAACTTAACGTATCAATCAAAGGAGGTTCACTGTTACATGACTTGTGGTTAGAACCTAAGTTATCCATTTCTCCTTCAAGTTTTTAACTTAAAGTGATGAGAACGATGTGTATTGAGGTCCCAATAACCTTCATGGATCCGTAATTAAGACGTAGTATTGCGTTTGACGAAATATAAGAAACTTTATTTCATTCGATTTGTTCCAATAGAAGTTAACGTATCAAGCAAATGTGGTTTACTATTACATGACTTGTGGTTATAACCTAAGTTATCCATTTAACCTTCAAGGTTTTAACTTAAAGTGATGAGAACGACGTGTATTGAGGTCCCAATAACCTTCCTGGATGCGTAATTAAGACTTAGTATTGCTTTTGATGAAGTATAAGAAACTTAACTTCATTCGATTTGTTGCAAAAGAACTTAACGTATCAATCAAAGGAGGTTCACTGTTACATGACTTGTGGTTAGAACCTAAGTTGTCCATTTCACCTTCAAGTTTTTAACTTAAAGTGATGAGAACGATGTGTATTGAGGTCCCAATAACCTTCCTGGACGCGTAATTAAGACTTAGTATTGCGTTTGATGAAGTATAAGCAACTTCACTTCTTTCGATTTGTTCCAATAGAACTTAAAGTATCAAGCAAATGAGTTCACTTTTATATGACTTGTGGTTAGAACCGAAGTTTTTCATTTAATCTTTAAGGTTTTAACTTAAAGTGATGAGAACGACGCGTATTGAGGTCCCAATAACCTTCCAGGACGCTTAATTAAGACTTATTATTGCGTTTGATGAAGTATAAGCAACTTCACTTTATTCGATTTGTTCCAAGAGTACTTAACGTATCAAGCAAATGAGGTTCACTGTTACATGACCTGTGGTTAGAACCTAAGTTATCCATTTAACCTTTAAGGTTTTAATTTAAAGTGATGAGAACGACGTGTTTTGAAGTCCCAATAACCTTCCTGGACGCGTAATTAAGACTTAGTTTTGCGTTTGATGAAGTATAAGAAACTTCACTTCATTCGATTTGTTCCAAAAGCCAATAACCTTCCTGGACGCGTAATTAAGACTTAGTTTTGCGTTTGATGAAGTAGTAAGAAAACTTCACTTCATTCGATTTGTTCCAAAAGAACTTAACGTATCAATCAAAGGAGGTTCACTGTTACATGACTTGTGGTTAGAACCTAAGTTTTGCATTTCACCTTCAAGTTTATAACTTAAAGTGATGAGAACGATGTGCATTGAGGTCCCAATAACCTTCATGGACGCGTAATTAAGACGTAGTATTGCGTTTGATGAAGTATAAGAAACTTCACTTCATTCGATTTGTTCCAATTGAACTTAACGTATCAAGCAAATGAGGTTCACTATTACATGACTTTTGGTTAGAACCTAAGTTATCCATTTAACCTTTAAGGTTTTAACTTAAAGTGTAACACCCGGCATTTTGGCCGTGTTTTATTCGGTTGAATTATTGTATGGATTTAATTTGCCATAAATACGATAACAATTCCATTGTAAAATGTTGGAGCATTTAGTGTGGGGAGAACCTAACTAATTTGTAACTAACAAAACACTAAGTTTGAAATGCATGGAAGGACAAATTGGGGGGAAATTATGGTTGGTGGGAGATAGCCAATGGGTAGCTGACACATGGCAGCTTGTTGAGGAAGTTAAGTTCCTCCTCCTACGTGAAACCCTCTTCATTTCACTTTTCTGCTCTCTCTCCATTCTCTTCTCGGCACTCTCTCTTCCAGTCGACAATCAGCCATCGAAGCTACTTCAATCTCCTCGGCTCCTTTCTGTTTTTCTACTAGGGTAAGCATGTTTTAAATGCTAACATGTTTGGACAAGTTTAAAGTGAGTTTTGGTTGGAGTGAAGGATTGTGATACTTTGGTAAAACTCACTGTTTTTGGATGAAAACACACCAATTTGTTTTCTAAGGGTTTGAATGAGTTTGGAACAAATTCTTCTAACTTATTTGTTAGCATTTGCAACTTGTTTATTTTCTGAACGTGCATGTACAGGTTCGAGCATTTCCGAGACGTTCAGGACTATCAACTCTGCAGCAACAGGTAAGTTCATACTTATAGGTTTGGCCCTTAAGGCCCTACAATACGGAGGTACTAGGTTTTATGTTGTGACGACCCCAACCCCGTAGGGCCGCCACGGACTTGCCGTGACATAATCATTTCCTAAGCCCTCGTATTTCCACATAAACTTTTTCATTTTTACTTTAAACATTTCCCAAAACCCTTAAACAAACTAACCATAACGTAACCTTAACTTTAAACTCTCGTAACCACGTAAATTTTTCTTTTTATATCACTCATAACGTTTCGACTTCTAAACCATTAAATCGAAGTCTCGGATTGTTGAAATCCCTTAAAATCACTCATTCCTCGATCATCAAAACATGACACTAATCTAACCTACAATTTCAGACAAATTCAAGAAATCGAACTGCGTGGATCGCTCTAAAAATCGAGCATATCCTTACTTGTTAAAAATAACCCAAGCAGTTCCAGTATGTTTCTAAAATTAAGACTCTACATTCTAAACAATCTACTACCACTACATATACATCAAAACTCGACTATTCACACATCTTTCTATCAAAACATCCAATCTACATACTTAAACACTTTGATGCTTTCACAAACAAAACCCAAATCAAATCCTCAAAACAAACATCAAGCATAAGCACTAAATTTCCTAAAACATCACCAAGGACATACATTAACAAATCATTCAGAATAAAACAACGTCCAGCCTATATTCATTATACAATTCCCAAAATATCAAACCTCCCCACATATTCTAAAATCTTCCACATCTTTAACATCAACACAATTTCACATTAATTACCCAAAATAACTCGCGGTCATCGAACCTTGCCAAAACACACCCCGTCGCCACGAGCACCACCCATCGACCACCTATTCCTTGTCATCATGAGGAACTCTCACCTTCAACCTGTATCTACATCATACAATAACTACATTAAGCCTAATGCTTAGTAAGGAGCGTACTAAACATAACATTTCATATAGCATGACATTGTAAAATAGTTTCGTGAAAACATTCATTTACTCCCGTGAAAACATTCATTTACTCCCGTGAAAACATTCATTACTTCGTGAAAACATTCATTTACTCCCGTGAGAAACATTCATATACTCCCGTGAGAAACATTCATACTCCCGTGAGAACATTCCATATACTCCCGTGAGAAACATTCATATACTCCCGTGAGAAACATTCATATACTCCCGTGAGAAACATTCATATACTCCCGTGAGAAACATTCATATACTCCCGTGAGAAACATTCATATACTCCCGTGAGAAACATTCATATACTCCCGTGAGAAACATTCATATACTCCCGTGAGAAACATTCATATACTCCCGTGAGAAACATTCATATACTCCCGTGAGAAACATTCATATACTCCCGTGAGAAACATTCATATACTCCCGTGAGAAACATTCATATACTCCCGTGAGAAACATTCATATACTCCCGTGAAAACATTCATTTACTCCCGTGAAAACATTCATTTACTCCCGTGAAAACATTCATTTACTCCCGTGAAAACATTCATTTACTCCCGTGAAAACATTCATTTACTCCCGTGAAAACATTCATTTACTCCCGTGAAAACATTCATTTACTCCCGTGAAAACATTCATTTACTCCCGTGAAAACATTCATTTACTCCCGTGAAAACATTCATTTACTCCCGTGAAAACATTCATTTACTCCCGTGAAAACATTCATTTACTCCCGTGAAAACATTCATTTACTCCCGTGAAAACATTCATTTACTCCCGTGAAAACATTCATTTACTCCCGTGAAAACATTCATTTACTCCCGTGAAAACATTCATTTACTCCCGTGAAAACATTCATTTACTCCCGTGAAAACATTCATTTACTCCCGTGAAAACATTCATTTACTCCCGTGAAAACATTCATTTACTCCCGTGAAAACATTCATTTACTCCCGTGAAAACATTCATTTACTCCCGTGAAAACATTCATTTACTCCCGTGAAAACATTCATTTACTCCCGTGAAAACATTCATTTACTCCCGTGAAAACATTCATTTACTCCCGTGAAAACATTCATTTACTCCCGTGAAAACATTCATTTACTCCCGTGAAAACATTCATTTACTCCCGTGAAAACATTCATTTACTCCCGTGAAAACATTCATGCATGAGGAGACATACACGTAAGGAAACCTATCACATGAGCACTAACCTAAACGTAAGGAAAACTTATCAAATGAACGCTACCTAAATCGCTAAGGCACTACTTAACTACCCGTCGTTCCTTAGCTACCCGTATGATCACTTTCTTCATAACAATCAACATTTTCGACATTGTACGACGTAGGGCCTTAGTGGCCGGAAAGCCTAACGCTCACTTCCTGGCGTCCGTAGCAAGCCGAGCACCGTCCAAAAGCCGTGTCCACCTAAAGCATTTCACAATTAAGAACATTAAAATCGATCCTAATTAAACTAATTGCAAACTTGAACTAATCTCCTAATTTAGGAAATTCTTTCCTAAAATTTCCATTTTCTCATTCGGGCATAACTAAACTCTCATTTTTGTGAAAACATCTTAAACTACTATTTCTAGCCTAATCCAATTAAAACCAAATTAAATGGGCCACTAATTTGGGTTTGGTAAAAACCGACCCAAAACTCAAACGCGCGTAACTTTTGCGTCGGTTATCGGAATCGAACGATTCCAGTGGCCACGTACTCTCTAATAACCTATTTTAATCTGCCAAAAGAAATTTTAAAACAAACGACCGGAGCTAGGTCAATTTATCAAAAACCCGAAACTGCCCCTTTACCCAAAATTTCTCTTTTTCGATTTTTCATCAAAACTCTCTCAATTTCTCACCAATCGACCATATATACACTCAATTAGAATAAACTAATCAAAAATCGAAGTTCCAAACCACAAACCCAAATTGCCCTAATCGGGCATTCACTGAATTTCGCTCACATTGAGCTCAACACGGCCAGGCAACCAAAGCCGGCGTTAAGCTCGGCCATTTGACACTGAAAGCCACCAAAAACGGCCGGCGATCGGAGCTCAATCGAGCTCGTCACGCACAGCCACCAACCGAACCAAATGGAGGAGAAAATCGAGCCATACCGTCGGTTTAGTGCGCGAAAACGGTCGGAGCCTGCAAGTCGCCGTCGTCTGGCCGGAAAGGGGGGGTCGGAAACCGTCGGCGTTCGTCGATCGTCGCCGTTCTCCCCTGTTCTTCGCTCGCGGCATCGGGCTCGAGCTCGGGCTCGATGAAATCAACAGAATGGTTTTTTAACCATTCTGTTGATTTTAATAATAATATTTTTACGAATTGATATTCTAAAAGGTTAAAACGGGAACTCTAATAGTACTCTTCTCGATTGGGTTTCTAAAATTTCACTTATTCCTTCTACAAATCCCCATAAATTTCTAGGGTCCTAATAAAACTATCCCGCTCGCAAAACGGACCTAATTTACTTATTTACCAAAATAGCTTTGGAGCGGAAACCCGAAAAACTCGGGTGTTACATATGTTGTCGGGATTTCTGATGGGTAGTTAAACCATAGGTTATGTTTTTAGGTTAAGTGTGTTCTGTTTTATATTCTGCTTATTATTCTGTCGCCTGTCTATGAATGTTCATGCATACACGTTTTCTCTAAAAGTCATGAAAATTTTAATAATAATAATAATAATAATAATAATAATAATAATAATAATAATAATAATAATAATAATAATAATAATAATAATAATAATAATAATAATAATAATAATAATAATAATAATAATAATAATAATAATAATAATAATAATAATAATAATAATAATAATAATAATAATAATAATAATAATAATAATAATAATAATAATAATAATAATAATAATAATAATAATAATAATAATAATAATAATAATAATAATAATAATAATAATAATAATAATAATAATAATAATAATAATAATAATAATAATAATAATAATAATAATAATAATAATAATAATAATAATAATAATAATAATAATAATAATAATAATAATAATAATAATAATAATAATAATAATAATAATAATAATAATAATAATAATAATAATAATAATAATAATAATAATAATAATAATAATAATAATAATAATAATAATAATAATAATAATAATAATAATAATAATAATAATACGGACCCTCTAATATTATCTTCTCGATTTGGGTTTCTAAAATTTCACTTATTCTTCTACAAATCCCCATAAATTTCTAGGGTCCTAATAAAACTATCCGCTCGCAAAACGGACCTAATTTACTTATTTACCAAAATAGCTTTGGAGCGGAAACCCGAAAAACTCGGGTGTTACATATGTTGTCGGGATTTCTGATGGGTAGTTAAACCATAGGTTATGTTTTAGGTTAAGTGTGTTCTGTTTTATATTCTGCTTATTATTCTGTCGCCTGTCTATGAATGTTCATGCATACACGTTTTCTCTAAAAGTCATGAAAATGTTTTCTGCACACGGTTTGAAGTTAAGTAAGATAAAACCTGTAATGAAATGTATGGTTAAGTGTGGATGAGGACTGGCATCCTGTCATGTACTCCTGTTATGTCCTGTTGTGGCATGTACTCCTGTTGCGCCAGCTCCTCTTCCCACTTATACCTTCCTGTCCAGTGAAATGTAATGTAATGTTCATGTATTTGAAAATGTTCATGCATAGCATATGCACACTGCATTCTAGTATGTTCTTACTGAGCTCTAGGCTCATAGATGAACTCCCTGTTGTAGGTACGGATACTCCAGATGAGGACCTTGTGCCTCAAAATGACGAGCTGATGTAGTTGGTGGATCGAGCTCACGGGGTTTGGCTGCTACAGTCAGACAAGAGTTAATCCTGTGAGAATGTGTTTTCTGAAGTTATGTCCAATATTGTACCATCTTTTGAAGTTTTAAAACATTTGAAATGTAGGTCAAGTTCTGTACTACTTTGTGGTTTGTAAAACGATATATGGAACCTGTATTGATGTTTAAAACTTTTGTATTTGACAGTTGAATTATGTTTTGAAGTATTCTGAAATTTGTTTGGAATATTTTCTGTTAGCTTGTGTATGGAGGACTTCTGGTTTTAGAGTTATCCATGCAGTCTATTTTCTTGAAAATCCTGTCGTGTTTCTTTAAACATGTGTTCAAGTTATGTTTTTAAATCAGTCTCTGAAGTTTGAAGTTTTTATGCCTTCTGTTGTGCTCGAGAACCACGTTTTGAATTGGTTTGAGAATCTGAGTCTTTCATGTTTTCTGTTTTTCTGCTTTCTATTGGTAAGTCTTCCTGTTAAAAGCTGTCGAACTTTGTCTTAAAAACTATGTCTTCCGATTACATCTACCGGTAGGAATTTTGCCTACATCTACCGTCTAACGTCATCTATTTTGTCTTATTACATCCACCGGTGAACTCAATTCTGTTTGTGGTTCACATCCACCAGTTATCACTGTTCATCTTTTGTCGTATATGCATCTACCGCCAAACAGTAATTCTGTATGGGTTCTGCTCCTGCCGATTCTGTTTATTGCATTCATCTTCCGATGACATCATCTCCTCTCCCGATGACATCACCATAGCTTTTCTTTTGCCGATTTCAACTGCTGTCTGCATCTTCCGGTGACGTCATCCATCTTCCGGTTGACGTCATCACCTTCTGCCGATTATATTTACTATCTGTATCTGCCGATGACGTCATCCACATCATCTGGCCACGCCATCTGCCTAAATCTTCTGGTATCGTTTCTGCTTGCATCCACCGATTCCACTCGGTGCCTGCTTCTTCCGTCAACGCCTTCTGCCAGTTTATTTACTTTTGTTTTCATCACTTCCTGCTTTCCTTCCATCATCCATTTTACGTTCCGATTTTGTTAACTGTTTTTCCCGTTTGATTTCGAATCCAGAGAACTTTCTCTCCCTCTGTAAATGTTTTAAAAGTTTAATGTACAAAACAAATAAAATAAAATATAGTCCCCATTCTGGAATGTCCCGGAGTGATGGCTCCTCGTCCCCGACCGGGTCGGGGGTCGTTATGATGAGAACGACGCGTATTGAGAACTCAATAACCTTCCTGGACGCGTAATTAATGTTGGGAATAATGTGCCCAACAAGCAAATGTTATGAACATTTTTATTGCTGTAATTAATAAATAAATTTTATGATTAAATTTTAAGTTTGCATTATTCGATATGCTTTATAAATTCAAAGAAAAATCCTTGATTATTTATGCAATTTTAAATTTACATATATGCTGATATATGTGGGATTAAATTTAAAAAGAAATAATCACAATAGTCCATGACTTATATTTGAAGTAAATGATCTTCAAATTTAATAAAGTCATAAATGCAGTTCACTTCGTTGAGAACGTGTAGTCATATCCCGACTATATATGTAGTGACATAAAGTGATTGTATTTTATATAATATGATTATATAGGACTGGACCAGATGAAATTATATTGTTCTTATAATATCCGTTGAATGAAGAACAATTAATTTTATCATAATGATGGTCATATATGTATGATCTTAATTCATTGTATTTAGTAGACTCCTATTTCATTATAATTTATTCTTTGATTTACTCGGTACAGTTTTGTATGAGTTACATTGCATAAACCTTGTATTTTGGGAATAAATTAAATGAGTAGCTGGGAATGCTAACATTGATACAATGAAATCCATAATACAACATTCCCTTGTTTGTTAGTTCAGGGATTGAATAATTAGCGCGCAAATTCATAAATGTTATGAATTAATTATTCAATCAAGAATTAATGGTAGTCAAGGATAAAGATGTAATATGAGAGGTTAACGGATTTTATACCTAGCTCTATTACGAATCTTAATAGAGAATTAATACATATGTAATGACTATATCAACGGACATTACTTTGAGTAAATATACTCTATAGTTCTAAGAATGCAACTCTAGGTATTTAGTGGAATTACTCTAGAGTTAATAATTGTGTTATTTAATATAAAGAGTTTATATTAATTAACAAATATTATTGGAGCTTAGAACTATAGGTCCATCGGTCCCTCTGTCATCTTATATCACTATTTAATTTCCACGTTACAAGAATAAATATATAAATGATTAATTATGATTAATCATTTATAGGCACTCTGATAAATAT
Source organism: Begonia masoniana (assembly GCA_022432975.1). NCBI lineage: Eukaryota > Viridiplantae > Streptophyta > Magnoliopsida > Cucurbitales > Begoniaceae > Begonia > Begonia masoniana. The sequence continues at coordinate 39,929,155 of CM039512.1, forward strand.
ATTGTTATTCAAAATATATAAATAGTTTTTATATTTTGAATTCAAAATAAAATATCTCATTAGATGAGATATTTTTAAGGGATTTGAATTAGATTTGAAGAATCTCATAAGATGAGATTTGAATTAGATTTGAAGAATCTCATTAGATGAGATTTGATCTTCAAATTTAAATTAGTTATTTAACAAACTATCAAATCAGATTTTTTGAAGTTTGAATAAAAGTAGATCTGGAAAATATGATTAGATTTGATTTGATCTACGATTGACTTATAGTTTATTTAATATTTAAAAGTAGATCTGAAGAATCTCATGAGATGAGATTATCTTGAAAAGTAGTTCTCATAAATATATTCTAAAAACTGTTTTTATATTATATGATTAATTGATAAATTGATTTATTAGATAAATCAACTTCTAATTAAATTAGATTTGATTAGATAAGATTTATTTTTAAAAATTAGTTTTTATTAAAATAAATCTAAAAATTAATTTTAAAACAGATCTATAAAAATTGTCAAATGTGATTTGACAGGATAATGAACCAAAAGAACGACTTAGAACGACTGAAATACAAATCCCTAGAGAAAAAGGTGTGACCTTTCCGTATTCGATTTTAGAAAAATGTTTTCTAAGATCGAAAAGAGACGTCTCATGTGTTGACAACACGTCTTTCCAGAAATATAAGAGTGTATTGTTCTTGTAAGAGAGACGCCCACACGTCAGGAGATTTAAGTGCAAAGATCTTCAGAGAAGACTCGACGGTATCAAAGTCTTCGGGAAAAACACCTGATCCTGAGTTAAAGCTGTTAAGATCAGACGGGAGTGCCTGAGTAAAAGCGTTGCTCCAAAAAGGTATTTCCTTTTATTATTTCCCAATCTAAATTCTAATAATTTTTCTCAATGTAAATTGTTTACATTTTGAAAAATTACATATTTATCAAAAATAATTTCTTTTAGACTAACGATCCAATTTATGGTTTTTTGATGATTTTAAAATAGTTTTAAAGTCATAGGGTAACGCATGTCACTATTATTATGAATAATAGTGAATTCCGCCATGCTTAGGGACCTCAAAAACCAACAAATGGTATCAGAGCCATTGGTTTTATTAGTCTAAAAATATTTGATGATACAATTTAATGTAAATTGTGATATGTGTTAGAATTATATTTTTATGCGTTATATATATTGTTGATGTATGGTTCGCATGGCATGAAATAGTGATCGAAATTAAGTCGGTTGTTTGGGTTAGGATTTATTTAATTATGAATTTGTATCCAATTTATAATCTTGCGATGGAGATCTGAGACTACAAGGACATGGATGGACTTTTCGTCAAAGATTTGATCTATTGACGAAAACAGATGATGTTGCCCAATCGGATATGAATTCACAAATTTTATTTGTGAATTTTTGATGCTATTCATTTGGATGAGGCGGTCACGAAGACGATGAAGATTTAGTGATGCGAACCTCGGATCGAAAGGACCCGGGACCCGACAACAACGCGGAATAATTCAAAGGAACGCCTTTTCGATTCAAGAACAAAGTAAGGAACTAAGACCCCAATCGAAGAATTCGATGGAACCCTAGTTATCAAAATAGGAGCTTGACCCGAGCCACACCTGTTGGCTGAACCAAAGCTATCAAAACAGGAGCTTGACCCAGACCAAACTCATTGGTAAGAACCAAAGCTATCAAGCGAGATTCTTCAAGCGTAACTTGAAGAAGATCGTTGTTCTTCGCAAAGAACTAAAGAGAAATCCTCTCTAAAAAAAACACTCAATTTTTAATTCAAACTTGTTCTTCTATTAAATCAAATAGTTTGCCATTAAATAGGCTACACATTAAAACTAAATTAAATAATAATAAAAAACGAAAATTAAAATAAAATAACTAATAAAATCGTGAGATAATGATCCTTGGCATAATCAGATATCATCTCACGTTTGAATATGATTTGAATTGATTTGAGTAGATTCTGTTGGATAAGATCTTTTCCCACGAGATTTGTATGATTTGCAAGTGCTTTGCACGTGACCTTTTAATTCCTCGTATATGCATGTGCTTGGCACATGTCCTCTTTAATTCCTACATGTGCATGTGTATGGCACATGTGTTTTAATTCTTACATGTGCATGTGCGTCGCACCTCCCTTTCTTCAAAAGATCTTCCAATAATCTTAGGCTTCTTACTCTGCTCATTGGGCCGCCCGTATCTTCAATTGAATCTTTGTTCTTGGGCCTTGATCTGGTCTCAATTTGGATCACATCATAAACCAAATCATGTGGATCTTTATCTCTTTCCAATCCACGTGGATCTTTATCTCTTTCCAATCCACGTGAATCTTTATCTCTTTGTAGTTTGTGTGGATCTCTACCCTTTTCTCTCCAATCCATTGGGCTTTGTGGAGCCCAACTCCGTGCCTTGTGGGTCTTACTTTGCCAAGTTCGTGGGGCCCACTTCCATGCTACAAAGCTCTTTATTTTTATAGTCTCTTGCTTTTGTTGTGATCGCTCTTTTCCTCGGGTTTCCATGACTAAACCATGTGAAGCTTTGTTCGTTGGACCTCCTTTATCTTCTAATAGATCATGGTCCTTGACAATGAAATTTATCGCTTCTCGGTTCACATCATTTAGATTCATAGTTTTATATTTATTTTAATTTTGGGGTTGTAATTTTAGAAATACCCAAAGGTCAACCCGGTCACTATTTCATTTATTTTTATGTTGATATAATTTGTTATATTGCCATGCATTCACATGTCATATAGATTATACATGTTTAGGTTTATTTTAAATTTCTCACATGTCATGCATTTAAACATATATTAAATTGCATATTGATTTAATAAAGAGTTTGTTAAATAAATTAGTTTTAATTTGATTAAAACTAATATTAATTCATTTTATTGAATGATGTGATAATGAAAAATAAAATAATTTTTAATTTGTTAAAAATTTATTTTATTCAAATAATTTGATTATTTGAAATTATTAATTTTATAATATGATTATAAGATTAATAATTAAGTATTGATAAATTAATATGATTAATTTATCGATATCAGGGAATATTTGATATTCCATAATCACTAATTCAAAAGAATGAGTGGGAGCGGGAAGTTAGGCGTAACATCTCATGGTCTCCACTGTTGGCACAACACCGTGAGATCTAAGTGGGGCTCCGAGATGACTTTGATTTTCATCCTCCCTAAGGAGAGTGTTCACTTAGGTCAATACCAAGGTTGGTCTCCTAGTGATAGGATATATGAAATGTATTTTATAGTTGTCCGACCCTAAGGCGGCGACTATAAGTTAAGTTTCATAAATCCAAAACAGTGAGTCACACTCATGAAAATATAATTAAACGTGTTAGTTATATTTTGACCAAAATTTTCGGTAAGTTAATAAATTTCGAAAATATGAGATATTTTGAGTAAATTTATTAATTGATAATATTTCTACCCTAAGGTGATTTATTATGTTATCGAGGCTATAGTAGCATTTACATATTTTTGTAATTAGCATGTTCATGCATCGTACTAACATGCCATAACATTTTGAATTTTATAGCATAAAATTGATTATAATTTTATTTATTTATTACAGCATCATGTCTCAATTAATGATAAATTTTCTTGCAACTGAAAAGCTTGACGGCGACAATTTTGTTGAGTGGAAAAAGAATTTGAATCTCATTCTCGTGCATGACAACTTGAAATTCGTGCTGATAGAGGAATGTCCTCCTACTCCTGCGACTGATGCTCAACGGGCTCTGAAAGATGCTTATGATACATGGATCAAAGCAAATATCAAAGCCTGTTGTTATTTGCTTGCAACCATGTCTGTTGTTCTCAGTGCAAAATTTGAGAACTGTGAGACTGCTTATGAGATAATGGAGTCTCTTCAAGGCATGTTTGGCAGACAGTCTGACCAAGCCCGACATGAAGCAATAAAGAGAGTTATGAACTCTAAGATGAAAGCAGGAGTCGCCGTACGTCAACATGTTCTGATGATGATCAGTACTATTCATGAAGCTGAAATTAATGGAGCTCATATTGATGAGGCAACACAAGTGGGCATGATTTTAGAAAGCCTAAGCCCACAATTTCTCCAGTTCAAAAGCAATTATTTCATGAATAAATTGAGTTATGATTTGACTTAGTTGCTGAATGAGCTGACCATTTTTGAGTCTATTTCTGTGGATAAGAAGAGTGAAGAAAATGTTGTGGAACCATCTTCATCCAATTCTTCTCTTAAGAAGAGAAAGAAATTCCAGAAACAGACCAAGGGTCAAAAGGGCCAATAACAGGGAGCCCAGAAGCTCAAAAAAAAGAACAAGTCAAACAAGAGAAGCTCAGACCATCTAAAGCCCAAAGGAAAATGTTTTCATTGTGAGGTAGATGGCCATTGGAAGAGAAACTGCAAGCAGTATCTCGACGAGCTTAAAAAGAAAAAGAGTAAATTTGATTTACTAGTTACTGAATCTTGTTTGGTAGAAAGTGATTTATACCCTGGATAATTGATTCAGGAGCGACTAATCATGTTTGTTGTTCTTTGCATATGCTAAACTCCTACAGGAGACTAGCTGATGGAGAGTTCACTCTCAAAGTTGGCAACGGGGCGGTTGTTTCAGCTTCAGCAGTGGGAGAAGCCAAAATTTATTTTGAGAACAATAAATATTTGTTTTTAGAAAACATTTATTTTATTCCAGGGTTTACTAGAAACCTCATTTCTGTTTCTCGAATAATTGAACAATTATATGCTATTTCTTTTAATAATAATTCAGTTATTATTTCTCAAAATGGTTTAAATATTTGTTCAGGCTCAATGGAAAATGAGCTTTATATGATAAGACCCATTATAAATTCATCACTGTTGAATACTGAAATGTTCAAAGTTGAATTGCCTAAATCCAAGAAGCAAAAGATTTCTCATACTGATGATACATATCTTTGGCACCTACGACTTGGTCATATTAATCTTGATAGAATTAACAGACTTGTTAAGGATGGTCATTTAGAAGATCTAACTGTTGGATCTTTACATGTTTGTGAATCATGTCTAGAAGGTAAAATGACCAAGAGGTCCTTTATTGGAAAGGGCCAAAGGGCTCAAGAAACACTTGAGCTAATACATTCAGATGTATGTGGCCCAATATCAACACGGGCCAGAGGTAGCTATGAGTACTTTGTGACATTCATAGATGATTACTCAAGATATGGATATACTTACCTGATTCAGCTTAAATCAGAATTTTTTAGAAAGTTTCAAGATTTTAAAGATGAAGTTGAGAACCAATTAGGTAAGAAAATCAAGTGCCTTCGATCAGATCGAGGTGGTGAGTACCTTGATAGTGAATTCAAGGATTATCTGTTAGAAAATGGGATAGTATCTCAACTAACAGCACCAGGTACACTTCAGCAAAATGGTGTTGCTGAAAGAAGAAATCGAACATTGCTTAATATGGCAAGATCCATGATGAGCTACTCCTCTCTTCCAAAATCGTTTTAGGGACATGCTATACAAACAGCAACCTACATACTTAATGTTGTTCCATCTAAGTCTATACCTAAAACACCCTTAGAGTTGTGGAGTGGTCATAAACCTAGTTTGAGACATTTTCGCATATGGGGTTGTCCAGCACATGTGCTAGTAGGTAAGACCGGGAAGTTGGAACCAAGAACTGAGGTTTGTTTGTTTGTTGGATATGCGGTAGGCACGAGAGGAGGTTTGTTTTATAGTCCTCAGGATAATAAGGTATTTGTATCGACAAATGCCACATTTCTTGAACATGACTATATAACAAATTACAAACCTCATAGTAAGATTGTCTTAGAAGAGATTCAATCTGACTAGGTTAGACAGGTTACAACAACAGTTGTTGATCCACAAGTTACAAGAAACACCACTCTTTCTAGTCAACCTATCATTACACTTCGTCGTAGCGATAGGGTAGTACGACTACCATCTCGATATCGACACGATGGTGAAGCACAAGTTGCTATCACTGATGATGGGAAGGATGATCCATTGACATATAGATGTGCAATGGAAGACTTTGACAAAGATGCATGGCTTGAAGCTATGAAACTTGAAATGGAATCTATGTATTCCAACTCAGTCTGGGATCTGGTAGATTTACCTGAAGGGGTAAAACCCATTGGGTGTAAATGGATCTACAAGAGAAAACTTGGAATAGACGGGAATGTAGAGACATTCAAAGCTAGACTGGTGGCTAAGGGTTATACCCAAAAGGAAGGGATTGACTATGAAGAAACCTTCTCACCAGTAGCAATGCTTAAGTCTATTCGTATTTTGCTTTCCATAGCTGCTCATTATGATTATGAGATTTGGCAGATGGACGTCAAGACGGCTTTTTTGAATGGCCATCTTGAGGAGACTATCTACATGGAGCAACCAGAAGGTTTCATAGTACAGGGTGCAAAACAAAAAGTTTGTAAATTGCATAGGTCTATTTATGGACTCAAGCAAGCATCCAGGTCATGGAATATGAGATTTGATGATGCGATCAAATCTTATGGATTTGTGTAGTGTCTTGATGAGTCTTGTGTATACAAACTCTTCAAGGAGAAGCAAGTGGTTTTTCTGATTCTTTATGTCGATGACATTCTACTTATTGGGATTATCAGACATAAAAGCTTGGTTGGCTAAGCAATTCCAAATGAAAGATTTGGGAGAAGCGAGCTATATTCTTGGGATTCGTCTATTTAGAGATCGCAAGAATAAGTTGTTAGCCTTGTCTCAAGCATTGTATATTGACAAGATGCTCGTCAGATATTCAATGCAGAACTCTAAGAAGGGTAATTTACCTTCTCGTCATGGAGTTACTCTTTCTAAGAAGCAGTGTCCTGACACGCCTCAAAAAGAAGTGGATATGAGACGCTACCATATGCATCAGCAGTTGGTAGCTTGATGTATGCTATGTTATGCACAAGACCTGACATTTGCTATACAGTAGGGATAGTTAGCCGTTTTCAGTCTAATACAGGATTAGATCATTGGATAGCAGTCAAACACATTCTCAAGTATCTTAGGAGAACGAGAAATTATATGTTTGTATATTCTAGTAGGGATTTGATTCCTATAGGATATACAGATTCTTATTTTCAATCTAATATAGATGATCGAAAATCAATATCTGGATCAGTATTTACTCTTGGTGGTGGAGCCATTGTTTGGAGAAGTACCAAACAAGGAGGAGTTTCTGACTCGACTATGGAAGCCGAGTACATAGCTGCTTCAGAAGCAGCTAAAGAAGCTGTTTGGCTCCGCAAGTTCTTTAGTGATCTGGAAGTTGTTCCAGATATGAATAAACCACTCACACTTTATTGTGATAATAGTGGTGCTGTGGCAAATTCTAAAGAACCGAGAAGCCACAAAAGATAATAGCATATAGAAAGAAAATATCATCTGATTAGAGAGATCGTGCAACGTGGAGACGTCGCCGTTTTGAAGATTCCAACCACTGAAAATCTTGCAGATCCCTTCACCAAGACATTACCTGCAAAGAGTTTTGATAAACATTTTGAAGGACTAGGGATTAGAGACATGTCTCATTTGCTTTAGGGCAAGTGGGAGATTGTTGGGAATAATGTGCCCAACAAGCAAATGTTATGAACATTTTTATTGTTGTAATTAATAAATAAATTTTTTGTTTGCATTATTTGATATTCTTTATAAATTCAAAGAAAAATCCTTAATTATTTATGCAATTTTAAATTTACATATATGCTGATATATGTGGGATTAAATTTAAAAAGAAATAATCACAATAGTCCATGACTTATATTTGAAGTAAATGATCTTCAAATTAATAAAGTCATAAATACAGTTCACTTCGTTGAGAACGCGTAGTCATATCCCGACTATATATGTAGTGACATAAAGTGATTGTATTTTATATAATATGATTATATAGGACTGGACCAGATGAAATTATATTGTTCTTATAATATCCGTTGAATGAAGAACAATTAATTTTATCATAATGATGGTCATATATGTATGATCTTAATTCATTGTATTTAGTAGACTCCTATTTCATTATAATTTATTCTTTGATTTACTCGGTACAGTTTTGTATGAGTTACATTACATAAACCTTGTATTTTGGGAAAAAATTAAATGAGTAGCTGGGAATGCTAACATTGATACAATGAAATCCATAATACAAGATTCCCTTGTTTGTTAGTTCAGGGATTGAATAATTAGCGCGCAAATTCATAAATGTTATGAATTAATTATTCAATCAAGAACTAATGGTAGTCAAGGATAAAGATGTAATATGAGAGGTTAACGGATTTTATACCTAGCTCTATTATGAATCTTAATGGAGGATTAATACATATGTAATGACTATATCAATGGACATTACTTAGAGTAAATATACCCTATAGTTCTAAGAGTGCAACTTTAGGTATTTAGTGGAATTACTCTAGAGTTAATAATTGTGTTATTTAATATAAAGAGTTTATATTAATTAACAAATATTATTGGAGCTTAGAACTATAGATCCATCGGTCCCTCTGTCATCTTATATCACTATTTAATTTACACGTTACAAGAATAAATATATAAATAATTAATTATGATTAATCATTTATAGGCACTCTGATAAATATATTTTTATTCAAAATATATAAATAGTTTTTATATTTTGAATTCAAAATAAAATATCTCATTAGATGAGATATTTTTAAGGGATTTGAATTAGATTTGAAGAATCTCATCAGATGAGATTTGAATTAGATTTGAAGAATCTCATTAGATAAGATTTGATTTTCAAATTTAAATTAGTTATTTAACAAACTATCAAATCAGATTTTTTGAAGTTTGAATAAAAATAGATCTGGAAAATATGATTAGATTAGATTTGATCTACGATTGACTTATAGTTTGTTTAATATTTAAAAGTAGATCTGAAGAATCTCATGAGATGAGATTATCTTGAAAAGTAGTTTTCATAAATATATTCTAAAAACTGTTTTTAGATTATATAATTAATTGATAAATTGATTTATTAGATAAATCAACTTCTAATTAAATTAGATTTGATTAGATAAGATTTATTTTTAAAAATTAGCTTTTATTAAAATAAATCTAAAAATTAATTTTAAAACAGATCTATAAAAATTGTCAAATATGATTTGACAGGATAATGAACCAAAAGAACGACTTAGAACGACTAAAATACAAATCCCTAGAGAAAAAAGTGTGACCTTTCCGTATTCGATTTTAGAAAAACATTTTCTAAGATCGAAGAGAGACGTCTCATGTGTTGAGAACACGTCTTTCCAGAAATATAAGAGTGTATTGTTCTTGTAAGAGAGATGCCCACACGTCAGGAGATTTAAGTGCAAAGATCTTCAGAGAAGACTCGACGGTATAAAAGTCTTCGGGAAAAACACCTGATCCTGAGTTAAAGCTGTTAAGATCAGACGGGAGTGCCTGAGTAAAAGCGTTGCTCCAAAAAGGTATTTCCTTTTATTATTTACTAATCTAAATTCTAATAATTTTTCTCAATAAAAATTGTTTACATTTTGAAAAATTACATATTTATCAAAAATAATTTCTTTTAGACTAACGATCCAATTTATGCTTTTTTGATGATTTTAAAATAGTTTTAAAGTCACAGGGTAACGCATGTAACTATTATTATGAATAATAGTGAATTCCGCCATGCGTAGGGACCTCGAAAACAAACAATTAAGACTTAGTATTACGTTTGATAAAGTATAAGAAACTTCACTTCATTTGATTTGTTCCAAAAGAACTTAACGTATAAAGCAAATGAGGTTCACTGTTACATGACTTGTGGTTAGAAACTAAGTTATCCATTTAACCTTCAAGGTTTTAACTTAAAGTGATGAGAACGACGTGTATTGAGGTCCCAATAACCTTCCTTGATGCGTAATTAAGACATAGTATTGCGTTTGACGAAATATAAGAGACTTAACTTCATTCGATTTGTTGCAAAAGTACGTATCAATCAAAGGAGGTTCACTGTTACACGACTTGTGGTTAGAACCTAAGTTATCCATTTAAACTTCAAGGTTTTAACTTAAAGTGATGAGAACGACGCGTATTGAGGTCCCAATAACTTTCCTGGACGCGTAATTAAGACTTAGTATTGCGTTTGATGAAATAGAAGCAACTTCACTTTATTCGATTTGTTCCAAAAGAACATAACGTATCAATCAAAGGAGGTTCACTGTAACATGACTTGTGGTTAGAACCTAAGTTATCCATGTAACCTTCAAACTTTTAACTTAAAGTGATGACAACGACGTGTATTGAGGTCCCAATAACCTTCATGGACGCGTAGTTAAGACTTGGTATTGCGTTTGATGAGGTATAAGCAACTTCACTTCATTCGATTTGTTCCAAAAGAACTTAACGTATAAAACAAATGAGGTTCACTGTTACATGACTTGTGGTTAGAACCTAAGTTATCCATTTAACCTTCAAGGTTTTAACTTAAAGTGATGAGAACGGCGTGTATTGAGGTCCCAATAACCTTCCTGGACGCGTAATTAATACTTAGTATTGCGTTTGATGAAGTATAAGCATCTTCACTTCATTCAATTTGTTCTAAAAGAATTTAACGTATCAAGCAAATGAGGTTCACTGTTACATGACTTGTGGTTAGAACCTAAGTTAAACATTTAACCTTCAAGGTTTTAACTTAAAGTGATGAGAACGACTTGTATTGAGGTCCCAATAACCTTCATGGACGCGTAATTAAGACTTAGTATTGCTTTTGATGAAGTATAAGCAACTTCACTTGATTCGATTTGTTCCAAACGAACTTAACGTATCAAGAAAATAAGGGTCACTATTACATGACTTATGGTTAGAACCTAAGTTATCCATTTAACCTTCAAGCTTTTAACTCAAAGTGATAAGAACAACGTGTATTGAGGTCCCAATAACCTTCCTGGACGCGTAATTAAGACTTAGCATTACGAATGAAGAAGTATAAGCAACTTCTCTTCTTTTGGTTTGTTCCAAAAGAACTTAACGTATCAAGAAAATAAGGTTCACTGTTACATGACTTGTGGTTAGAACCTAAGTTATCCAATTAACCTTCAAGGTTTTAACTTAAAGTGATAAGAACGACGTGTATTGATATCCCAATAACCTTTCTGGACGCGTAATTAAGACATTGCATTATGTTTGAAGAAGTATAAGCAACTTTACTTCATTTGGTTTGTTCCAAAAGAACATAACGTATTAATCAAAGGAGGTTCACTGTTACATGACTTGGGGTTAGAACCTAAGTTATCCATTTAACCTTCAAGGTTTCAACTTAAAGTGATGATAACGACGTGTATTGAGGTCCAAATAACCTTCCTGGACGAGTAATTATGACTTAGTATTGCGTTTGATGAAGTATAAGAGGCTTAACTTCATTCGATTTGTTGCAAAAGAACTTAACGTATCAATTAAAGGAGGATCACTATTACATGACTTGCGGTTAGAACCTAAGTTATCCATTTAACCTTCAAGGTTTTAACTTAAAGTTATGAGAACGACGCGTATTGAGGTGCCAATAACCTTCCTGGACGCGTAATTAAGACTTAGTATTGCGTTTGATGAATTATAAGCAACTTCAGTTCATTCGATTTGTTCCAATAGAACTTAACGTTTCAATCAAAGGAGGTTCACTGTTACATAACTTGTGGTTAGAACCTAAGTTATCCATTTAACCTTTGAGGTTTTAACTTAAAGTGATGAGAACGACGCGTATTGAGGTCCCAATAACCTTCCTGGACGCGTAATTAAGACTTAGTATTGCGTTTGATGAAATATAAGCAATTTAACTTCATTCGATTTGTTCCAAAAGAACTTAACGTATCAATCAAAGGAGGTTCACTGTTACATGACTTGGGGTTAGAACCTATGTTATCCATTTAACCTTCAAGGTTTTAACTTAAAGTGATGATAACGACGTGTATTGAGGTCCAAATAACCTTCCTGGACGAGTAATTATGACTTAGTATTGCGTTTGATGAAGTATAAGAGGCTTAACTTCATTCGATTTGTTGCAAAAGAACTTAACGTATCAATTAAAGGAGGATCACTATTACATGACTTGCGGTTAGAACCTAAGTTATCCATTTAACCTTCAAGGTTTTAACTTAAAGTTATGAGAACGACGCGTATTGAGGTGCCAATAACCTTCCTGGACGCGTAATTAAGACTTAGTATTGCGTTTGATGAATTATAAGCAACTTCACTTCATTCGATTTGTTCCAATAGAACTTAACGTATCAATCAAAGAGGTTCACTGTTACATGACTTGTGGTTAGAACCTAAGTTATCCATTTAACCTTCGAGGTTTTAACTTAAAGTGATGAGAACGACGCGTACTGAGGTCCCAATAACCCTCCTGGACGCGTAATTAAGACTTAGTATTGCGTTTGATGAAATATAAGCAATTTAACTTCATTCGATTTGTTCCAAAAGAACTTAACGTATCAATCAAAGGAGGTTCACTGTTACATGACTTGTGGTTAGAACCTAAGTTATCCATTTAACCTTCAAGGTTTTAACTTAAAGTGATGAAAACGATGTGTATTGAGGTCCCAATAACCTTCATGGACGCGTAATTAAGACTTAGTATTGCGTTTGATAAAGTATAAGCAACTTCACTTCATTCGATTTGTTCCAAAAAAACTTAACGTATCAAGTAAATGAGGTTCACTGTTACATGACTTGTGGTTAGAACCTAAGTTATCCATTTAACCTTCAAGGTTTTAACTTAAAGTGATGAGAACGACGCGTATTGAGGTGCCCAATAACCTTCCTGGACGCGTAATTAAGACTTAGTATTGCGTTTGATGAAGTATAAGCAACTTCAGTTCATTCGATTTGTTCCAATAGAACTTAACGTTTCAATCAAATAAGGTTCACTGTTACATGACTTGTGGTTAGAACCTAAGTTATCCATTTAACCTTCGAAGGTTTTAACTTAAAGTGATGAGAACGACGTGTACTTGAGTCCCAATAACCCTCCTGGACGCGTAATTAAGACTTAGTATTGCGTTTGAATGAAGTATAAGCAACTTTACTTCATTCGATTTGTTCCAAAAGAACTTAACGTATCAATCAAAGGAGGTTCACTGTTACATGACTTGTGGTTAGAACCTAAGTTATCCATTTAACCTTCAAGGTTTTAACTTAAAGTGATGATAACGATGTGTATTGAGGTCCCAATAACCTTCATGGACGCGTAATTATGACTTAGTATTGCGTTTGATGAAGTATAAGAGGCTTAACTTCATTCGATTTGTTGCAAAAGAACTTAACGTATCAATTAAAGGAGGATCACTATTACATGACTTGCGGTTAGAACCTAAGTTATCCATTTAACCTTCAAGGTTTTAACTTAAAGTTATGAGAACGACGCGTATTGAGGTGCCAATAACCTTCCTGGACGCGTAATTAAGACTTAGTATTGCGTTTGATGAATTATAAGCAACTTCACGTTCATTCGATTTGTTCCAATAGAACTTAACGTATCAATCAAAGGAGGTTCACTGTTACATAACTTGTGGTTAGAACCTAAGTTATCCATTTAACCTTCGAGGTTTTAACTTAAAGTGATGAGAACGACGCGTATTGAGGTCCCAATAACCTTCCTGGAGCGTAATTAAGACTTAGTATTGCGTTTGATGAAATATAAGCAACTTAACTTCATTCGATTTGTTCCAAAAGAACTTAACGTATCAATCAAAGGAGGTTCACTGTTACATGACTTGGGTTAGAACCTATGTTATCCATTTAACCTTCAAGGTTTTAACTTAAAGTGATGATAACGACGTGTATTGAGGTCCAAATAACCTTCCTGGACGAGTAATTATGACTTAGTATTGCGTTTGATGAAGTATAAGAGGCTTAACTTCATTCGATTTGTTGCAAAAGAACTTAACGTATCAATTAAAGGAGGATCACTATTACATGACTTGCGGTTAGAACCTAAGTTATCCATTTAACCTTCAAGGTTTTAACTTAAAGTTATGAGAACGACGCGTATTGAGGTGCCAATAACCTTCCTGGACGCGTAATTAAGACTTAGTATTGCGTTTGATGAATTATAAGCAACTTCAGTTCATTCGATTTGTTCCAATAGAACTTAACGTTTCAATCAAAGAAGGTTCACTGTTACATAACTTGTGGTTAGAACCTAAGTTATCCATTTAACCTTCGAGGTTTTAACTTAAAGTGATGAGAACGACGCGTACTGAGGTCCCAATAACCCTCCTGGACGCGTAATTAAGACTTAGTATTGCGTTTGATGAAATATAAGCAATTTAACTTCATTCGATTTGTTCCAAAAGAACTTAACGTATCAATCAAAGGAGGTTCACTGTTACATGACTTGTGGTTAGAACCTAAGTTATCCATTTAACCTTCAAGGTTTTAACTTAAAGTGATGAAAACGATGTGTATTGAGGTCCCAATAACCTTCATGGACGCGTAATTAAGACTTAGTATTGCGTTTGATAAAGTATAAGCAACTTCACTTCATTCGATTTGTTCCAAAAAAACTTAACGTATCAAGTAAATGAGGTTCACTGTTACATGACTTGTGGATAGAACCTAAGTTATCCATTTAACCTTCAAGGTTTTAACTTAAAAAGATGAGAACAATGTGTATTGAGGTCCCAAAAACCTTCCTGGATGCGTAATTAAAATTTAGTATTGCGTTTGATAAAGTATAAGAAACTCAACTTCATTCGATTTATTGGAAAAGAACTTAACGTATCAATCAAAGGAGGTTTACTGTTACATGACTTGTGGTTAGAACCAAAGTTGTCCATTTCACCTTCAAGGTTTTAACTTAAAGTGATGACAACGACGTGTATTGAGGTCCCAATAACCTTCCTGGATGCGTAATTAAGACTTAGTATTGCGTTTGTTGAAGTATAAGCAACTTCACTTCATTGGATTTGTTGCAAAAGAACTTAACGTATCAATCAAAGGAGGTTCACTGTTACATGACTTGTGGTTAGAACCAAATTTATCCATTTCACCTTCAAGTTTTAACTTAAAGTGATGAGAACGACGTGTATTGAGGTCCCAATAACTTTCCTGGACGCGTAATTAAGGCTTAGTATTGCGTTTGAGGAAGTATAAGAAGCTTCACTTCATTCGATTTGTTCCAAAAGAAATTAACGTATCAATCAAAGGAGGTTCACTGTTATATGATTTGTGGTTAGAACATAAGTTATCCATTTCACCTTCAAGTTTTTAACTTAAAGTGATGAGAACGATGTGTATTGAGGTCCCAATAACCTTTATGGACGCGTAATTAAGACTTAGTATATCGTTTGATGAAGTATAAGAAACTTCACTTTATTCGATTTGTTCCAATAAATCTTAACGTATAAAGCAAATGAGGTTCACTATTACATGACTTGTGGTTAGAACCAAAGTTATCCATTTAACCTTCAAGGTTTTAACTTAAAGTGATGAGAACGACTTGTATTGAGGTCCCAATAACATTCCTGGATGTGTAATTAAGACTTTCTATTGCGTTTGATAAAGTATAAGAAACTTAACTTCATTCGATTTGTTGCAAAAGAACTTAACGTATCAATTAAAGGAGGTTCAATGTTACATGACATGTGGTTAGAACCTAAGTTATCCATTTCACCTTCAAGGTTTTAACTTAAAGTGATGAGAACGATATGTATTGAGGTCCCAATAACCTTCTTGGACGCGTAATTAAGACTTAGTATTGCGTTTGATGAAGTATAAGCAACTTCACTTCATTCGATTTGTTCCAATGGAACTTAAAGTATCAAGCAAATGAGGTTCACTGTTACATGACTTGTGGTTAGAACCGAAGTTATCCATTTAATCTTCAAGGTTTTAACTTAAAGTGATGAGAACGACGCCTATTGAGGTCCCAATAACCTTCTCTGACGCGTAATTAAGACTTAGTATTGTGTTTGATA
The DNA here is from genome assembly GCA_022432975.1 of Begonia masoniana. NCBI lineage: Eukaryota > Viridiplantae > Streptophyta > Magnoliopsida > Cucurbitales > Begoniaceae > Begonia > Begonia masoniana. The sequence continues at coordinate 39,945,146 of CM039512.1, forward strand.
AAGTATAAGGACCTTCACTTCATTCGATTTATTTCAAAAGAACTTAACGTATCAAGCAAATGAGGTTCATTGTTACATGACTTGTGGTTAGAACCTAAGTTATCCATTTAACCTTCAAGGTTTTAACTTAAAGTGATGAGAACGACGTTTATTGAGGTCCCAATAACCTTCCTGGACGCGTAATTAAGACTTAGTATTGCGTTTGATTAAGTATAAGCAACTTCACTTCATTCGATTCGTTCCAAAAGAACTTAAAGTATCAATCAAAGGAGGTTCACTGTTACATGACTTGTGGTTAGAACCTAAGTTATCAATTTTACCTTCAAGTTTTTAACTTAAAGTGATGAGAACGACGCGTATTGAGGTCCCAATAACCTTCTTGGATGCGTAATTAAGACTTAGTATGGCGTTTGATGAAGTATAAGAAACTTCATTTCATTAGATTTGTTCCAAAACAACTTAACGTATAAAGCAAATGAGGTTCACTGTTACATGACCTGTCGTTAAAACCTAAGTTATCCATTTAACCTTCAAGGTTTTAACTTAAAGTCATGAGAACGACGTGTATTGAGGTCCCAATAACCTTCCTGGACGCGTAATTAAGACTTAGTGATGCTTTTGATGAAGTATAAGAAACTTCACTTCATTCGATTTGTCGCAAAAGAGCTTAACGTATCAAGCAAATGAGGTTCACTGTTACATGACTTGTGGTTAGAACGTAAGTTATCCATTTAACCTTAAAAATTTTAACTTAAAGTGATTAGAACGACGGGTATCGAGGTTCCAATAACCTTTCTGGACACGTAATTAAGACTTAGTATTGCGTTTGATGAAGTATAAGCAACTTCACTTCATTCGATTTGTTCCAAAAGAACTTAACGTATAAAGCAAATGAGGTTCACTGTTACATGACTTGTGGTTAGAACCAAAGTTATCCATTTAACCTTCAAGGTTTTAACTTAAAGTGATGAGTACGACGTATATTGAGGTCCCAATAACCTTCCTGGACGCGTAATTACGACATAGTAGTTCGTTTATTGAAGTATAATTAACTTCACTTCATTCGATTTGTTCCAAAAGAACTTAACGTATCAATCAAAAGAGGTTCACTGTTACATGTCTTGTGGTTAGAACCTAAGTTATCAATTTCACCTTCAAGTTTTTAACTTAAAGTGTTGAGAACGACGTGTATTGACGTCCCAATAACCTTCATGGACGCGTAATTAAGACATAGTATTGCGTTTGATGAAGTATAAGAAACTTCACTTCATTCAATTTGTTCCAAAAGAACTTAACGTATCAATCAAAGGAGGTTCACTGTTGCATGACTTGTGGTTAGAACCTAAGTTATCCTTTTCACCTTCAAGGTTTTAACTTAAAGTTATGAGTACGACGTGTATTAAGGTCCCATTAACCTTACTAGACGCGTAATTAAAACTTAGTATTGCGTTTGATGAAGTATAAGAGACTTAACTTCATTCGATTTGTTGCAAATAAACTTGACGTATCAATCAAAGGAGGTTCACTGATACATGACTTGCGGTTTGAACATAAGTTATCCATTTTACCTTCAAAGTTTTAACATAAAGTGATGAGAACGACGTGTATTGAGGTCCCAATAACCTTCATGGACGCGTAATTAAGAGTTAGTATTGCGTTTGATGAAGTATGAGAAACTTCACTTCATTCGATTTGTTCCAAAAGAACTTAACGTATCAATTAAAAGAGGTTCACTGTTACATGACTTGTGGTCAGTATTCAAAACATCTTCCTTGTACGTGAGAAGGATCATTGGCTGTTTGTTGGTAATGGCTTGTTTCAGATCACTCTTGGTTGCAAAGTGATTCTATTTAGAAATGGATGAACTCTCTGGTTTTCTCTCAGATTTTGCTTGTTTCCACTCTTTTCTTTCTTGTTCACTCGATTTCTGGAACCGGATTTGATCTGCAAAGACCTCTCTCGGGGATAAGGGTACTAACGTGATTGGCTTGTGTTTATGGGTGAATGAATACTTGTTGGTGAAACCATCATGTTGCACTCTTCGGTCAAATTGCCACGGTCTTCCTAACAGGATATGACTAGCTTGCATCGGTACCACGTCGCACTTCACTTATCTTTGTACTTTCCAATCCGAAATGGTACCACCACTTGCTTGGTGACACGTACCTCCTCGCTATCATTCAACCATTGCAACTTGTAAGGTCGTGAATGTTTCAACGTTAAAAGTCTCAATTTCTCCACCATAGAAGCACTAGCCACATTGGTACAACTTCCCCCGTTGACTATGACGCTGCACACTTTGTCTTTCACGTGGCACCGGGTGTGGAAAATATTTTCTAGCTGCACCTTATCATCTTCGTCCTCTTTTATCTGCGCACTCAAGGCACGTCGTGCAACCAAAAGGAAGTCTCCATTGGCAGCTCCTACCTCCTCATCATCCGTGGAAACATACTCCAATGATGGCATATCTGATTCACCCTCGTCATCACTAGCCTCGGACTCGATCTCTCCACTCTCCCGCAACACCATCACTCGCTTATTTGGGCATTGACTTGCAATATGTCCTCTCCCAAGACATTTGAAACACTTGATCTCACTAGAGCGATTGGGTGTAGGCGTTGGTTTGGCCTGGTTGGGAGAGGGCGTAGTTGTTGCCCGCTGTTCAAACTTACCCTTGGAAGTGGAGGGACTCTCTTCCTTCTTCGGGTACTTTGGTTTCCAAGGCATTTGGTTTGAACTATGTTGACGGTTACTACTACGTCGTTGCTGCTGTCTCTCTACCTTCAAGGACATGTGAACCAAGTCTTCAATCTCGACGTAATGTTGTAGCTCAACCGCGTCAGCGATCTCGCGATTCAACCCCCTCAATAATCTAGACATTGTTGCTTCTCGATCCTCTTCGATGTTGGCCCGTATCATCGTCATCTCCATATCCTTGTAATACTCATCCACACTACGACTACCTTGCCTAAGAGTCTGCAATTTGTTGTGTAGATCACGTCGGTAATGACTCGGTACAAATCGTCGTCGCATCACCCTCTTCATCTCTGCCCAACTCTCAATAGGAAGGTCTCCGTCTTGCCTTCGATCAAGACACAACTTGTCCCACCACACTATCGCATACTCTGTAAATTCTATGGCAGCAAGCTTCACTTTCTTTCGCTCGGAGTAGTTGTGGCAATCAAAAACTAGCTCTATTTTTCGCTCCCAGTCCAGGTACTCCTCCGGATCACTTTTTCCTCGAAACTCAGGAATCTTCATCTTGATGTTTCCCAAATTATAATCAAGCCGGCCTCGGTCTTGTCTTGCGTGGTCGTTCCCATATCTTCCACGACTACCCACGGACACCCTATCAAGATCATCCTCCAAGTTTCTCTCATCAATTTCATCGATCTCTTCCGTAGGGACCTGCCTACGCTGGTTTCTTCTTAGTGCATTATGCTCAGCCTGGGGTTGGACTCGTGTCGCAATCTGTTCCACTTGATCAATTCGCTCGTTGATCTCATTGAACCCTTGTCTCATCAGCCGCCTCATCTCCCCCATGATTGCCTCCATTTGTAAATTTTGCATGTTAGCTGGATGTTGGTTGTCTTCTGCGTCGGACATGGTTAGGTATTCTCTGCAAGAACGTAGAAGGTGAAGTAAAATAGGACCTCACAACACTCCCTCACGTGTTTCACTCGAAAATGTGGAACATCACTCAATTTCACTCGTGTTTGCACTCAATAATACTGGCTTTTATTTTTAGATATGCTCTCCCACTCGTGCCTTTTTCCACTCATTTTTTTTTTTTTTTAACTAATCAAATAGTAATAAATGAGTCTTCCTGCAATAACAAAAATTGACAAACCAAAAATAAAAAGAACAATAAATAAATAATGGCAAAATAGGTACTACAATTTCGAAACAAATAAGAAAGTAGAAGGTGAAGAGATATTGGACCTCACAGCATTCCCTCACGTGTTTCACTCGAAATGAAGAAAAATCACTCAATTGCACTCGTGTTTACACTCAATAATATTGGTTGTTACCCTCTAATATGCTCACTCACTCGTGCCTTTTTCCACTTGAATTCTCTTTGATTTCTTTCGAAACTAACCGAATAGTAATGAAAGTTCACAAGTGGCGAACTAAACAAGACAAACCAAAATAACAGACACTACAATTAGTGATGAAAGAACTAGCTCAAAATAATTAGAATAGTATAAGGATGCAAAGGAACAATCCAATGAAGTAAGCTAGTCAAACAAATTTAAAGAACCACAATTTTTTTTTTTTTCAATTTGTAACCGAATTGGTAACCGAATTGGTAACCGAATTTGTAACCGAATTTGCAACCGAATTGGTAACCGAATTTGTAGATGACGTTTTAGTGCCCAAACTAGATCGGAATTTTGCGTTCAGGTATGATTTGGAAAGAGAAAAATCTCATCTAACAACTTAAAGAATAACACTTTCGTAATCGAAATCTTTATCAAGATGAAAACTGCGAATTACTTTTGAGCATTAACAATCCTTGACAGTTACAAAATTTCACTTTTGAATAAGCAAACAAGATCCGATTTTGATGTTTCAATACAGATCAGAAAGATAAAACGCTAATTCACAAATCATAAGATGCTGACAATTTTGTTTGAGGTCTAGAAAATATTCGAATGATTAAAATGGTTTTAACCAGATTCGAATACACCAGAACGAAATCGACGACAGTTACAAAAATGTGAATTTGAATAGGCAAACAAGATCCGATTTTGACGTTTCAACACAGATCGGAAAGCTAACACGTCGTTCTATGATTCATATGAAGATGATGTTTTCGTTTGACGCATATTTGAATAGCGAATCATTGAGATAAATTGAAACAGATTTCAAGACTCAAGAACCAAATTTCTGAAACAAAACAAAACGAAAAGGAGGGATAGAACCTGACGAACTCGATTTGGCTCTGATACCAAATGATGCGAACCACGCCAACGATGTGACAGTGACCCACGTTCAAAATATTGGCGTCCTCGCTAACCCAGAATCTACAAGTTCGAAGAGGAAATCCTTGACCCGAAATCTATACAGATCCGAACCTTGGAATAAGGAGGACGCCACAAACGAATATGCCTGTTCGTTTGATAAGTCAGATTTTGAACGCCACAAGGAGAACCTTGATAAGTTCGGAGTTTCTTCAAGAAACCAAGAGAAATTCTCTCACAATTAGATAAAACCTGAATCTCCTTTTTTTATTCAACTAAGAATGAATTTATAGGCATGAAACACCCTTTCATGCTAGGGTTTCAAGAACAAAATTACTATCCTGTCCTTGTAACTATTAATTAAAAATAATGACAATTGCTAAAATAATGACAAATACGACAAGTACTTTTTAAACCCTAAAAACGACAATCGAATTAACTAAATAAATAAAACAACAATGACATAAACATCATCCCAAAACAGCTTGGATTAAGAGAACAATCTCTGGTTCTTGCTTCCGAACGCAATTTCCTTCTTGAGGTAAGATTTGACGAACCAAATTGCTCATTTGCTCCTTGATCTGCTTTGCCTTTGCTCTCGTTATTGGTCCATCCACTTGTAATGTATCCGTCTTAAGGTCCTCATCAGAACCTAAGTTATCAATTTCACCTTCAAGTTTTTAACTTAAAGTGATGAGAACGATGCGTATTGAGGTCCCAATAACCTTCATGGAAGTATAATTAAGACTTAGTATTGCGTTTGATGAAGTATAAGAAACTTCATTTCATTCGATTTGTTCCAAAAGAACTTAACGTATAAAGCAAATGAGGTTCACTGTTACATGACCTGTGGTTAGAACCAAAGTTATCCATTTAACCTTCATGGTTTTAACTTAAAGTGATGAGAACGATGTGTATTGAGGTCCCAATAACCTTCATGGACGCGTAATAAGACTTAGTATTGCGTTTGATGAAGTATAAGCAACTTCACTTCATTCGATTTGTTCCAAAAGAACTTAAAGTATCAATCAAAGGAGGTTCACTGTTACATGACTTGTGTTTAGAACCTAAGTTATCCATTTCACCTTCAAGTTTTTAACTTAAAGTGATGAAAACAAAGTGTATTGAGGTCCCAATGACATTCATGGACGCGTAATTAAGACTTAGTATTGCGTTTGATGAAGTATAAGAAACTTCATTTCATTCGATTTGTTCCAAAAGAACTTAACGTATAAAGCAAATGAGGTTCACTGTTACATGACCTGTGGTTAGAACATAAGTTATCCATTTCACCTTCAAGGTTTTAACTTAAAGTGTTGAGAACGACGTTTACTGAGGTCCCAATAACCTTCCTGGACACGTAATTAAGACTTAGTATTGCGTTTGATGAAGTATAAGCAACTTCACTTCATTCGATTTGTTCTAAAAGAACTTAAAGTATCAATCAAAGGAGGTTCACTGTTACATAACTTGTGTTTAGAACCTAAGTTATCCATTTAACCTTCAAGTTTTTAACTTAAAGTGATGAGAACGAAGTGTATTGAGGTCCCAATAACATTCATGGACGCGCAATTAAAACTTAGTATTGCGTTTGATGAAGTATAAGATACTTCACTTCATTCGATTTGTTCCAAAAGAACTTAACGTATAAAGCAAATGAGGTTCACTGTTACATGAGCTGCGGTTAGAACCTAAGTTATTCATTTCACCTTCAAGGTTTTAACTTAAAGTGTTGAGAACGACGTTTACTGAGGTCCCAATAACCTTCCTGGACACGTAATTAAGACTTAGTATTGCGTTTGATGAAGTATAAGCAACTTCACTTCATTCGATTTGTTCTAAAAGAACTTAAAGTATCAATCAAAGGAGGTTCACTGTTACATAACTTGTGTTTAGAACCTAAGTTATCCATTTAACCTTCAAGTTTTTAACTTAAAGTGATGAGAACGAAGTGTATTGAGGTCCCAATAACATTCATGGACGCGCAATTAAAACTTAGTATTGCGTTTGATGAAGTATAAGATACTTCACTTCATTCGATTTGTTCCAAAAGAACTTAACGTATAAAGCAAATGAGGTTCACTGTTACATGAGCTGCGGTTAGAACCTAAGTTATTCATTTAACCTTCAAGGTTTCAACTTAAAGTGATGAGAACGACATGTATTGAGGTCCCTATAACCTTCCTGGACGCGTAATTAAGACTTAGTATTGCGTTTGATGAAGTATAAGAAACTTCACTGCATTCGATTTGTTGCAAAAGAACTTAACGTATCAATCAAAGGAGGTTCAATGTTACATGACATGTGGTTACAACCTAAGTTATCCATTTCACCTTCAAGGTTTTAACTTAAAGTGATGAGAACCACGTGTATTGAGGTCCCAATAACCTTCCTGGACGCGTAATTAAGACTTAGTATTGCGTTTGTTGAAGTATAAGCAACTTCACTTCATTGGATTTGTTCCAAAAGAACTTAACGGATAAATCAAAGGAGGTTCACTGTTACTTGACTTGTGGTTAGAACCTAAGTTATCCATTTCACCTACAAGTTTTTAACTTAAAGTGATAAGAACGACGCGTATTGGGGTTCCAATAACCTTCCTGGACGTGTAATTAAGGCTTAGTATTGCGTTTGACAAAGTATAAGAAACTTCACTTCAATCGATTTTTTCCAAAAGAACTTAACGTATCAATCAAAGGAGGTTCATTGTTACATGACTTGTGGTTAGAACCTAAGTTATCCATTTCACCTTCAAGGTTTTAACTTAAAGTGATCAGAACGATGTGTATTAAGGTCCCAATAACCTTCCTGGACGCGTAATTAAGACTTAGTTTTGCGTTTGATGAAGTATAAGCAACTTCTCTTCATTCGATTTGTTCCAAATGAACTTAAAGTATCAAGCACATGAGATTCACTGTTACATGACTTGTGGTTAGAACCTAAGTTATCCATTTAATCTCCGAAGGTTTTAACTTAAAGTGATGAGAACGACGCGTATTGAGGTCCCAATAACCTTCTTGGACTGCATAATTAAGACTTAGTATTGCGTTTGATGAAGTATAAGCAACTTAACTTCATTACAATTTGTTCGAAAAGAACTTAACGTATAAAGCAAAGGAGGTTCACTGTTACATGACATTGTGGTTAGAAACTAAGTTATCCATTTAACCTTTAAGGTTTTAACTTAAAGTGATCAGAACGATGTGTATTAAGGTCCCAATAACCTTCCTGGACGCGTAATTAAGACTTAGTTTTGCGTTTGATGAAGTATAAGCAACTTCTCTTCATTCGATTTGTTCCAATGGAACTTAAAGTATCAAGCAAATGATATTCACTGTTACATGACTTGTGGTTAGAACCGAAGTTATCCATTTAATCTCCAAGGTTTTAACTTAAAGTGATGAGAACGACGCGTATTGAGGTCCCAATAACCTTCTTGGACGCGTAATTAAGACTTAGTATTGCGTTTGATGAAGTATAAGCAACTTAACTTCATTCAATTTGTTCGAAAAGAACTTAACGTATAAAGCAAATGAGGTTCACTGTTACATGACTTGTTGTTAGAAACTAAGTTATCCATTTAACCTTTAAGGTTTTAACTTAAAGTGATGATTACGACGTGTATTGAGGTCCCAATAACCTTCCTGGACGCGTAATTAAGACTTAGTATTGCGTTTGATGAAGTATAAGCAACTTCACTTCATTTGATTTGTTCCAAAAGAACTTAACGTATAAAGCAAATGAGGTTCACTGTTACATGACTTGTGGTTAGAACCTAAGTTATCAATTTTACCTTCAAGTTTTTAACTTAAAGTGATGAGAACGATGCGTATTGAGGTCCCAATAACCTTCATGGAAGCGTAATTAAGACTTAGTATTGCGTTTGATGAAGTATAAGAAACTTCATTTCATTCGATTTGTTCCAAAAGAACTTAACGTATAAAGCAAATGAGGTTCACTGTTACATGACCTGTGGTTAGAACCTAAGTTATCCATTTAACTTTCCTGGACGCGTAATTAACACTTAGTATTGCTTTTGATGAAATATAATAAACTTCACTTCATTCGATTTGTTGCAAAAGAGCTTAATGTATCAAGCAAATGAGGTTCACTGTTACATGAGCTGTGGTTAGAACCTAAGTTATCCTTTTAACCTTCAAGGTTTTAACTTAAAGTGATGAGTACGACGTGTATTGAGGTCCCAATAACCTTCCTGGATGCGTAATTAATATTTAGTATTGCGTTTGATGAAGTATAAGCAATGAACTTCATTCGATTTGTTGCAAAAGAACTTAACGTATAAAGCAAATGAGGTTCACTGTTACATGACTTATGGTTAGAACCTAAGTTATCCATTTAACCTTCAAGGTTTTAACTTAATGTGATGAGAACGACGTGTATTGAGGTGCCAATAACCTTACTGGATGCGTAATTAAGACTAAGTATTGCGTTTGATGAAGTATAAGAGACTTAACTTCATTCGATTTGTTCCAAAAGAACTTAACGTATAAAGCAAATGAGGTTCGCTGTTACATGACTTGTGGTTAGAACCTAAGTTATCCATTTAACCTTCAAGGTTTTAACTTAAAGTGATGAGAACGACGTGTATTGAGGTCCCAATAACCTTCCTGGAATCGTAATTAAAACTTAGTATTGCGTTTGATGAAGTATAAGAAACTTCACTTCATTCGATTTGTTCCAAAAGAACTTAACGTATCAATCAAAGGAGGTTGACTGTTACATGACTTGTGGTTAGAACCTAAGTTATCCATTTCACCTTCAATGTTTTAACTTAAAGTGATGAGAACGACGTGTATTGAGGTCCCAATAACCTTCCTGGACGCGTAATTAAGACTTAGTATTGCGTTTGATGAAGTATAAGAAACTTCACTCCATTCGATTTGTTCCAAAAGAACTTAACGTATCAATCAAAGGAGGTTGACTGTTACATGACTTGTGGTTAGAACCTAAGTTTTCCATTTCACCTTCCAGGTTTTAACTTAAAGTGATGAGAACGACGCGTATTGAGGTCCAAATAACCTTCCTGGACGCGTAATTAAGACTTAGTATTGCGTTTGATGAAGTATGAGAAACTTCACTTCATTCGATTTGTTCCAAATGAACTTAACGTATCAATCAAAGGAGGTTCACTGTTACATGATTTGTGGTTAGAACCTAAGTTATCCATTTCACCTTCAAGGTTTTAACTTAAAGTGATGAGAACGACGCGTATTGATGTCAAAATAACCTTCCTGGACGCGAAATTGAGACTTAGTATTGCGTTTGATGAAGTATAAGAAACTTCACTCCATTCGATTTGTTCCAAAAGAACTTAACCTATCAATCAAAGGAGGTTAACTGTTACATGACTTGTGGTTAGAACCTAAGTTATCTGATAGGCTTGAAGAGAGCACCCTAAACCCTATAGATTGCAATGGTTAAGTGAATGTGCAGAAATGAAGGTTAATAAACAAGTGTTGATCTCCTTTTCCATTGGAAGGTATCATGATGAGATTTTATGTGATGTAGTTCCAATGCAGGCTGGTCATATTCTTTTGGGAAGACCGTGGCAATACGATCGAAAGGTTAGCCACGATGGATTCAAGAATCGATATACTTTTGAAAAGGAAGGAAGAGTTATCACACTTGTTCCATTGTCACCCAGACAAGTTCTAGAAGATCAACTACGTCTTCAATGTGAGAGAGAAAAATGGAGTGGAAATAGGAGAGAAAATATGAGTGAAAATAAGAATGGAGAACAGAGAGAAAATCAGAATGGATTGAGAAATGAAAAGAAAAAGAGTGAGGAAGGGAGTAAGAACAAAAAGGATGTGATTCTATATATGAAAGAGAGAGAAGTAAGAAAAGCATTAGTGGCAAGGCATCATATCTTACTCTTAGTGCCTAAGGAGAATTATCTAACTTTTGATGTTTCTTGCTTGCCTAGTGTCTTTGTTTCTTTGTTACAGGATTATGAAGATGTATTTCCTAAAGATACGCCGGCTGGATTACCACCCGTAAGGGGTATCGAGCACCATATAGATTTTGTTCCAGGAGCTGTTATTCCTAATCGTCCAGCTTATCGAAGTAACCCAGAGGAGACAAAAGAATTGCAGAGACAAGTGGAAGAACTAATGACTAAAGGATTCGTACGAGAGAGTATGAGCCCATGTGCAGTACCAGTTCTTCTAGTTCCAAAAAAAGATGGGAATTGGCGAATGTATGTTGATTGCAGAGCTATAAACAACATCACGGTAAAGTATCGCTATTCCATACCTCGTTTAGATGACTTGTTAGATGAGTTGCATGATGCAAACATTTTTAGTAAAATCGATCTTAAAAGTGGATATCGTCAAATTAGGATGAGAGAAGGAGATGAATGGAAAACAGCATTTAAAACAAAGTTTGGCTTGTATGAATGGCTAGTTATGCCTTTTGGTTTAACAAATGCACCTAGCACTTTCATGCATTTAATGAATTATGTTTTAAGAGCATTCATTGGAAAGTTTGTTGTTGTGTATTTTGATGATATATTGATTTATAGTCGATCTGTTGATGAGCATGCTAAACATGTTAAATGTGTACTTGATGTTCTTAGAGAACAAAAATTGTATGCTAACCTTCAAAAGTGTGTGTTCTGTTTGGATAGTGTTGTTTTCCATGGTTATGTGATTAGTACTGATGGTATAAAGGTAGACAAGGAAAAGATTAAGGCAATCATGGATTGGCCAACACCTAAGTCAATCAAGGAGGTAAGAAGTTTTCATGGTTTGGCTTCATTTTATAGGCGTTTTGTTAAGAACTTCAGCACCATTGCTGCACCCCTCACTGAAGTTATTAAAAAGAATGTTGATTTTTATTGGGGAGAAGAACAAAGTAAGTCTTTTGAATTAGTAAAAGAAAAATTGTGTACTGCACCCGTTCTAGCGTTGCCTAACTTTTCTGTTGCTTTTGAGCTTGAGTGTGATGCTTCAGGTGTTGGAATTGGAGCTGTGTTAATACAAGAAAAGCGTCCTATAGCTTACTTTAGTGAGAAGTTAAGTGGAGCTGCATTGAATTATCCAACTTACGATAAGGAGTTATATGCATTGGTTCGATCTTTGGAAACATGGCAGCATTATTTATGGCCCAAGGAGTTCATTATCCACACTGATCATCAATCCTTGCGGCATTTGAAAAGTCAAAATAAGTTAAACAAAAGACATGCAAGGTGGATGCAGTTTATAGAGACGTTTCCATATGTAATAAAGTATAAACGAGGCAAGGAGAATGTTGTGGCAGATGCACTTTCTCGCAGGTACGCTCTATTGAATTCGTTGAGTGCTAAAATGATGGGGTTCTCACATTTAATTGATCTGTATGAGAATGATTTGGATTTTGCTAAAGTATATGGTTTATGTAGTAAAGGTGGATTTGGGAAATTCTATAAGCATGATAAGTTTTTGTTTAAGGAAAATAAACTTTGCATTCCAGTAAGTTCTATGCGTGAGTTATTAGTGCATGAAGCTCATTGTGGAGGTTTGATGGGTCATTTTGGAACTAAACGTACACTTGACATTTTAAATGAGCATTTTTATTGGCCAAAAATGAAAAGAGATGTTGTACGTTTTTGTGATTGTTGTGTGACATGTAGAAAGGCAAAATCTAAGATTCAACCTCATGGTTTATATACTCCGCTCCCTGTTCCTAGTGAGCCATGGATGCATATTAGTATGGATTTTGTTTTGGGATTGCCTAGATCTAGAAATGGACATGATTCTGTTTTTGTGGTTGTGGATAGATTTAGCAAAATGGCACATTTCATTGCTTGTCACAAGACTGATGATGCTACACATATTGCAAATCTTTTCTTTCGAGATATTGTGCGTTTACATGGTGTTCCTAAGTCTATTGTATCAGATAGAGATGTGAAATTTCTAAGTTACTTTTAGAAGGTTTTATGGGGTAAGTTAGGAACTAAACTTCTTTTTTCTACAACGTGTCATCCTCAAACGGATGGACAAACTGAGGTTGTTAATCGAACACTCATACAGGTATTGCGCAGTGTTGTAGGTAAGAACTTGAAATCTTGGGAAGAATGTTTGCCATTGGTTGAATTTTCATATAACAGAACTGTTCACAGCACAACACATTTTTCACCTTTTGAAATCGTATATGGTTTTAATCCACTAACTCCTTTGGATTTGATTGAGATACCTGTGAATGAATTGAGTAGTCTAGATCGAAAAAAGAAGGCAGAACTTGTGAAACGCATCCATGCAAAAGTTCATGAGCACATTGAGAAAAGAAACAAACAGGTTGCTGCTCGAGTTAATAAAGAAAGAAAAAAAGTTGTTTTTGAACCGGGTGATTGGGTTTGGGTGCATATGAGAAAGGAAAGGTTTCCCGAAAAAAGGCGATCAAAATTAGCTCCACGTGGTGACGGGCCATTCCAAGTTTTGAAAAGGATCAACGACAATGCTTACTCATTGGATCTACGAGGTGAACATAACATTTCTTCTACTTTTAATGTTGCTGATTTATCTCCCTTTGATGTAGGATCTGATTCGAGGTCGAATCCTTTTGAGGAGGGAGGGAATGATAGGCTTGAAGAGGTAGATTCTATAGAAGCAAATCAAGAGGATACATCAATGGCTAAAGAGGATTCAATACAACTACCACAAGGTCCATTGACAAGAGCTCGAGCTAAAGCATTTCAAAAGGCTATTCAAAACTTACTTTATGTTGAAAAGATTGCTCAAAATGAAGAAGGAAGTTTTCAACGTTATTACACACTTATCGAAGCCTTAAATGAAGAGAATTCAGCTTGAGAAGATATATTACTTTATGGGCCGATTTGGTATTTGGCTTTCTTAGTTCAAGTTTATTATTTTTAGTGTTTTTCCATTCCCAAAGACTTGTGTTAGTGGGCCAAACGAATTTGGGATATTTTTGGGTTATTTTAGGGTTTCTTTTATGCCTACTATAAAAGGGGCAAGTTTATCTTTGTAAAAGACATATTTTTTTGCTTTTGGTGAATGCATTGTGAGAGTATTCTCCTCTTTGTTCTTGAATGAACCAAACCAAACTCAATAAGAATTGATCAACTTGTTGTTTCATTTAGGAGTTGAGGTTTTTAGGACATAGTTTCCTACGGGTTTCTCTTCGATCACCTACTCTATTTCTTAGTTTCTTGGGTTCTTTTCCATCTTGTGAGGGTTCTAAGGGTTTGCACCCAAAGGGTTCGCATCACGTTAAGTTATTTTGGAACAAATCGAATGAGGTGAAGTTGCTTATACTTCATCAAAGGCAGTACTAAGTCTTAATTACTCGTCGAGGAAGGTTATTGGGACCTCAATACACGTCGTTCTCATCACTTTAAGTTAAAAACTTGAAGGTTAAATGGATAACTTAGGTTCTAACCACAAGTCATGTAACAGTGAACCTCATTTGATTGATACGTTAAGTTCTTTTGAAACAAATCGAAAGAAGTGAAGTTGCTTATACTTAATCAAACGCAATACTAAGTCTTAATTACGCGTCCATGAAGGTTTTTGGGACCTTAATACACGTCGTTCTCATCACTTTAAGTTAAAACCTTGAAGGTGAAGTGGATAACTTAGGTCTAACCACAAGTCATGTAACAGTGAACCTCATTTGATTGATACGTGAAGTTCTTTTGGAACAAATCGAATTAAGTGAAGTTGCTTATACTATATCAAACGCAAAACTAAGTCTTAATTAAGCGTCCATGAAGGTTATTCGGACCTCAATACACGTCGTTCTCATCACTTTAATTTAAAAAATTTAAGGTGAAATGGATAACTTAGGTTCCAACCACAAGTGATGTAACAGTGAACCTCCTTTGATTGATACGTTAAGTTCTTTTGGAACAAATCGGATGAAGTGAAGTTGCTTATATTTCATCAAACGCAATACTAAATCTTAATTACGCGTCCAGGAAGGTTATTGGGACCTCAATACACGTCGTTCTCATCACTTTAAGTTAAAACTTTGAAGGTTAAATGGATAACTTAGATTCTAACCACAAGTTATGTAAAAGTGAACCTCCTTTGATTGATACGTTAAGTTCTTTTGGAACAAATCGAATGAAGTAAAGTTGCTTATACTTCATCAAACGCAATCCTAAGTCTTAATTACTCGTCTAAAAAAGTTATTGGGACCTCAATACACGTCGTTATCATCACTTTAAGTTAAAAGCTTGAAGGTGAAATGGATAACTTAGGTCCTAACTACAAGTCATGTAACAGTGAACCTCATTTGCTTGATACGATAAGTTCTTTTTGAACAAATCGAATGAAATGAAGTTGTTATACTTCATTAAACGCAATACAAAGTCTTAATTACGTGTCCAGGAAGGTTATTAGGACCTCAATAGACGTCGTTCTCATCACTTTAAGTTAAAACCATGAAGGTGAAATGGATAACTTAGGTCTAACCACAAGTCATGTAACAGTGAACCTCCTTTGATTGATACGTTAAGTTCTTTTGCAACAAATTGAATGATGTGAAGTTGCTTATACTTCATCAAACGCAATACTAAGTCTTAATTATGCGTCCATGAAGGTTATTGTTACCTCAATACACGTCGTTCTCATCACTTTAATTTAAAAACTTGAAGGTGAAATGGATAACTTAGGTTCTAACCACAAGTCATCTAACAGTGAACCTCCTTTGATTAATACGTTAAGTTCTTTTGGAACAAATCGAATGAAGTGAAGTTGCTTATATTTCATCAAACGCAATACTAAGTCTTAATTACGCGTCCAGGAAGATTATTGGGACCTCAATACACGTCGTTCTTATCACGTTAAGTTAAAATCTTGAAGGTTAAATGGATAACTTAGGTTCTAAACACAAGTCATGTAACAGTGAACCTCCTTTGATTGATACGTTAAGTTCTTTTGGAACAAATCGAATGAAGTAAAGTTGCTTATACTTCATCAAACGCAATACTATGCCTTAATTACTCGTCCAGGAAGGTTATTGGGACCTCAATACACGTCGTTCTCATCACTTTAAGTTAAAACCTGGAAGGTTAAATGGATAACTTAGGTTCTAACCACAAGTTATGTAAAAGTTAACCTCCTTTGATTGATACGTTAAGTTCTTTTGGAATAAATCGAATGAAGTGAAGTTGCTTATACTTCATCAAACGCAATATTAAGTCTTAATTAGTCGTCCAAAAAAGTTATTGGGACCTCAATACACGTCGTTCTCATCACTTTGAGTTAAAACCTTGAAGGTCAAATGGATAACTTAGGGTCTAACCACAAGTCATGTAACAATGAACCTCATTTGCTTGATACGTTAAGTTCTTTTGGAACAAATCGAATGAAGTGAAGTTTCTTATACTTCATCAAACGCAATACTAAGCCTTAATTACGCGTCCAGGAAGGTTATTGGGATCTCAATACACGTCGTTTTCATCACTTTAAGTTAAAAACTTGAAGGTGAAATGGATAACTTAGGTTCTAACCACAAGTCATATAACAGTGAACCTCCATTGATTGATACGTTAAGTTCTTTTGGAAAAAATTGAATGAAGTGAAGTTTCTTATACTTCATCAAACGCAATACTAAGTCTTAATTACGCGTCCATGAAGGTTATTGGGACCTCCATACACGTCGTTCTCATCACTTTAAGTTAAAACCTTGAAGGTTAAATGGATAACTTAGGTTCTAACCACAAGTTATATAACAATGAACCTCATTTGCTTTATACGTTAAGTTCTTTTGGAACAAATAGAATGAAGTGTAGTTGCTTATACTTCATCAAACGCAATACTAAGTCTTAATTACGCATCCATGAAGGTTATTGGGACCTCAATACACATCGTTCTCATAACTTTAAGTTAAAAACTTTAAGGTGGAATGGATAACTTAGGTTCTAACCACAAGTCATGTAACAGTGAACCTCATTTGCTTGATACGTTAAGTTCTTTAGGAACAAATCGAATGAAGTGAAGTTGCTTATACTTCATCTAACGCAATACTAAGTCTTAATTACTCGTCCATGAAGGTTATTGAGACCTCAATACACGTCGTTCTCATAACTTTAAGTTAAAAACTTGTAGGTTAAATGGATAACTTAGGTTCTAACCACAAGTCATGTAACAGTGAACCTCATTTGCTTGATACGTTAAGTTCTTTAGGAACAAATTGAATGAAGTGAAGTTTCTTTTACTTCATCAAACGCAATACTAAGTCTTAATTACGCGTCAAGGAAGGTTATTGGGACCTCAATACACGTTGTTCTCATCACTTTAAGTTAAAACCTTGAAGGTCAAATGGATAACTTAGGATCTAACCACAAGTCATGTAACAGTGAACCTCATTTGCTTGATACGTTAAGTTCTTTTGGAACAAATCGAATGAATTGAAGTTGCTTATACTTCATCACACGCAATACTAAGTCCTAATTACTCGTCCACGAAGGTTATTGGGACCTCAATACACGTCGTTATCATCACTTTAATTTAAAACCTTGAAGGTTAAATGGATAACTTAGGTTCTAACCACAAGTCATGTAACAGTGAACCTCATTTGCTTGATACGTTAATATCCTTTGGAACAAATCAAATGAAGTGAAGTTTCTTATATTTCATCAAACGCAATACTATGTCTTAATTACCCGTCCTGGAAGGTTATTAGGACCTCAATACACGTCGTTTTCATCACTTTAAGTTAAAAACTTGAAGGTTAAATGGATAACTTTGGTTCTAACCACAAGTCATGTAACAGTGAACCTCATTTGCTTGATGCGTTAAGTTCTTTTGAAACAAATCGAATGAAGTGAAGTTGCTTATACATTATCAAACGCAATACTAAGTCTTAATTACGCATCCAGGAAGGTTATTGGGACCTCAATACACGTCATTCTCATCACTTTAAGTTAAAAACTTTAAGGTTAAATGGATAACTTAGTTTCTAACCACAAGTCATGTAGCAACGAACCTCATTTGCTTGATACGTTAAGTTCTTTTAGAACAAAACGAATGAAGTGAACTTGCTTATACTTCATCAAACGCAATACAAAGTCCTAATTACGCGTCGAGGAAGGTTATTGGGACCTCAATACACGTCGTTCTCATCACTTTAAGTTAAAACCTTGAAGGTTAAATTGATAACTTAGGTTCTAACCACAAGTCATGTAACAGTGAACCTCATTTGCTTGATACGTTAAGTTCTTTTGAAACAAATCGAATGAAGTGAAGTTGCTTATACTTCATCAAACGCAATACTAAGTTTTAATTACGCGTCCAGGAAGGTTATTGGGACCTCAATACACGTCGTTCTCATCACTTTAAGTTAAAAACTTGAAGGTTAAATGGATAACTTAGGTTCTAACCACAAGTCATGTAACAGTGAACCTCAATTGCTTGATACGTTAAGTTCTTTTGGAACAAATCGAATGAAGTGAAATTGCTTATACTTAATCAAACGCAATACTAAGTCTTAATTACGCGTCCAGGATGGTTATTGTAACCTCAATACACATCGATCTCATCACTTTAAGTTAAAACCTTGAATGTTAAATGGATAACTTAGGTTCTAACCACAAGTCATGTAGCAGTGAACCTCATTTGCTTGATAAGTTAAGTTCTTTTGGAACAAATCGAATGAAGTGAAGTTGCTTATACTTCATCAAACGCAATACTAAGTCTTAATTACGCGTCCTGGAAGGTTATTGGGACCTCAATACACGTCGTTCTCGTCACTTTAATTTAAAACCTTAAAGGTTAAATGGATAACTCAGTTTCTAACCACAAGTCATGTAACAGTGAACCTCATTTGCTTGATACGTTAAGTTCTTTTGGAACAAATCGAATGAAGTTAAGTTGCTTATACTTCATCAAACGCAATACTAATTCTTAATTACGCGTCTATGAAAGTTATTGAGACCTCAATACACGTCGTTCTCATCACTTTAAGTTAAAAACTTAAAGGTTAAATGGATAACTTAGGTTCTAACCACAAGTCATGTAACAGTGAACCTCAATTGCTTGATAAGTAAAGTTCTTTTGGAACAAATCGAATGAAGTGAAGTTGCTTATACTTCATCAAACGCAATACTAAGTCTTAATTACGCATCCAGGAAGGTTATTGGGACCTCAATACACGTCGTTCTCATCACTTTAAGTTAAAAACTTGAAGGTTAAATGGATAACTTAGGTTCTAACCACAAGTCATGTAACAGTGAACATCCTTTGCTTGATACGTTAAGTTCTTTTGGAACAAATCGAATGAAGTTAAGTTGCTTATACTTCATCAAACGCAATACTAAGTCTTAATTACGCGTCCAGGATTTGGTATTAGGATCTCAATACACGTCGTTCTCATCACTTTAAGTTAAAACCTCGAAGGTGAAACGGATAACTTTGGTTCTAACCACAAGTCATGTAACAGTGAACCTCCTTTGCTTGATACGTTAAGTTCTTTTGAAACAAATCGAATGAAGTGAAGTTGCTTATACTTCGTCAAACGAAATACTAAGTCTTAATTACGCGTCCAAGAAGGTCATTGGGACCTCAATAAGCGTCGTTCTCATCACTTTAAGTTAAAACCTTGAAGATTAAATGGATAACTTAGGTTCTAACCACAAGTCATGTAACAGTGAACCTCGTTTGATTGATATGTTAAGTTCTTTTGGAACAAATCTAATGAAGTGAAGTTGCATATACTTCATCAAACGCAATACTAAGTATTAATTACGCGTCCAGGAAGGTTATTTGGACCTCAATATACGTCGGTCTCATCACTTTAAGTTAAAAACTTTAAGGTGAAATGGATAACTTAGGTTCTAACCACAAGTCATGTAACAGTGAACCTCATTTGCTTGATACGTTAAGTTCTTTTGGAACAAATCGAATGAAGTGAAGTTGCATATACTTCATCAAACGCAATACTAAGTATTAATTACGCGTCCAGGAAGGTTATTTGGACCTCAATATACGTCGGTCTCATCACTTTAAGTTAAAACCATGAAGGTTAAATGGATATCTTTTGTTCTAACCACAAGTCATGTAACAGTGAACCTCATTTGCTTGATACGTTAAGTTCTTTTGGAACAAATAGAATGAAGTGAAGTTTCTTTATACTTCATCAACGCAATACTAAGTCTTAATTACGCGTCTAGGAATGTTATTAGGATCTCAATACACGTCGTTCTCATCACTTTAAGTTAAAACCTCGAAGGATAAATGGATAACTTAGGATCTATCCACAAGTCATGTAACAGTAAACCTCCTTTGCTTGATACGTTAAGTTTTTTTGAAACAAATCGAATGAAGTGAAAATGCTTATACTTCATCAAACGCAATACTAAATCTTAATTACGCGTCCAGGAAGGTTATTGGGTCCTCAATACCCGTCGTTCTCATCACTTTAAGTTAAAACCTTGGTGGTGAAATGGATAACTTAGGTTCTAACCACAAGTCATGTAACAGTGAACCTCGTTTGATTGATACGTTATGTTCTTTTGGAACAAATCGAATGAAGTGAAGTTGCTTATACTTCATCAAACGCAATACTAAGTCTTAATTATGCGTCCAGGAAGGTTATTGGGACCTCAATACACGTCGTTCTCATCACTTTAAGTTAAAACCTTGAAGGTTAATTGGATAACTTATGTTCTAACCACAAGTCATGTAACAGTGAACCACATTTGCTTGATTTCTTTAAGTTCTTTTGGAACAAATCGAATGAAGTGAAGTTGCTTATACTTCATCAAACGCAATACTAAGTCTTAATTACGCGTCAGGAAGGTTATTGGGACCTCAATACACGTCGTTCTCATCACTTTAAGTTAAAACCTTGAAGGTTAAATGGATAACTTAGGTTCTAACCACAAGTCATGTAACAGTGAACCTCATTTGCTTGATACGTTAAGTTCTTTTGGAACAAATCGAATGAAGTGAAGTTGCTTATACTTCATCAAACGCAATACTAAGTCTTAATTATGCGTCCAGGAAGGTTATTGGGACCTCAATACACGTCGTTCTCATCACTTTAAGTTAAAACCTTGAAGGTTAAATGGATAACTTAGGTTCTAACCACAAGTCATGTAACAGTGAACCTCATTTGCTTGATACGTTAAGTTCTTTTGAACAAATCGAATGAAGTGAAGTTGCTTATACTTCATCAAACGCAATACTAAGTCTTAATTACGCGTCCAGGAAGGTTATTGGGACCTCAATACACGTCGTTCTCATCACTTTAAGTTAAAACCTTGAAGGTTAAATGGATAACTTAGGTTCTAACCACAAGTCATGTAACAGTGAACCTCATTTGCTTGATACGTTAAGTTCTTTTGGAACAAATCGAATGAAGTGAAGTTGCTTATACTTCATCAAACGCAATACTAAGTCTTAATTACGCGTCCAGGAAGGTTATTGGGACCTCAATACACGTCGTTCTCATCACTTTAAGTTAAAACCTTGAAGGTTAAATGGATAACTTAGGTTCTAACCACAAGTCATGTAACAGTGAACCTCATTTGCTTGATACGTTAAGTTCTTTTGGAACAAATCGAATGAAGTGAAGTTGCTTATACTTCATCAAACGCAATACTAAGTCTTAATTACGCGTCCAGGAAGGTATTGGGACCTCAATACACGTCGTTCTCATCACTTTAAGTTAAAACCTTGAAGGTTAAATGGATAACTTAGGTTCTAACCACAAGTCATGTAACAGTGAACCTCATTTGCTTGATACGTTAAGTTCTTTTGGAACAAATCGAATGAAGTGAAGTTGCTTATACTTCATCAAACGCAATACTAAGTCTTAATTACGCGTCCTGAAGGTTATTGGGACCTCAATACACGTCGTTCTCATCACTTTAAGTTAAAACCTTAAGGTTAAATGGATAACTTAGGTTCTAACCACAAGTCATGTAACAGTGAACCTCATTTGCTTGATACGTTAAGTTCTTTTGGAACAAATCGAATGAAGTGAAGTTTCTTATACATCATCAAACGCAATACTAAGTCTTAATTACGCGTCCAGAAAGGTTATTAGCACCTCAATACACGTCGTTCTCATCACTTTAAGTTAAAAACCTTGAAGGTTAAATGGATAACTTAGGTTCTAACCACAAGTCATGTAACAGTGAACCTCCTTTGCTTGATACGTTAAGTTCTTTTGGAACAAATCGAATGAAGTGAAGTTCTTATACTTCATCAAACGCAATACTAAGTCTTAATTACGCGTCCAGAAGGTTATTGGACCTCAATACACGTCGTTCTCATCACTTTAAGTTAAAACCTTGAAGGTAAATGGATAACTTAGGTTCTAACCACAAGTCATGTAACAGTGAACCTCATTTGCTTGATACTTAAGTTCTTTTGGAAACAAATCGAATGAAGTGAAGTTGCTTATACTTCATCAAACGCAATACTAAGTCTTAATTACGCAGTCCAGGAAGGTATTGGGACCTCAATACACGTCGTTCTCATCACTTTAAGTTAAAACCTGAAGGTTAAATGGATAACTTAGGTTCTAACCACAAGTCATGTAACAGTGAACCTCATTTGCTTGATACGTTAAGTTCTTTTGGAACAAATCGAATGAAGTGAAGTTGCTTATACTTCATCAAACGCAATACTAAGTCTTAATTACGCGTCCAGGAAGGTTATTGGGACCTCAATACACGTCGTTCTCATCAACTTTAAGTTAAAACCTTGAAGGTGAAATGGATAACTTAGGGTTCTAACAACAATTCATGTAACAGTGAAACTCCATTGCTTGATAAGTTAAGTTCTTTTGGAACAAATCGAATGAAGTGAAGTTTCTTATACTTACATCGAACGCATTACTAAGTCTTAATTACGCTCCTATGAAGGTTATTGGGACCTCAATACACGTCGTTCTCATCACTTTAAGTTAAAACCTTAAGGTCAAATGGATAACTTAGGTTCTAACCACAAGTCAGTAACAGTAACCTCATTTGCTTGATACGTTAAGTTCTTTGGAACAAATCGAAAGAATTGAAGTTCTTATACTTCATCAAACGCAATACTAAGTCTTAATTACGCGTCCAGGAAGGTTATTGAGACCTCAAATACAGTCGTTCTCATCACTTTAAGTTAAAAACCTTGAAGTGAAATGGATAACATAGGTTCTAACACAAGTCATGCTAACAGTGAACCTCAGTTTCTTGTACGTTAAGTTACTTTTGGAACAAATCGAATGAAGTGAAGTTGCATTATACTTCATCAAACGCAATACTAAGTCTTAATTACGCGTCCAGAAGGTATTAGCACCTCAATACACGTCGTTCTCATTATTTAAGTTAAAACCTTGAAGGTTAAATGGATAACTTAGGTTCTAACCACAAGTCATGTAACAGTGAACCTCATTTGCTTGATACGTTTAAGTTCTTTTGGAACAAATCGAATGAAGTGAAGTTTCTATACTTCATCAAACGCAATACTAAGTCTTAATTACGCGTCTAGGAATGTTATTGAGACTCTCAATACACGTCGTTCTCATCACTTTAAGTTAAAACCTTCGAAGGTTAAATGGATAACTTAGGTTCTAACACAAGTCATGTAACAGTAAACCTCTTTGCTTGATACGTAAGTTCTTTTGAACAAATCGAATGAAGTGAAATGCTTATACTTCATCAAACGCAATACTAAGTCTTAATTATAAGTCCATGAAAGTTATTGGGACCTCAATACACGTCGTTCTCATCATTTTAGGTTAAAACCTTGAAGGTTAAATGGATAACTTAGGTTCTAACCACAAGTCATGTAACAGTGAACCTCATTTGCTTGATACGTTAAGTTCTTTTGGAACAAATCGAATGAAGTGAAGTTGCTTATACTTCATCAAACGCAATACTAAGTCCTAATTACGCGTGAACGAAGGTTATTGGGACCTCAATTCACGTCGTTCTCATCACTTTAAGTTAAAACCTTGAAGGATAAATGGATAACTTAGGTTCTAACCACAAGTCATGTAACAGTGAATCTCATTTGCTTGATACGTTAAGTTCTTTTTAAACATATCGAATGAAGTGAAGTTTCTTATACATCATCAAACGCAATACTAAGTCTTAATTACGCATCTAGAAAGGTTATTGAGACCCCAATACACGTCCTTCTCATCACTTTAAGTTAAAAACCTTGAAGGTTAAATGGATAACTTAGGTTCAAACCACAAGTCATTTAGCAGTGAACCTCATTTGCTTGATACCTTAAGTTCTTTTGGAACAAATCGAAGGAAATGAAGTTGCTTATACTTCATCAAACGCAATACTAATTCTTAATTACGCGTCCCGGAAGGTCATTGGGACCTCAATACGCGTCGTTCTCATCACTTTAAGTTAAAACCTTAAAGGTTAAAAGGATAACTTAGGTTCTAACCACAAGTCATGTAACAGTGAACCTCATTTGCTTGATACATTAAGTTCTTTTGGAACAAATCGAATGAAGTGATGTTGCGTATACTTCATTAAACGCAATACTAAGTCTTAATTACGCGTCAACGAAGGTTATTGTGACCTCAATTCACGTCGTTCTCATCACTTTAAGTTAAAAACTTGAAGGTAAAATGGATAACTTAGGTTCTAACTACATGTCATGTAACAGTGAACCTCCTTTGATTGATACGTTAAGTTCTTTTGGAACAAATCGAATGAAGTGAAGTTCTTTCTACTTCATCAAACGCAATACTAAGTCTTAATTATGCGTCCATAAAGGTTATTGGGACCTCAATACACGTCGTTCTCCTCACTTTAAGTTAAAACCTTGAAGGTGAAATGAATAACTTAAGTTCTAACCACAAGTCCTGTAGCAGTGAACCTCCTTTGCTTGATACGTTAAGTTCTTTTGGAACAAATCGAATGAAGTGAAGTTTCTTATACTTCATTAAACGCATTACTAAGTCTTAATTACATTGTGTCCTCAATACACGTAGTTCTCATCACTTTAAGTTAAAACCTTGAAGGTGAAATGGATAACATATGTTCTAACCACAAGTCATGTAACAGTGAACCTCATTTGCTAGATACGTTAAGTTCTTTTGGAACAAATCGAATGAAGTGAAGTTTTTTATAATTCATCAAACGCAATACTAAGTCTTAATTACGCGTCCAGGAAGGTTTTTGGTATTTCAATACTCGTCGTTCTGATCACTTTAAGTTAAAACCTTGAAAGGCTAATGGATAACTTAGGTTCTAAACACAAATCATGTAACAGTGAACCTCATTTTCTTGATACGTTAAGTTATTTTGGAATAAATCGAATGAAGTGAAGTTTCTTCTTCTTTATCAAATGCAATACTAAGTATTTTTTATGCGACCATGAAGGTTATTGGGACCTCAATACACGTCGTTCTCATCACTTTAAGTTAAAACCTTAAAGGTGAAATGAATTACTTAGGTTCTAACCACAAGTCATGTAACAGTGAACCTCCTTTGCTTGATACGTTAAGTTCTTTTGGAACATATCGAATGAAGTAAAGTTTCTTATACTTCATCAAACGCTATGCTAAGCATAAATTACGCGACCAGGAAGGTTATTGGGACCTCAATACACGTCGTTCTCATCAATTTAAGTTAAAACCTTGAAGGTGAAATGGATAACTTAGGTTCTAACAACAAGTCATGTAACAGTGAAACTCCATTGCTTGATACGTTAAGTTCTTTTGGACAAATCGAATGAAGTAAAGTTTCTTATACTACATCGAACGCATTACTAAGTCTTAATTACGCTCCTAGGAAGGTTATTGAGACCTCAATACACGTCGTTCTCATCAATTTAAGTTAAAACCTTACAGGTCAAATGGATAACTTAGGTTCTAACCACAAGTCAAGTAACAGTAAACCTCATTTGCTTGATACGTTAAGTTCATTTGGAACAAATCGAAAGAATTGAAGTTTCTTATACTTTATCAAACGCAATACTAAGTCTTAATTACGCGCCAAGGAAGGTTATTGAGACCTCAATACATGTCGTTCTCATCACTTTAATTTAAAACCTTGAAGGTGAAATAGATAACATAGGTTTTAACAACAAGTCATCTAACAGTAAACCTCATTTGCTTGATACGTTAAGTTCATTTGGAACAAATCGAATGAAGTGAAGTTTTTTATACTTCATCAAACGAAATACTATGTCTTAATTATGCGTCCAGGAAAGTTATTCGGACCTCAACACATGTCGTTCTCATCACTTTAAGTTAAAACCTTGAAGGTTAAATGGATAACTTATGTTCTAACCGCAAGTTATGTAACAGTGAACCTCATTTGCAAGATACGTTAAGTTCTTTTGGAACAAATCGAAAGAAGTGAAGTTTCTTTTACTTTATCAAACGCGATACTAAGTCCTAATTACACACCCAGGAATGTTATTAGGACCTCAATACACGTCGTTCTCATCACTTTAATTGAAAACCTTGAAGGTTAAATGGATAACATAGTTTTTAACGAGTCATCTAACAGTAAACCTCATTTGCTTGATACGTTAAGTTCATTTGGAACAAATTGAATGAAGTTAAGTTTTTTATACTTCATCAAACGCAAAACTAAGTCATAATTACGCATCCAGGAAGGTTATTGGGACCTCAACTCACGTTGTTCTCATCACTTTAAGTTAAAACATTGAAGGTTAAATGGATAGCTTAGGTTCTAACCTCAAGTCATGTAATAGTGAACCTCATTTGCTTGACACGTTAAGTTGTTTTGGAACAAATCGAATGAAGTGAAGTTTCTTATACTTCATCAAACGCAACACTAAGTCTTATTTACACGTCAAGGAAGGTTATTGGGACCTCAATACACGTCGTTCTCATCACTTTAAGTTTAAACCTTGAAGGTTAAATGGATAACATAGGTTCTAACCACAAGTCATGTAACAGTGAACTTCTTTTGCTTGATACGTTAAGTTCTTTTGGAACAAATAGAATGAAGTAAAGTTTCTTATACTTCATCAAACGCATTGCTAAGTCTTAATTACGCGTCCATGAAGGTTAGTGGATCCTCAATTCACGTCGTTCTCATCACTTTAAGTTAAAACAAACAAAGAAACTTGAAGGTGAAATGGATAACATAGGTTCTAACCACAAGTCATGTAACAGTGAACTTCTTTTGCTTGATACGTTAAGTTCTTTTGGAACAAATAGAATGAAGTAAAGTTTCTTATACTTCATCAAACGCATTGCTAAGTCTTAATTACGCGTCCATGAAGGTTAGTGGATCCTCAATTCACGTCGTTCTCATCACTTTAAGTTAAAACCTTGAAGGTGAAATGGATAACATAGGTTCTAACCACAAGTCATGTAACAGTGAACCTCATTTGCTTGATACGTTAAGTTGTTTTGGAACAAATCGAACGAAGTGAAGTTTCTTATATTTCATCAAACCCAATACTAAGTCTTAATTACGCGTCCATGAAGGTTATTGAGACCTCAATACACGTCATTCTAATCACTTTAATGTAAAACGTTAAAGGCGAAATGGATAACTTAGGTTCTAACCACAAGTCATGTAACAGTGAACCTCCTTTGCTAGATACGTTAATTTCTATTGGAACAAATCGAATGAAGTGATGTTTCTTATACTTCATCAAACGCAACACTAAGTGATGTAGTCAAAGGAGCAACTAAGGACAATCAAGAAACAATAGGGAGCCAAGATCCATTGATGAATATAGGAGGACCAATGACGAGATCAAGAACGAAGAAAATAAAAAAAAAGACTACAATATTTAATCAAAGACATCCAAGAAAAGGAATCATCACAAAATGTGCAACGAGCAATAATATTACTAAGTGTTGATGAAGAAGCAAGGACTGGAAAAGAAGCCCAAAACGAAGCCCAAAACGAAGTCTCAAAAATAAAGACTTCCCACATGGTCACCCAACATGGCATTACTCTAGCCCAAGAGTTTTTAACTTCATAGTTCTTACAAGTACCACACCATTGGGCTAGGCCCACAATCTGAATTAAACTCGAGACTCACGTTACTTAAACCTAAGTTCCGCGGCCACCATCCACTTGCACCACTTTCCAATTTTCCTTCTCTTATTTTTGGAAACTTTTCTATTGTCTAATTAGGATATTTTGATTATTTCTAATTATGTTATTACCTTATTAGTTTTATCCCTTTGCCTATTTAAGGGAGGCTTGTAATAAATTTTAGGGACTTTTTGAATGAATTTGATTTTTATTAAGCTTTTGCTTTGAGGTGAAATCCTTATAATTCTCTTCTTGAGTTCTTGGATTAAAACTTGATATTCTTCAAGTGTATTCTTGAAAAGATCGAACTTGATAGCTTAAATTCAACCAACGAGTTTGGTTCGGGTCTAGATACTTTTCTGATAACTTTGGTTCCATCGCTATCTATCGATTGGGGTCAAGTTCCTTCTTCTTATTCTTTCGAATCAATAAAGGCATTATTCCCTTTGAATTCCGTATTGCGTGTTGGGTCTAAGATCTCTAATATCTTAGGTTCATATCACTAAGTTTTAATTACGCGTCCATGAAGGTTATTGGGAGCTCAATACACGTCGTTCTCATCACATTAAGGATATTGGACGGATATTTCCATGGACTTTGTGTTAGGTTTACCAAGAACACAAGGAGGTAAGGATAGTATTTTTGTGGTTGTAGATCGATTTAGTAAAATGGCACATTTTATAGCACGTTCTAACACTAATGATGCTACACATATAGCGGATTTATTTTTTAAAGAAATTGTGCGTTTACATGGATTACCTAGAACAATTGTTAGTGATAGGGATGTGAAGTTTCTAAGTCACTTTTGGAGAACCTTATGGAATAAGCTAGGTACAAAATTGTTGTTTTCCACCGTGGCACACCCCCAAACGGATGGACAAACCGAGGTAGTGAATCAAACTTTATCTACTTTGTTGAGAGCAATAATTTCTAAGAATTTAAAACAATTGGAAAATTGCTTGCCACATGTTGAGTTCGCTTACAATAGAGTTGTTCATTCTACTACTTCTTACTCACCATTTGAAATTGTGTATGGCTTTAACCCTCTTACACCGCTTGATTTATTACCGTTACCTTATAATGAATTGGTTGATTTAAATGGAAAAAGAAAGGCTGAATTCGTAAGAGAATTACACTCGAAGGTTCGAGAAAACATTATACAAAAGAACGAGCACTATGCGCAACAAGCCAACAAGAGTAGAAAAGAAATCATTTTTGAACCCGAAGATTGGGTTTGGGTGCATCTACGAAAGGAGAGATTTGCGGAGCGGAGAAAGAATAAATTACAACCGCGAGGAGACGGTCCCTTCCAAGTGTTGGAACGCATCAATGACAATGCTTATAAGATTGACTTACCGAGCGAATATGGTAATGTAAGCGCTACTTTTAATGTTAGTGACTTATCTTTGTTTGATGCAGATTCGAGGACGAATCTTTTCGAAGAGGGAGGGAATGATGTAGTCAAAGAAGCAACTAAGGACAATCAAGAAGCAATAGGGAGCCAAGATCCATTGATGAATATAGGAGGACCAATGACGTGATCAAGAACGAAGAAAATAAACAAAAGACTACAAATTTTAATCAAAGACATCCAAGAAAAGGAATCATCACAAAATGTGCAACGAGCAATAATATTACTAAGTGTTGATGAAGAAGAAATGATGTGATCCAAGCAGCTACAAAACCCAAGCCCAAGAGCAACGATCCAATTGAGGACATTGGCGGCCCAATGACACGGTCCAAAGCTAAGAAGATGCGTGAGGCCTTGCAAGGATTAATTTTAGAGATCCAAGGGAGAGAGGAGCCGCGACAACTTGATCTAAAACTATTGAATGTGTTGAGGATTGAAGATATTCAAAATCAAGTTGAAGCAAGGGAGGCCAAAGATGCATGAAGATTTTACATGTGCTATGCACATGCACGTGCAAGAATTAAAAAGTCACATGAGAAGCACATGCAAATCCAAACAAATCGCGTATAAGAGATTTTATCCGACAGAATCTACTCAAATCAATTCAAATCATATTCAAACGTGAGATGATATCTTATCATGCAAAGGATCATTATCTCACGATTTTATTAGTTATTTTATTTTTATTTTCGTTTTTTTTTAATTATTTAATTTAATTTTCATGTGTAGCCTATTTAATGGCAAAACACTTTTGATTTGAATTAAAAATTGAGTGTTTTTTTAGAGAGGATTTCTCTTTAGTTCTTTGCGAAGAACAACGATCTTCTTCAAGTCACGCTTGAAGAATCTCGCTTGATAGCTTTGGTTCTTACCAACGAGTTTGGTCTGGGTCAAGCTCCTGTTTTGATAGCTTTGGTTCAGCCAACAGGTGTGGCTCGGGTCAAGCTCCTGTTTTGATAACTAGGGTTCCATCGAATTCTTCGATTGGGGTCTTAGTTCCTTACTTTGTTCTTGAATCGAAAAGGCGTTCCTTTGAATTATTCCGCGTTGTTGTCGGGTCCCGGGTCCTTTCGATCCGAGGTTCGCATCAGTTGGTATCAAAGCTTCGGCTCCTTGATTCAAGAAGCTATCGTTAATTTTTTGTTATCAATTTTTTTTCTTCATCTTATTCTATTCGTCATCACGGATTCTTTTTTTTTCGTGAATTTGTCTTCTTGAAAAGTACAAAAAAAAGAGTTTGTCAAGAGTAAAAAAAAAAAAAAGAATTGTCAAAAGTCAAAAAAAAAAAAGAATTGTCAAAAGTAAAAAAAAAAAGTTGTCAAAAGTCAAAAAAAAAGTTGTCAAAAGTAAAAAAAAAAGAGTTGTGAGAAGTCAAAAAAAAAAAAAAAAATCGAAATTTTGTTCTAGAGATTTTGAAATTTCTAGCATTTTAAATTCAAAATTCGTTCTTAAATTCGTAGATAATTGTTCTTTGAAAATTCAAATTATTGAATCTTCATTCGAAATATTGTCTTTATCCAAATTTATTCTTTGAAGGTTTAAATTGTTGAATCTTCATTTGAAATATTGTCTTCGTCTAAAGTTTTGTCTTATTTCAATCATACCCTTGATTTAGCCATCTTTACAAGTTTGAACTTTTAAGCTTTGAAGTTTGATTTTTTATAGTTTGGCTTGTTGAATATTTATCATCGATCAAGTTCTTACGTAAAGAACTAAAAGGGAGATCTAGAGGTAAAAGGCAAGAGGGTGAGACTATTATAGAAAAAGCCTTAATTTTTGAGCGAAACACGAGTGGAGTGACATCCATTGAGAGCAAACACGTGAGGGAGAGGTAAGGTCCATTACTTGATTATTTTTCTTTTACTTCTAACAATTTTCTTTTATTTTCTTATTGTGGTCGAAAAAGAATATCATGAGTGGAGAAGAACGCAACGACGTTGATTTAAAATTGTTCATGAGAGCCATGCAAGATCAATTCACGGCTCTAAATCAGAGAATGGAATGATTGGAAACTCCGACACCTAATCATGCACGACAAAGGAAGGATTTTGATGGAGAATCCGAAGAGTATAGTGGTTATTACCCAAAAGAAAGGAATGAGGGGACAAACCGAGAAGACAACGATTTACGAAATATCAAGGTAAATATTCCACCTTTCCAAGGGAAGAACGACCCCGGGGGATATTTGGATTGGGAACGAAAAGTAGACTTGGTATTTGAGTTCCAAAATTATTCGGAGGATAAGAAGCTTAAGTTGATCACCATGGAGTTCACGGATTATGCTAGTATTTGGTGGGATCAATTAGTTAAGAACCGGAGGAGGAATGATGAAGCACAAATCCGCACATGGGAAGACTTGAAGGCCATCATGAAAAAAAGATATGTTCCATCATACTACTATAGAGACGCGTGTCGAAAGCTCCAAAATTTGACACAAGGTTTCAAAAGTGTGGAGGAATATTATAAAGAGATGGAGGTAGCTATGATAAGGGCTAATGTGGAAGAAGATAAGGAAGCAACCATGGCTCGTTTTATTGGGGGATTGAATCGAGAAATTGCGGATGTGGTGGATCTACAACACTACATCGACTTGGAGGAGTTACTACACAAATCAATCAAAATAGAGCGGCAACTAAAGGCTAAGAGAAGTACTAGGGTTGGTACAACATCAACCGCAACTTGGCAAACAAATTGGAAAAATGAGAAGCCAAAATCGAGGGAGGATTCTAAGGAAAAAACTGTGTCCAACAATCAAGTGTTACCACAAAAAGCTAAGGCTGAGACTTCAAATCCAATTAGAACTCGAGAGATTAAGTGCTTTCGGTGCCAAGGGTTCGGACACATAGCTTCGAATTGTCCAAATAAAAGAGCTATGATTTTAAGGGACAATGGCGATGTGGAGAGTGTGAGTTCGAGTGATGGTGAGATGCCACCACTTGAGGATTGTAGTGACATTGAGGTAGAGGAACCAGTAAAAGGAGATCTTTTAGTCACAAGGCGAGTATTGAATGTGCAAACTAAGGAAGATGGCGACAAAGTACAACGTGAGCATATATTCCATACAAGATGTCATGTGCACAACAAAGTTTGTAGTTTGATCATCGATAGTGGGAGTTGCACCAATGTAGCAAGCACATTACTAGTCCAAAAGTTGAACTTGAAAACCGAGCAACATCCAAAACCATACAAGTTGCAATGGTTAAGCGATTGTGGAGAAATCAAGGTGACTAAACAGGTGGAAGTTCCTTTATCAATTGGTAGATACCAAGATAAAGTTTTATGTGATGTAGTTCCGATGCAAGCTACCCACATACTTTTGGGGAGACCTTGGCAATTTGACCGAAACGTCAAGCATAATGGTTACAAGAATGAGTATTCGTTGGTTTACAATGGAAAAACCATTATCCTTACACCATTAAAGCCATGGGAGGCAATTGTAGACCAAGAGAGGATTGCAAAGGAATTCCAAAAGATTAGGATTGAAAAAGAAAAAGAAAGTGGTGAAAAGAAATTAGTTGAAAAAGAAGCCAAAATAGAAAAAGAAAGTGGAGAAAG
Source organism: Begonia masoniana (assembly GCA_022432975.1). NCBI lineage: Eukaryota > Viridiplantae > Streptophyta > Magnoliopsida > Cucurbitales > Begoniaceae > Begonia > Begonia masoniana. The sequence goes on from CM039512.1 coordinate 39,978,039, forward strand.
AAAAATAGTTGAAAAGAGTACAAAGAGGGATGAAAAACCGAGGGAGGAAGAGAGAAAAATTGAGAGAAAAGAGATAAAAGCCGAGGGAGAGAGTGAAAAAAAGTCAAGTGAGAAACAAATCGTGTTAATGAACAAAAATGAGGATAAGCGTGAGATGATTTTGCTTTTATATAAAGATGTTTATTTATCATCTAATGACTTACAAAATTTTCTTCCAAGTGCTGTGATTTCTCTTTTGCAGGAGTTTAAGGATGTATTCCCAGAAGAGTTACCCAAAGGAGTACCACCACTTAGAGGAATCGAGCATCAAATTGATTTCATCCCGGGTGCGACAATTCCAAACCGACCGGCATATCGAGCAAATCCAGAGGAAACAAAGGAAATTCAAAGACAAGTGGACGAGTTAATGGACAAGGGTCTAGTGAAAGAAAGCCTAAGCCCATGCTCGGTACCCGTGATATTGGTGCCAAAGAAGGACGGATCATGGAGGATGTGTGTGGATTGTCGAGCAATCAATAAAATAACGGTAAAGTATCGACATCCTATACCAAGGTTAGATGACATGCTTGATGAATTATATGGTGCTTGTTTATTCTCAAAAATTGATTTAAAGAATGGATATTATCAAATTCGTATGAAAAAGGGAGACGAGTGGAAAACTGCTTTCAAAACAAAATTTGGACTTTATGAGTGGTTAGTCATGCCTTTTGGATTATCTAATGCACCTAGCACATTTATGAGGTTAATGAATCACGTATTACGATCGTTTATTGGAAAATTTGTCGTGGTTTATTTTGATGATATATTAGTTTATAGCAAAACATTAGAACAACATGTGAAACATTTAAAATCTGTTTTTAATGTTTTGCGAATAAACCAATTATATGCTAACCTCAAAAAGTGCACTTTTTGCATGGAATCGGTAGTGTTTCTTGGTTTTGTAGTGAGCTCGAGTGGAGTTTCGGTGGACGAAGAAAAGGTCAAGGCAATCAAGGAGTGGCCGACACCTAAGAATGCTAACGAGGTACGTAGTTTTCATGGCTTAGCTAGCTTTTACCGAAGATTCGTTAGAGATTTTAGTACTATTGCAGCACCATTGAATGATTTGGTTAAAAAGAATGTGGATTTTAAGTGGACTGAGTTACATGATGAATCTTTTAATCTTCTAAAAGAAAAGTTAACTAATGCACCTTTGTTAGTTTTGCCAAATTTTGATAAAACATTTGAGATTGAATGTGATGCGTCGGGAAAAGGAATTGGTGGTGTTTTGATGCAGGATATGAAGCCGATTGCTTACTTTAGTGAAAAGCTTAGTGGCGCGGTCTTAAACTATCCAACATACGACAAGGAGTTGTATGCCTTGGTGAGAACATTACAAACGTGGCAACACTACTTGTGGCCCAAGGAGTTCATCATCCATTCCGACCATGAAAGCCTAAAATACTTAAAGACACAAGGAAAGTTACACAAGAGACATGCAAAGTGGATGGAGTTTATAGAGACCTTTCCTTATGTTATTCATTATAAAAAAGGTAAAGAGAATGTGGTTGCCGATGCATTATCAAGAAGGTACGTGCTTATAACTACTTTACAATCTAAGTTGTTAGGATTTGATTTAATAAAGAACTTATATGAATCGGACTCGGATTTTGATCTTGTTTGGAAAGAATGTGAGAAACATGCATGTAATGATTATTATAAACATGATGGATTTTTATTTAAAAAGGATAAACTTTGTATCCCTAAATGTTCTTTAAGAGAGTTACTTGTTAGAGAGACTCATGGAGGAGGGTTAATGGGACACTTTGGAGTTACTAAAACATTGAGTGTGCTTTGTGAACATTTTTATTGGCCGAAAATGAGGCATCATGTTCAAGCCATTTGTGATAAGTGCATTGAGTGTAGGAAGGCCAAATCAAAGATTAAACCGTATGGAAAGTACACTCCTCTACCTATTCCTAACCAACCTTGGGTGGATATATCGATGGATTTTGTGATTGGTTTGCCGAGGACACAAGGAGGGAAAGATAGCATATTTGTGGTAGTGGATAGGTTTAGTAAGATGGCTCACTTTATAGCATGCTCAAAGACAAACGACGCTACTCATGTGGCGGACTTATTCTTTAAAGAAGTTGTGCGTTTACACGGAATTCCTAAAACCATTGTGAGTGATAGAGATGTAAAGTTCCTAAGTCACTTTTGGAGAACTTTGTGGAGTAAGCTAGGAACAAAACTTTTATTCTCAACCGTGGCACACCCCCAAACGGATGGACAAACAGAAGTGGTAAATAGAACACTTTCTACGTTGTTAAGAGCGATTATTTCTAAAAATTTAAAACAATGGGAAAAATGTTTACCTCATGTTGAATTTGCTTATAATAGAGTTGTTCATTCTACTACTTCATATTCACCATTTGAAATTGTTTATGGATTTAATCCTTTATCTCCTCTTGATATTTTATCTCTACCTACTAACGAGTTTGTTAATTTTGATGGAGAGAAAAAAGCTAAATTTGTTTGGGACTTACATCTGAAAGTACAAGAGAACATTCGAGAGAGAAACGAGCATTATGCACGTCAAGCAAACAAAAGCCGTAAAAAGATTATATTTGAACCCGGAGATTGGGTTTGGCTACATCTTCGAAAAGAGAGGTTTCCAAATCAACGAAAAAGCAAGTTGCATCCACGAGGAGATGGACCATTTCAAGTCCTTGAACGCATAAACGACAATGCCTACAAGATCGACTTACCTAGCGAATATGGTAATGTTAGTGCATCTTTTAATGTTAGTGACTTATCTTTATATGATGCAGGAGATTCGAGGACGAATCTTTTCGAAGAGGGAGGGAATGATGTGATCCAAGCAGCTACAAAACCCAAGCCCAAGAGCAACGATCCAATTGAGGACATTGGCGGCCCAATGACACGGTCCAAAGCTAAGAAGATGCGTGAGGCCTTGCAAGGATTAATTTTAGAGATCCAAGGGAGAGAGGAGCCGCGACAACTTGATCTAAAACTATTGAATGTGTCGAGGATTGAAGATATTCAAAATCAAGTTGAAGCAAGGGAGGCCAAAGATGCATGAAGATTTACATGTGCTATGCACATGCACGTGCAAGAATTAAAAAGTCACATGAGAAGTACATGCAAATCCAAACAAATCGCGTATAAGAGATTTTATCTGACAGAATCTACTCAAATCAATTCAAATCATATTCAAACGTGAGATGATATCTTATCATGCAAAGGATCATTATCTCACGATTTTATTAGTTATTTTATTTTTATTTTCGTTTTTTTTAATTATTTAATTTAATTTTCATGTGTAGCCTATTTAATGGCAAAACAATTTTGATTTAGAAGAACAAGTTTGAATTAAAAATTGAGTGTTTTTTTTAGAGAGGATTTCTCTTTAGTTCTTTGCGAAGAACAACGATCTTCTTCAAGTCACGCTTGAAGAATCTCGCTTGATAGCTTTGGTTCTTACCAACGAGTTTGGTCTGGGTCAAGCTCCTGTTTTGATAGCTTTGGTTCAGCCAACAGGTGTGGCTCGGGTCAAGCTCCTGTTTTGATAACTAGGGTTCCATCGAATTCTTCGATTGGGGTCTTAGTTCCTTACTTTGTTCTTGAATCGAAAAGGCGTTCCTTTGAATTATTCCGCGTTGTTGTCGGGTCCCGGGTCCTTTCGATCCGAGGTTCGCATCAAGCAAGGACTGGAAAAGAAGCCCAAAACGAAGTCTCAAAAATAAAGACTTCCCACATGGTCACCCAACATGGCACTACTCTAGCCCAAGAGTTTTTAACTTCAAAGTTCTTACAAGTGCCACACCATTGGGCTAGGCCGACAATCAGAATTAAACTCGAGACTCACATTACTTAAACCTAAGTTCCGCGGCCACCATCCACTTGCACCACTTTCCAATTTTCCTTCTCTTATTTTTGGAAACTTTTCTATTGTCTAATTAGGATATTTTGATTATTTCTAATTATGTTATTACCTTATTAGTTTTATCCCTTTGCCTATTTAAGGGAGGCTTGTAATAGATTTTAGGCACTTTTTGAATGAATTTGATTTTTATTAAGCTTTTGCTTTGAGGTGAGATCCTTATAATTCTCTTCTTGAGTTCTTGGATTAGAACTTGATCTTCTTCAAGTGTATTCTTGAAAAGATTGAACTTGATAGCTTAGGTTCAACCAACGAGTTTGGTTCGGGTCTAGCTACTTTTTTGATAACTTTGGTTCCATAGTTATCTATCGATTGGGTTCAAGTTCCTTCTTCTTATTCTTTCGAATCAATAAAGGCATTATTCCCTTTGAATTCCGTATTGCGTGTTGGGTCTAAGATCTCTAATATCTTAGGTTCATATCAGATTTGTTCCAAAAGAACTTAACGTATCGAGCAAATGAGGTTAACTGTTATATGACTTGTGGTTAGAAACTAAGTTATCCATTTGACCTTCACGGTTTCAAATTAAAGTGATGAGAACGATGTGTATTAAGGTCCTAATAACCTTTCTGGACGCATAATTAAGACTTAGTATTGCGTTTGATGAAGTATAAGAAACTTCACTTCATTTGATTTGTTGCAAAAGAACTTAACGTATCAATCAAAGGAGGTTCACTGTTACATGACTTGTGGTTAGAACCTAAGTTATCCATTTGACCTTCAAGCTTTTAAATTAAAGTGATGAGAACGACGTGTATTGAGGTCCCAATAACCTTCCTGGACGCGAAATTAAGACTTAGTATTGCGTTTGATAAAGTATAAGAAACTTTACTTCATTCGATTTGTTGCAAAAGAACTTAACGTATCAATCAAAGGAGGTTCACTGTTACATGACTTGTGGTTAGAACCTAAGTTATCCATTTGACCTTCAAGGTTTTAACTTAAAGTGATGAGAACGATGTGTATTGAGGTCCCAAAAACCTTCCTGGACGCGTAATTAAGACTTAGTATTGCGTTTGATGAAGTAGAAGAAACTTCACTTCATTCGATTTGTTCCAAAAGAACTTAACGTATCAATCAAAGGAGGTTCATTGTTACATGACTTGTGTTTAGAACCTAAGTTATCCATTTGACCTTCAAGCTTTTAAATTAAAGTGAAGAGAACGACGTGTATTGAGGTCCCAATAACCTTCCTGGACGCGAAATTAAGACTTAGTATTGCGTTTGATAAAGTATAAGAAACTTTACTTCATTCGATTTGTTGCAAAAGAACTTAACGTATCAATCAAAGGAGGTTCACTGTTACATGACTTGTGGTTAGAACTAAAGTTATCCATTTGACCTTCAAGGTTTTAACTTAAAGTGATGAGAACAACGTGTATTGAGGTCCCAATAACCTTCCTGGACGCGAAATTAAGACTTAGTATTGCGTTTGATAAAGTATAAGAAACTTTACTTCATTCGATTTGTTGCAAAAGAACTTAACGTATTAATCAAAGGAGGTTCATTGTTACATGACTTGTGGTTAGAACCAAAGTTATCCATTTGACCTTCAAGGTTTTAACTTAAAGTGATGAGAACGACGTGTATTGAGGTCCCAATAACCTTCCTGGACGCGTAATTAAGACTTAGTATTGCGTTTGATGAAGTAGAAGAAACTTCACTTCATTCGATTTGTTGCAAAAGAACTTAACGTATCAATCAAAGGAGGTTCACCGTTACATGACTCTTGGTTAGAATCTAAGTTATCCATTTGACCTTCAAGGTTTTAACTCAAAGTGATGAGAACGACGTGTATTGAGGTCCCAATAACCTTCCTGGACGCGTAATTAAGACTTAGTATTGCGTTTGATGAAGTATAAGAAACTTCACTTCATTCGATATGTTCCAAAAGAACTTAACGTGTCAAACAAATGAGGTTCACTGTTACATAACTTGTGGTATGAACCTAAGTTATCCATTTGACCTTCACGGTTTTAACTTAAAGTGATGAGAACGACGTGTATTGAGGTCCCAATAACCTTCCTGGACGCGTAATTAAGACTTAGTATTGCGTTTGATAAAGTATAAGAAACTTCACTTCATTCGATTTGTTCCAAAAGAACTTAACATATCAATCAAAGGAGGTTCACTGTTACATGACTTGTGGTTAGAACCTAATTTATCAATTTGACCTTCAAGGTTTTAAATTAAAGTAATGAGAACGACGTGTATTGAGGTCCCAAAAACCTTCTTGGACGCATAATTAAGACTTAGTATTGCGTTTGATAAAGTATAAGAAACTTCATTCGATTTGTTGCAAAAGAACTTAACGTATCAATCAAAGGAGGTTCACTGTTACATGAGTTGTGCTTAGAACCTAAGTTATCCATTTGACCTTCAAGGTTTTAACTTAAAGTGATGAGAACGACGTGTATTGAGGTCCCAATAACCTTCCTGGACGCGTAATTAAGACTTAGTATTGCGTTTGATGAAGTATAAGAAACTTCACTTCATTCGATTTGTTGCAAAAGAACTTAACGTATCAATCAAAGGAGGTTCACTGTTACATGACTTGTCGTTAGAACCTAAGTTATCCATTTGACCTTCAAGGTTTTAACTAAAGTGATGAGAACGACGTGTATTGAGGTCCCAATAACCTTCCTGGACGCGTAATTAAGACTTAGTATTGCGTTTGATGAAGTATAAGAAACTTCACTTCATTCGATTTGTTGCAAAAGAACTTAAAGTATCAGTCAAATGACGTTCACTGTTACATGACTTGTGGTTAGAACCTAAGTTATCCATTTGACCTTCACGGTTTTAACTTAAAGTGATGAGAACGACGTGTATTGAGGTCCCAATAACCTTCCTGGACGCGTAATTAAGACTTAGTATTGCGTTTGATAAAGTATAAGAAACTTCACTTCATTCGATTTGTTCCAAAAGAACTTAACATATCAATCAAAGGAGGTTCACTGTTACATGACTTGTGGTTAGAACCTAATTTATCAATTTGACCTTCAAGGTTTTAAATTAAAGTAATGAGAACGACGTGTATTGAGGTCCCAAAAACCTTCTTGGACGCATAATTAAGACTTAGTATTGCGTTTGATAAAGTATAAGAAACTTCATTCGATTTGTTGCAAAAGAACTTAACGTATCAATCAAAGGAGGTTCACTGTTACATGAGTTGTGCTTAGAACCTAAGTTAACCATTTGACCTTCAAGGTTTTAACTTAAAGTGATGAGAACGACGTGTATTGAGGTCCCAATAAACTTCCTGGACATGTAATTAATACTTAGTATTGCGTTTGATGAAGTATACGAAACTTCACTTCATTCGATTTGTTGCAAAAGAACTTAACGTATCAATCAAAGGAGGTTCACTGTTACATGACTTGTCGTTAGAACCTAAGTTATCCATTTGACCTTCAAGGTTTTAACTTAAAGTGATGAGAACGACGTGTATTGAGGTGCCAATAACCTTCCTGGACGCGTAACTAAGACTTAGTATTGCGTTTGATGAAGTAGAAGAAACTTCACTTCATTTAATTTGTTCCAAAAGAACTTAACGTATCAATCAAAGGAGGTTCACTGTTACATGACTTGTGGTTAGAACCTAAGTTATCCATTTGACCTTCACGGTTTCAACTTAAAGCGATGAGAACGACGTGTATTGAAGTCCCAATAACCTTCATGGACGCGTAATTAAGACTTAGTATTGCGTTTGATGTAGTAGAAGCAACTTCAATTCATTCGATTTGTTGCAAAAGAACTTAACGTATCAAGCAAATGAGGTTCACTGTTACATGACTTGTGGTTAGAACCTAAGTTATCCTTTTGACCTTTACGAATTTAACTTAAAGTGATGAAGTAGAAGAAACTTCACTTCATTCAATTTGTTGCAAAAGAACTTAACGTATCAATCAAAGGAGGATTCACTGTTACATGACTTGTGGTTAGAATCTAAGTTATCCATTTGATGTAACATCCCTAGTACTGTACCCGTATTTCCCGTACTATATTTTTTTATTATTATTTTTTTTTAATTAAACTTAAGCGGAAGTCAAACTGAAATCTAAACCAGAATTAAAATCGAAATTCATTTAAAACATATTTCAATTCAATTTATTAAAACTAGAAATAATGTTTAATAAAACAAATAAAACAATTATCAAACATGGGAGGGCAAAACCGGAAAGCAGAGGAAAAACAAAGCGGCGACTAATCGCTGCAGGCACTGCATTATGGAGCGATCAGTCGCTGCATAATGCAGCGTCCGATCGCTGCATTATGCAGCGACCAGTCGCTGCATATTGCAGCCACCAGTCGCTGTATTGCAGCGACTTCTCTCTGAAATCCGAGATTCCAGAGAGCAGTTTCCCACATTTTCATACATCTTTACACCCTAATTAAACATCCTGAATTCACGTTAAACTTTCATAAAAACGAACTGCACTGATACGTTTAAAAGTTGTCTAATCCTCCTGTTTCAAATGCCAAGCAGTTCCAGTAAAAACTATAAAAACACAGATTATAAATAGATTTCTAAAAAAACGTTTAAGACATCAAACATAAACCTAACATCTAGCCAGATCCAACATCCTAGTCTGTTCATCTATACATTCGTTAAATCCCCCAAAATACTTACGCAGACATCCCCACAGGTCAAAACGCTTCGACTGCTCAGCACACTCCCACGGGCCATTCTCCGTCAACTGCATCATACGTCAGGAGGAGGAACGTCGTCCTCATCTGGCTCGACGTCACCTACAACGTCACCTACACCATACAGACATCTATGAGATAATGAAATCTCAGTAAGCTTCGTAAATGCAGATGCATGCGTGCGTATGCCTTTCAGAAAACAGGCAGATACAGATTCAGATACAGATACAGATACAGATACAGATACAGATACAGATTCAGATTCAGATACAGATACAGATACAGATACAGATACAGATACAGATACAGATACAGATACAGATACAGATACAGATACAGATACAGATACAGATACAGATACAGATACAGATACAGATACAGATACAGATACAGATACAGATACAGATACAGATACAGATACAGATACAGATACAGATACAGATACAGATACAGATACAGATACAGATACAGATACAGATACAGATACAGATACAGATACAGATACAGATACAGATACAGATACAGATACAGATACAGATACAGATACAGATACAGATACAGATACAGATACAGATACAGATACAGATACAGATACAGATACAGATACAGATACAGATACAGATACAGATACAGATACAGATACAGATACAGATACAGATACAGATACAGATACAGATACAGCTACCCAACCAAAACGTATAAACAAACAACACTCCAATGATCCTCGACGCGACATCGACGTACGGTGTAGGCCAATCGGCCAGAGTAAGTCACGAGTACTTACCTTGAGCGCGCGAATCTCAAGCTTCGTCCACGGGAGTTGTGTGTCTGAGGCAAAACACGATATTCGTTGTTAAAAACCAATTAAGCTATTGACGTCCAAATTACAAACCTTAACTAAAATTTTTTCTAAATTATTAACTTAGCTAATCGAAGCGTTTATAACGTCATTAACCTCGATAATCCAAAACCTCAATTAACGAGTTTTTCCTTAAAAACCCGAAAATCTACAATTTAACTTTTTCACAAATTGATTTAACGTCGTACAGATACAGATACAGATACAGATACAGATACAGATACAGATACAGATACAGATACAGATACAGATACAGATACAGATACAGATACAGATACAGATACAGATACAGATACAGATACAGATACAGATACAGATACAGATACAGATACAGATACAGATACAGATACAGATACAGATACAGATACAGATACAGATACAGATACAGATACAGATACAGATACAGATACAGATACAGATACAGATACAGATACAGATACAGATACAGATACAGATACAGATACAGATACAGATACAGATACAGATACAGATACAGATACAGATACAGATACAGATACAGATACAGATACAGATACAGATACAGATACAGATACAGATACAGATACAGATACAGATACAGATACAGATACAGATACAGATACAGATACAGATACAGATACAGATACAGATACAGATACAGATACAGATACAGATACAGATACAGATACAGATACAGATACAGATACAGATAAGCTACCGATCAGATTCATTTTATTACGTCGCAGCAGATTGTTACCGAGATATCAGCCCTCTAAATGGAAAGGATACACTTCCGCGGTCGAAACTACCACTTTCTACTAGAGGAGGGGGGGTTACATGTCACAAACCCTACAGCCATGCCTGAGCCCCACCTCGCGTAACCAGATACAGATTACGTAGTTACAGAGGTTCGTTTCTTTTCTTAAAAACACGTGCAGAAATTCATTTTCATGACATTTGAAATACGTGATGCATGAACAGTTAATAAGCAGAAAGTAAGCAATCAACATACATACCATCAAGACAAATAAACGAAACCTATAGACAACTAACCTAACTACCCAACCAAAACGTATAAACAAACAACACTCCAATGATCCTCGACGCGACATCGACGTACGGTGTAGGCCAATCGGCCAGAGTAAGTCACGAGTACTTACCTTGAGCGCGCGAAATCTCAAGCTTCGTCCACGGGAGTTGTGTGTCTGAGGCAAAACACGATATTCGTTGTTAAAACCAATTTAAGCTATTGACGTCCAAATTACAAACCTTAACTAAAATTTTTTTCTAAATTATTAACTTAGCTAATCGAAGCGTTTATAACGTCAATTAACGCTCGATAATCCAAAACCTCAATTAACGAGTTTTTCCTTAAAAACCCGAAAATCTACAAATTTTAACTTTTTCACAAATTGATTTAACTTCGTCCAATAACGTCCAATACGTTCAATATATACTTAATCACGGCTAACCTATTAATTACGAACCCTAATTTGCGTTTTCTAACGAAAATTAATCGAAACCCTTATTGCCTAAAACGCCGTAAACGTCGAAATAAAAGCTCTAAGATTGTAGGCTCATACCTAGGGTTGCGAAAGGAGGAGAAATCGCGAAGAAAACGGAACGAACGGAGGTCGGATCGGAGGTCGGAATGAGAAATCGTCGGCGGCCGAGGGAGAGAAATGCTCTCTGTCGTTTTCGTGAAACAGAGAAGGAAGGAAGAAGTGAGGAGAAAAGGAGTTCAGGTTATTTTTATAAATTTGGTTTGGTAAATTACCGTTTTGCCCTTGCATTGTTTTTATACTAGTTTCGTCACTCGTTTCATTAATCGTCCAACGATTCAGACTTTCCAAATTTACTTATTTCACTAATAAGTCTAACTTATTATTTGGGATTTAATGAAACTGTCCGTTCGCGAATCGGACCTCATTTACTATTTTTACTAACACGTCCTTTACATTACGATAGAGGTTATTACTCGGAATAGAGCGTTCTTACTCCGACAAATCCCGTAAATTTCCTAAAATTCCTATTAATCGTTAAGTTTGAAATGACGCTTTCTTTTCGTAAAACGGATCTGATTTGACGTATTTACGAAAATGCCAACATATATATTATAATATAAAATCCCGTACAAGCCGGGTATTACATTTGACCTTCAAGGTTTTAACTTAAAGTGATGAGAACGACGTGTATTGAGGTCTCAATAACCTTCCTGGACGCGTAATTAAGACTTAGTATTGCGTTTGATGAAGTAGAAGAACCTTCAATTCATTCGATTTGTTGCAAAAGAACTTAACGTATCAAGCAAATGAGGTTCACTGTTACATGACTTGTGGTTAGAACCTATGTTATGCATTTGAACTTAACGTATCAATCAAAGGAGGTTCACTGTAACATGACTTGTGGTTAGAACCTAAGTTATCCATTTGACCTTCAAGGTTTTAAATTAAAGTAATGAGAACGACGTGTATTGAGGTCCCAATAACCTTCCTAGACGCGTAATTAAAACTTGGTATTGCGTTTGATGAAGTATAAGAAACTTCACTTCATTCGATTTGTTGCAAAAGAACTTAACGTATCAATCAAAGGAGGTTCACTGTTACATGACTTGTGGTTAGAACCTAAGTTATCCATTTGACCTTCACGATTTTGACTTAAAGTGGTGAGAACGACGTGTATTGAGGTCCCAATAACCTTCCTGGACGCGTAATTACGACTTAGTATTGCATTTGATGAAGTATAAGAAACTTCACTTCATTCGATTTGTTCCAAAAGAACTTAACGTATCAATCAAAGGAGGTTCACAGTTACATGACTTGTGGTTAGAACTTAAGTTATCCATTTGATTTTCAAGGTTTTAACTTAAAGTGATGAGAACGACGTGTATTGAGGTCCCAATAACCTTACTGGACGGATAATTAAGACGTAGTATTGCGTTTGATGAAGTAGAAGGAACTTCAATTCATTCGATTTGTTGCAAAAGAACTTAACGTATCAAGCAAATGAGATTCACTGTTACATGACTTGTGGTTAGAACCTAAGTTATCCATTTTACCTTCACGGTTTCAACTTGAAGTGATGAGAACGACATGTATTGAGGTCCCAATAACCTTTCAGGACGCGTAATTAAGTTTTAGTATAGCGTTTGATGAAATATAAGAAACTTCACTTCATTCGATTTTTTCCAAAAGAACTTAACGTATCAATCAAAGGAGATTCATTGATACATGACTTGTGGTTAGAACCTAAGTTATCCATTTGACCTTCACGGTTTTAACTTAAAGTTGTGAGAACGACGTGTATTGAGGTCCCAATAAGCTTCCTTGACGCGTAATTAAGACATAGTATTGCGTTTGATGAAGTATAAGAAACTTCACTTCATTCGATTTGTTGCAAAAGAACTTAATGTATCAATCAAAGGAGGTTCACTGTAACATGACTTGTGGTTAGAACCTAAGTTATCCATTTGACCTTCAAGGTTTTAAATTAAAGTGATGAGAACGACGTGTATTGAGGTCCCAATAACCTTCCTAGACGCGTAATTAAAACTTAGTATGCGTTTGATGAAGTATAAGAAACTTCACTTCATTCGATTTGTTGCAAAAGAACTTAACGTATCAATCAAAGGAGGTTCACTGTTACATGACTTGTGGTTAGAACCTAAGTTATCCATTTGACCTTCAAGCTTTTAAATTAAAGTGATGAGAACGACGTGTATTGAGGTCCCAATAACCTTCCTGGACGCGAAATTAAGACTTAGTATTGCGTTTGATGAAGTATAAGAAACTTTACATCATTCGATTTGTTGCAAAAGAACTTAACGTATCAATCAAAAGAGGTTCACTGTTACATGACCTGTGGTTAGAACCTAAGTTATCCATTTGACCTTCAAGGTTTTAACTTAAAGTGATGAGAACGACGTGTATTGAGGTCCCAATAACCTTCCTGGACGCAGTAATTAAGACTTAGTATTGCGTTTGATGAAGTATAAGAAACTTTACTTCATTCGATTTGTTGCAAAAGAACTTAAAGTATCAATCAAAGGAGGTTCACTGTTACATGACTGGTGGTTAGAACCTAAGTTATCTATTTGACCTTCAAGGTTTTAACTTAAAGTGATGAGAACGACGTGTATTGAGGTCCCAATAAGCCTTCTTGACGCGTAATTAAGACTTAGTATTGCGTTTGATGAAGTAGAAGCAACTTCAATTCATTGATTTGTTGCAAAAGAACTTAATGTATCAATCAAAGGAGGTTCACTGTAACATGACTTGTGGTTAGAACCTAAGTTATCCATTTGACCTTCAAGGTTTAACTTAAAGTGATGAGAACGACGTGTATTGAGGTCCCAATAACCTTCCTAGACGCGTAATTAAAACTTAGTATGCGTTTGATGAAGTATAAGAAACTTCACTTCATTCGATTTGTTGCAAAAGAACTTAACGTATCAATCAAAGGAGGTTCACTGTTACATGACTTGTGGTTAGAACCTAAGTTATCCATTTGACCTTCAAGCTTTTAAATTAAAGTGATGAGAACGACGTGTATTGAGGTCCCAATAACCTTCCTGGACGCGAAATTAAGACTTAGTATTGCGTTTGATGAAGTATAAGAAACCTTACATCATTCGATTTGTTGCAAAAGAACTTAACGTATCAATCAAAAGAGGTTCACTGTTACATGACCTGTGGTTAGAACCTAAGTTATCCATTTGACCTTCAAGGTTTTAACTTAAAGTGATGAGAACGACGTGTATTGAGGTCCCAAAAACCTTCCTGGACGCATAATTAAGACTTAGTATTGCGTTTGATGAAGTAGAAGAAACTTTACTTCATTCGATTTGTTGCAAAAGAACTTAAAGTATCAATCAAAGGAGGTTCACTGTTACATGACTGGTGGTTAGAACCTAAGTTATCTATTTGACCTTCAAGGTTTTAACTTAAAGTGATGAGAACGACGTGTATTGAGGTCCCAATAACCTTCTTGGACGCGTAATTAAGACTTAGTATTTCGTTTGATGAAGTAGAAGCAACTTCAATTCATTTGATTTGTTGCAAAAGAACATAACATATCAAGCAAATGAGGTTCACTGTTACATGACTTGTAATTAGAACCTAAGTTATCCATTTGACTTTCACAATTTTAACTTAAAGTAATAAGAACGACGTGTATTGTGGTCCCAATAACCTTCCTGGATGCGTAATTAATACTTAGTATTGCGTTTGATGAAATATAAGAAACTTCACTTCATTCGATTTGTTCCAAAAGAACTTAACGTATCAATCAAAGGAGGTTCCCTGTTTCATGACTTGTGGTTAGAACTTAAGTTATCCATTTGACCTTCAACGTTTTAACTTAAAGTGATGAGAACGACGTGTATTGAGGTCTCAATAACCTTCCTGGACGCGTAATTAAGACTTAGTATTGCGTTTGATGAAATATAAGAAACTTCATTTCATTCGATTTGTTGCAAAGGAACTTAACGTATCAATCAAAGGAGCTTCACTGTTACATGACTTGTTGTTAGAACCAAAGTTATCCATTTGACCTTCAAGGTTTTAACTTAAAGTGATGAGAACGACGTGTATTGAGGTCCCAATAACCTTCCTGGACGCGTAATTAAGACTTAGTATTGCGTTTGATGAAATAGAAGATACTTCACTTCATTTGATTTGTTGCAAAAGAACTTAACGTATCAAGCAAATAAGGTTCACTGTTACATGACTTGTGGTTAGATCCAAAGTTATCCATTTGACCTTCACGGTTTTAACTTAAAGTGATGAAAACGACGTGTATTGAGGTCCCAATAACCTTCCTTGACGCGTAATTAAGACTTAGTATTTCGTTTGATGAAGTATAAGAAACTTCACTTCATTAGATTTGTTGCAAAAGAATTTAACGTATCAATCAAAGGAGGTTCACTGTTACATGACTTGTGGTTAGAACCTAAGTTATCCATTTGACCATCAAGGTTTTAAATTAAAGTGATCAGAACGACGTGTATTGAAGTCCCAATAACTTTCCTGTACGTGTAATTAAGACTTAGTATTGCGTTTGATGAAGTATAAGAAGCTTCACTTCATTCGATTTGTTGCAAAAGAACTTAACGTATCAATCAAAGGAGGTTCACT
Source organism: Begonia masoniana (assembly GCA_022432975.1). Lineage (NCBI taxonomy): Eukaryota > Viridiplantae > Streptophyta > Magnoliopsida > Cucurbitales > Begoniaceae > Begonia > Begonia masoniana. The sequence goes on from CM039512.1 coordinate 39,993,607, forward strand.
GTTACATGACTTGTGGTTAGAACCTAAGTTATCCATTATACCTTCAAGGTTTTAACTTAAAGTGATGAGAACGACGTGTATTGATGATGCAAACGTCAACAAACTTGTTGTGAGACCCAACGTCAATAGATGGAATCAACTTCAGGATCGCCCAATAGTAGTTTCAAAGTTCAGGACTAAAGACCCCGTGGTTATATGACAACCAGAAACCAATAGTATCAAGAAATGAATATTGACCCCGTTACTATGGAATAGCAAGAAACCAATATTATAAGGGTTGGAAATCAAGTGGTTGAACTTGAAATTTCCGCAAGTTCTACAGAAGAACAGTTTGGAGGAAATTCTCACAAGATAATTCTCATTCTAGTGTGTCTTACAATGAAGAACTCCCAAGTATTTATAGGCTTACAAGAATAGTCTAAAATAGACATTAAATAGTCTTGAAAACATAAGAAAGAACTTTGCTACTAATATGGACTAGGTTCAGCATTCTTTGGAAACCATCAAAACACCCTTTGGCCTTCTCTATGATAATATTAAATGCCTAGTGGATGTCACTTCGAAATTACTCCTTCTAGAGCCTTCTTTGATGAATTGGTGATCATTTGGGCCTAATCAAACTCCATTTGTATTTGTAACACATTAATAACTTTAAAGCCCATTTCTTCTAGTGATCTTGGTTCTTGACATAAGTTATTTTGGACTTCTTCTTGAAGCTTCTTGGCCCGAGCTCTAGTGATAGGTCCATTTGGTATTTTCAATTCCATTAAGTATTCTTCTTGGCCCAATTCTTCTTCAATTCCATCCTTGCCCACATAATTCTCCCTCTCTTGAAAAGGATTCGTCCTCGAATCTGGACCTACATAGAAAGGAGAGAGGTCAGTTACATTTAAAGTAGCACTCACTTGATAATCAGCTGGTAGATCAATGATATAAGCATTATCATTAATCTTTTCCAAAACTTGGAATGGTCCATCTCCACGAGGATTGAGTTTACACTTTCTTTGTTGGGGAAAACGTTCTTTACGAAAATGAACCCAAACCAAATCTCCTTGTTGAAAAGTGATGTGCTTTCTTCCTTTGTTTGCATGGGCAGCAGCTTGCTCATTCCGTTTGACGATATGCTGACGTGCGTCTTCATGAAGTTTCTTTACCAATTCTGCCTTCTTCTTCCCATCTAGGCTAATGGTCTCATTAATAGGCAATGGAAGTAAATCCAATGGAGTTGACAGATTAAAACCATAATCAATTTCAAAAGGAGAATAAGAAGTAGAAGAATGAATTGTTCTATTGTAAGCAAACTCAATAAAAGGAATACAATCTTCCCATGATTTTAAATGGTTCTTTATTACTGCTCGTAAAAGAGTTCCAAGGGTCCTGTTTACTACCTCGGTTTGTCCATCGGTTTGTGGGTGACAAGTAGTAGAAAATAGCAAAGTTGTCCCTAACTTACCCCACAGAACTCGCCAAAAATGGCTAAGAAACTTAGCGTCTCGATCACTCACTATTGTTTTTGGAACACCATGAAGACGAACTACTTCTTTAAAGAATAACTTTGCTATATGAGTGGCATCATCTGTTTTATTACATGGGATAAAATGTGCCATCTTTGAAAATCTATCCACCATAACAAAAATTGAATCTTTCCCATTCTTAGTTCTTGGTAACCCTAACACAAAATCCATAGAAACATCAATCCAAGGATGACAAGGAACAGGTATAGCCTGGTACAATCCATGAGGTTTTACTCTAGATTTGGCTTTTCGACAAGTTATGCATCTATTGCAGATCCTCTCTACATCCCTCTTCATATGGGGCCAAAAGAAATGTTCTTTCAAAATTTCTAAGGTCTTAAGAATCACGAAATGTCCCATAAGACCCCTCCCATGTGACTCTCGAACTAGCAATTCACGCAAAGAACATTGTGGAATGCAAAGTCTATTTTCTCGAAACAAATATCCTTCTTGTTTGTAAAATTTTTCAAAAGGTTTTGTTTCTGTGGCTTCAAACCAAGTTGAAAAATCAGGATCTTTTTGATATAATTCTTTGATGTGCTCAAAACCCAAAAATTTAGTAGAAAGGGTAGAAAGAAGAACATACCTTCGAGATAAAGCATCAGCTACAATATTGTCTTTACCTTGTTTGTATTGGATGGTATATGGAAACATTTCAATAAATTCAATCCAGCGAGCATGTCGTCGATTCAACTTACCTTGACCTTTTAAGTGCTTCAATGATTCGTGGTCGGTATGAATGACAAATTCCTTAGACCACAAGTAATGTTGCTAAGTTTTCAGAGCTCTCACCAATGCATAAAGTTCTTTGTCATAGGTGGAGTAATTCAAAGCAGCTCCATTAAGTTTCTCACTGAAATAGGCAATGGGTCTCTTGTCTTGCATGAGTACGGCACCTATACCAATACTAGAAGCGTCACATTCGATTTCAAAGGTTTTGGAAAAATCTGGTAAGAGAAGTAAAGGAGCAGTACTTAACTTTTCTTTTAAGGTGTTGAAAGCCTTTTCTTGTGAATCACCCCATTTGAACCCAACGCTTTTCTTGATAATTTCCGTCAATGGAGCAGCAATGGTGCTGAAGTTTGGAACAAAGCTTCGATAGAATCCAGCCAAACCATGGAAACTTCTAACTTCAGTGATGTTAGTGGGCGTGGGCCAATCTTTGATAGCCTTAACTTTCTCTTCATCTACTTCTACACCTTTAGAACTTGCAACAAAATCAAGAAACTCAACCTTGTCTTTGCAAAAGCTGCACTTTTTAGAGTTAGCAAACAACTTTTCATGTTTCAAAACATTAAGCACACATCTCAGGTGTTCAATATGTTCATTCAAGTGTTTGCTGTAAACTAGAATATCATCAAAATAAATAACAACAAATTTTCCAATGTAAGCACGCAAAACATGATTCATTAAACACATAAAAGTACTTGGTGCGTTAGTCAACCCGAAAGGCATTACTAGCCACTCATACAAACCATGTTTTGTTTTGAAAGCAGTTTTCCATTCATCACCTTCTTGCATACGAATTTGATGATAACCACTTTTTAAATCAATCTTTGAAAAGATAATGGAACTATGCAATTCATCTAACATGTCATCTAATCGAGGTATGGGATGTCGATACTTTACTGTGATTTTATTGATTGCTCGGCAATCGACGCACATTCTCCAAGTTCCATCTTTCTTGGGAACCAACAAGACAGGAACCGCACATCGACTCATGCTTTCTCGAACATGTCCTTTGGCTAGCAGCTCTTCAGCTTGCCTTTGAAGTTCCTTTGTTTCTTCTGGATTACTTCGATAGGCGGGTCGATTAGGAATGGTAGCTCCTGGAATGAAATCAATTCGATGCTCAATGCCTCTTATTGGTTAGCAATCCTGGTGGCGTTTCCTCAGGAAACACATCTTCAAATTCCTGCAAAAGAGCAACTGCTACAGTAGGCAAAGGATTGTCAAGATTAGTTGTTAAGAAATAAGCCTCTTTGTACAAGATCAACATCATTGTTTTTTCTGATTTGAATGCACTCTTAATCTTTCTCTCTTTTGCAAGGAAATTCACTGCCTTTTTTTCTTTTTCAAGTGGGACCTGACTCTTTTCACTCTTCTTCTCACATTTTCTCTCTTCTCTCTCACTTTCTTTTGAACTCTCATGCTCACTCTCACATTGTTTTATATTAGCTGTGACAGATTTTTTAATTTGGCATTGCTCTTCGAAAACTTGATGGGGTGGTAGTGGAGCTAGAGTAATACTTCGTCCATCCTTGGTAAAGCTGTACCGATTCTTGTATCCATCATGGGTGGTGCGTCTGTCAAATTGCCATGGTCTTCCAAGCAATATATGACTTGCTTGCATAGGAACAACATCACAAAGAACTTCATCTGAATATTTGCCAATTGAAAATGAGACAAGAACCTGTTTTGTTACCTTCATTTATCCACTTTCATTGAGCCATTGGAGACGATATGGTCGAGGGTGTTTTAAAGTCTTTAATCCAAGCTTGTCCACCATCATCTTACTTGCAACATTCACACAACTTCCTCCATCTATGATTAAACCACAGACCTTTTCTTTAACATGGCAGCGCGTATAGAAAATGTTTTCACGTTGTTAACGGTCATCATCTTCTATAGTTTGAACATGGAGGGTTCGAAGAACTATTAAGGCTTGGCCAACAACTGCATGTTCGGTATCACTAGCTTCTTCAAGTGGTGGCATAGCTTCATTTTCACTTTCTTCTTCAGAAACAATATCTCCATTATTTAACAAGATCATAGTTCTTTTATTTGGGCATTGTGAAGAAATATGACCAATTCCATGATATTTAAAACACTTAATATCTCGATTTCTTTGGGTGTGGGTATAACTAGTACCTTTCTCAACGTGCTTGGCCATTACTTTTTCATCTTTTGGCTTGGAAGTCGACTGCTCTTCTTGCCTTATAGTAGAGTTCCATTTTGACTTCCCACTCAAAGAAGTAAAAGTTTCGTGCTTGGAGGTTGATCTTCCTCCTCTTTTGAGCTGCCTTTCAACCTTCATGGCCATGTGGACAACCTCTTCAAGTTCCACGTAGTGCTGCAATTCTACTATATTTGCAATTTCATGATTGAGACCACAAATGAACCGAGCCATGGTTGCTTCTCGATCTTCCTCAACATTGGCACGAATCATGGATATTTCCATCTCCTTATGGTACTCCTCAACAGATTTTGAACCCTGTTTAAGGCTTTGCAATTTTAAGTGTAAATCTCTATAATAATGTGAAGGAACAAACCTTCGTCTCATGACCGCTTTCATGTCTTCCCAATTGTCGATTGGAATTTCTCTATTTCTTCGTTTGGTAAGGAGCACTTGGTCCCACTAAGCAATTGCGTAATCAGTGAAAGAAACAGCTGCAAGTTTAACTTTTTTTTCCTCCGAATAGTTATGGCAATAAAAAACAAGTTCAACCTTTCGTTCCCATTCAATGTAAACGTCCGGGTCATTTTTACCTTGAAATGATGGGATAGAAAGTTTAATCGCACCTGTGTTGTTGTCGGTAAAATTTCTTTCTCGGTATTGACGTCTTTGTCTTGGCCTATGATCTCTTTCTCTTCTTATGGAGGCTACTTCGTCAAAATCCTCATACTCTTCAGCATATTCGCCCATGAGATTAACTGCAGTAAAGAAGGGTCGTCTAGTTGGTTGTCTTTCTTGGGGCATGGCACCTTGTTGAATTTGATTAATTCGCTCATCACTACGATCCAATCGATCTTGAATCTCTTCAAATTGGACGTTCATCCTCTAGAATTGTTGCTGCATGGCTTGGATGATCAAATTGCTATCCATTGGCGTTGCTTCAGCTTCTCTTTTAGACATGCTGTAGAATCTGTGTAAAAGTGTAAAGAAAGGGACCTCACCTCTCCCTCACGTGTATACACTCAAATATGGTTCTCGAGCACTCGTGTTTACTCACATAGATTTTGGCTTTTATCCTCTAATAAAGCTCACCAACTCTTGCCTTTTTCCACTCACTTTCCTACTCAAAGTTCTTGAAAAAACTAAGCAAGGTAAATATCAAAGTAAAACAAATGAAAACCAACACACTTAAAATATAGATTTCTTAGTGAAGATGAAAAGCAATGAGATGCAAAATAAAGAAGGAATGGAAGAAATATGGTCACAATAAGATTGATACCACGGATTTCGAAACAAAAAAATATATATGATAACAGAATAAAGAAATTTCTTTTTCCTCTTTTCTTTTCTTCTTTCTTTTTTTTTTCTTCTTTCTTTTTTTTTTTTATTTTTTTTTTTCTTTCTCTTTTTTTTTTTTTTTTAAAACTAGCAATGGGAGCGAGAACAAAGATATGAAATTATGGATCAACAACAAAGAGGAAATTGAAATAAAAAGAATGGAAGCACTAGACGATAAAGAAAACCTCAATTGGATGTCTAGGCTCTGATACCAAATGATGCAAACTTCAACAAACTTGTTGTGAGACCCAACGTCAATAGATGGAATCAACTTCAGGATCGCCCAATAGTAGTTTCAAAGTTTAGGACTAATGACCCCGTGGTTATATGACAACCAGAAACCAATAGTATCAAGAAAGGAATATTGACCCCGTTGCTATGGAAGAGCAAGAAACCAATATTATAAGGGTTGGAAATCAAGTGGTTGCACTTGAAATTTCCGCAAGTTCTACAAAAGAACAGTTTGGAGGAAATTCTCACAAGATAATTCTCATTCTAGTGTGTCTTACAATGAAGAACTCCCAAGTATTTATAGGCTTACAAGAATAGTCTAGAATAGACATTAAATAGCCTTGAAAACATAAGAAAGAACTTTGCTACTAATATGGACTAGTTTCAGCCTTCTTTGGAAACCATCAAAACACCTTTTGGCCTTCTCTATGACAATGTTAAATGCCTAGTGGATGTCACTTCGAAATTACTCCTTCTAGAGCCTTCTTTGATGAATTGGTGATCATTTGGGCCTAATCAAACTCCATTTGTATTTGTAACACATTAATAACTTTAAAGCCCATTTCTTCTAGTGGTCTTGGTTCTTGACATAAGTTATTTTGGACTTCTTCTTGAAGCTTCTTGGCCCGAGCTCTAGTGATAGGTCTATTTTGTATTTTCAATTCCATTAAGTATTCTTCTTGGCCCAATTCTTCTTCAATGCCATCCTTGCCCACATCAATTGAGGTCCCAATAACCTTCATGGACGCATAATTAAAACTTAGTATTGCGTTTGATGAAGTAGAAACCAATAGTATCAAGAAAGGAATATTGACCCCGTTGCTATGGAAGAGCAAGAAACCAATATTATAAGGGTTGGAAATCAAGTGGTTGCACATGAAATTCCGCAAGTTCTACAGAAGAACAGTTTGGAGGAAATTCTCACAAGATAATTCTCATTCTAGTGTGTCTTACAATGAAGAACTCCCAAGTATTTATAGGCTTACAAGAATAGTCTAGAATAGGCATTAAATAGCCTTGAAAACATGAAAAAAGAACATTGCTGCTAATATGGTCTAGGTTCCTTAGTATTGCGTTTGATGAAGTAGAAGCAAGCAACTTCAATTCATTCGTTTTGTTGCAAAAGAACTTAACGTATCAATCAAAGGAGGTTCACTGTTACATGACTTGTGGTTAGAACCTAAGTTATCCATTTGACCTTCAAGGTTTTAGCTTAAAGTGATGATAACGACGTGTATTGAGGTCCCAATAACCTTCCTGGACGCGTAATTAAGACTTAGTATTGCGTTTGATGAAGTATAAGAAACTTCACTTGATGCAAACCTCAACAAACTTGTTGTGAGACCCAACGTCAATAGATGGAATCAACTTCAGGATCGCCCAATAACAGTTTCAATGTTTAGTGACTAATGACCCCGTGGTTATATGACAACCAGAAACCAATAGTATCAAGAAAGGAATATTGACCCCGTTGCTATGGAAGAGCAAGAAACCAATATTATAAGGGTTGGAAATCAAGTGGTTGCACATGAAATTTCCGCAAGTTCTACAGAAGAACAGTTTGGAGGAAATTCTCACAAGATAATTCTCATTCTAGTGTGTCTTACAATGAAGAACTCCCAAGTATTTATAGGCTTACAAGAATAGTCTAGAATAGGCATTAAATAGCCTTGAAAACATGAAAAAGAACATTGCTGCTAATATGGTCTAGGTTCAGCCTTCTTTGGAAACCATCAAAACACCATTTGGCCTTCTCTATGCCAATATTAAATGCCTAGTGGATGTGACTTCGAAATTCCACTTTCTAGAGCCTTCTTTGCTGAATTTGTGATCATTTGGGCCTAGTCAAACTCCATTTGTATTTGTAACACATTAACAACTTTAAAGCCAATTTCTTCCAGTGGTTTATGTTCTTGAAATAAGTTATTTTGGACTTCTTCTTGAAGCTTCTTGGCTCGAGCTCTAGTCATAGGTCTATTTGGTATTTTTAGTTCCATTAAGTATTCTTCTTGGCCCAATTCCTCTTCAATGCCATCCTTGCTTACATCATTCGCTCTCTTGAAAAGGATTCGTCCTTGAATCTGGACCTACATAGAAAGGAGAGAGGTCAGTTACATTAAAAGTAGCGCTCACTTGATAATCAGCTGGTAGATCAATGATATAAGCATTGTCATTAATCTTTTTCAAAACTTGGAATGGTCCATCTCCACGAGGATTGAGTTTGCACTTTCTTTGTTGGGGAAAACGTTCTTTACGAAAATGAACCCAAACCAAATCTCCTTGTTGAAAAGTGATGTGCTTTCTTCCTTTGTTTGCATGGGCAGCAGCTTGTTCATTCCGTTTGAGGATATGCTGACGTGCTTTTTCATGAAGTTTCTTTACCAATTCTGCCTTCTTTTTCCCATCTAGGCTAATGGTCTCATTAATAGGCAATGGAAGTAAATCCAATGGAGTTAACAGATTAAAACCATAAACAATTTCGAAAGGAGAATAAGAAGTAGAAGAATGCATTGTTCTATTGTAGGCAAATTCAATAAACGGAATACAATCTTCCCATGATTTTAAATGGTTCTTTATTACTGCTCGTAAACAAGTTCCCAAGGTCCTATTTACAACCTCGGTTTGTCCATCAATTTGTGGGTGACAAGTAGTAGAAAATATCAAAGTTGTCCCTAACTTACCCCACAAAACTCGCCAAAAATGGCTAAGAAACTTAACATCTCGATCACTAACTATTGTTTTTGGAACAGCATGAAGACGAACTACTTCCTTTAAGAATAACCGAGCTATATGAGTGGCATCATATCTGTTTTATTACATGGGATAAAATGTGCCATCTTTGAAAATCTATCCACCACAACAAAAATTAAATCTTTTCCATTTTTAGTTCTTGGTAACCCTAAGACAAAATCCATAGAAACATCAGTCCAAGGATGAAAAGGAACAGATAAAGCCTGGTACAATCCATGAGGTTTTACTCTAGATTTGGCTTTTCTACAAGTTATGCATCTATTGCAAATTCTCTCTACATCCCTTTTCATATGTGGCAAAAAGAAATGTTCTTTCAAAATTTCTAAGGTCTTAAGAATCCCAAAATGTCCCATAAGACCACCCCCCCACCCCCCATGTGAATCTCGAACAAGCAATTAACGCAAAGAACATTGTGGAATGCAAAGTCTATTTTCTCTAAACAAATAACCTTCTTGTTTGTAAAATTTTTCAAAAGGTTTTGTTTCTGTGGCTTCAAACCAAGTTGAAAAATCAGGATCTTTTGGGGTATAATTCTTTGATGTGCTCAAAACCCAAAAATTTAGTGGAAATGGTAGAAAGAAGAGCGTACCTTCGAGATAAAGCATCAGCTGCAATATTGCCGTTACCTTGTTTGTATTGGATGGTAAATGGAAACATTTCAATAAATTCAATCCAGCGAGCATGTCTTCGATTCAACTTACCTTGACCTTTTAAGTGCTTCAATGATTCATGGTCGGACAAATTCCTTAGACCACAAGTAATGTTGCCAAGTTTCTAGGGCTCTCACCAATGCATAAAGTTCTTTGTCATAGGTGGAGTAATTCAAAGCAGCTCCATTAAGTTTCTCACTGAAATAGGCAATGGGTCTCTTGTCTTGCATGAGTACAGTACCTATACCAATACCGGAAGCATCACATTCAATTTCAAAGGTTTCGGAAAAATCTGGAAAGAGAAGTAAAGGAGCAGTACTTAACTTTTCTTTTAAGGTGTTGAAACCCTTTTCTTATGAATCACCCCATTTGAACCCAACACTTTTCTTGATAATTTCCGTCAATGGAGCAGCAATGGTGCTGAAGTTTGGAACAAACCTTCGATAGAATCCAGCCAAACCATGGAAACTTCTAACTTCAGTGATGTTAGTGGGCGTGGGCCAATCTTTGATAGCCTTAACTTTCTCTTCATCTACTTCTACACCTTTGGAACTTACAACAAAACCAAGAAACTCAACCTTGTCTTTGCAAAAACTGCACGTTTTAGAGTTAGCAAACAACTTTTCATGTTTCAAAACATTAAGCACACATCTCAGGTGTTCAATATGTTCATTCAAGTGTTTGCTGTAAACTAGAATATCATCAAAATAAATAACAACAAATTTTCCAATGTAAGCACGCAAAACATGATTCATTAAACGCATAAAAGTACTTGGTGCGTTAGTCAACCCGAAAGGCATTACTAGCCACTCATACAAGCCATGTTTTGTTTTGAAAGCAGTTTTCCATTCATCATCTTCTTGCATCCGAATTTGATGATAACCACTTTTTAGATCAATCTTTGAAAAGATAATGGAACCATTCAATTCATCTAACATGTCATCTAATCGAGGTATGAGATGTCGATACTTTACCGTGATTTTATTGATTGCTTGGTCTAGGTCAAGCTCCTGTTTTGATAGCTTTGGTTCAGCCAACAGGTGTGGCTCGGGTCAAACTCATGTTTTGATAATTAGGGTTCCATCGAATTCTTCGATTGGGGTCTTAGTTCCTTACTCTGTTCTTGTATCGAAAAAGCGTTCCTTGAATTATTCCGCGTTGTTGTCGAGTCCCGGGTCCTTTCGATCCGAGGTTCGCATCAGTTTGTGTCAGAGGTTAGGTTCTTTGATTCAAGAAGCTATCTTTAATTTTTTGTTATCAATATTTTCTTCATCTTATTCTATTCGTCTTAGTACTCAAAAAAAGCACAAAAAAAATCATTTTTTTCCATCCTTATTATCAAGTCTCGATTTTTATCATCAATTTTTTTCTTCTTGTGAATTTCTCCTCTTGAAATTCGAAGAGTACAAAAAAAAAATTGTCAAAAGTAAAAAAAAAAAGAGTTGTCAAAAGTAAAAAAAAAAAAGAGTTGTGAGAAGTCAAAAAAAAAAAAAATCGAAATTTTGTTCTAGAGATTTTGAAATTTCTAACCTTTTAAAATTCGTCCTTAAATTCTTAGATAATAGTTCTTTTGAAAATTCAAATTGTTGAATCTTCATTCAGAATATTGTCTTTATCCAAATTTATTCTTTGAAGGTTTAAATTTTTGAATCTTAATTTGAAATATTGTCTTCGTCTAAAGTTTTTTCTTATTTCAATCATACCCTTGATTTAGCCATCTTTACAAGTTTGAACTTTTAAGCTTTAAAGTTTAATTTTTTATAGTTTGGCTTGTTGAATATTTATCATCGATCAAGTTCTTACGTAAAGAACCTAAAGGGAGATCTAGAAGTAAAACGCAAGAGGGTGAGACTATTAAAGAAAAAGCCTTAATTTTTGAGCGAAACACGAGTGGAGTGACATCTATCGAGAGCAAACACGTGAGGGAGAGGTAAGGTCCATTACTTGATTATTTTTTTTTACTTCTAACAATTTTCTTTTGTTTTCTTATTATGGTCGAAAAAGAATATCATGAGTGGAGAACACAATGACGTTGATTTAAAATTGTTCATGAGAGCCATGCAAGATCAATACACAGCTCTAAATCGGAGAATGGAACGATTGGAAACTCCGACCCCTAGTCATGCACGACAAAGGAAGGATTTTGATGGAGAATTCGAAGAGCATAGTGGTTATTATCCAAAAGAAAGAAATGAGGGAACAAACTGAGAAGACAATGATTTACGAAATATCAAGGTAAATATTCCACCTTTCCAAGGGAAGAAGACCCCGAGGGATATTTGGATTGGGAACGAAAAGTAGACTTAGTATTTGAGTTTCAAAATTATTCAGAGTATAAGAAGCTTAAGTTGATCACCATGGAGTTCACGGATTATGCTAGTATTTGGTGGGATCAATTAGTTAAGAACCGGAGGAGGAATGGTGAAGCACAAATCCGCACATGGGAAGACTTGAAGGCCATCATGAAAAAAAGATATGTTCCATCATACTACTATAGAGACGCGTGTCGAAAGCTCCAAAATTTGACACAAGGTTTCAAAAGTGTGGAGGAATATTATAAAGAGATGGAGGTAGCCATGATAAGGGCTAATGTGGAAGAAGATAAGGAAGTAACCATGACACGTTTTATTGGAGGATTGAATCGAGAAATTGCGGATGTGGTGGATCTACAACATTACATCGACTTGGAGGAGTTACTACACAAATCAATCAAAATTGAGCGGCAACTAAAGGCTAAGAGAAGTACTAGGGTTGGTACAACATCAACCGCAACTTGGCAAGCAAATTGGAAAAATGAGAAGCCAAAACCGAGAGAGGATTCAAAGGGAAAAACTGTGTCCAACAATCAAGTGTTACCATAAAAAGCTAAGGCTGAGACTTCAAATCCAATTAGAACCCGAGAGATTAAGTGCTTTCGGTGCCAAGGGTTTGGACACAGCTTCAAATTGTCCAAATAAAAGAGCTATGATTTTAAGGGACAATGGCGATGTGGAGAGTGTGAGTTCGAGTGATGGTGAGATGCCACCACTTGAGGATTGTAGTGACGTTGAGGTAGAGGAACCAGTAAAAGGAGATCTTTTAGTCACAAGGCGAGTATTGAATTTGCAAACTAAGGAAGATGGCGACAAAGTACAACGTGAGCATATATTCCATACAAGATGTCGTGTTCACAACAAAGTTTGTAGTTTGATCATCGATAGTGGAAGTTGCACCAATGTAGCAAGCACATTACTAGTCCAAAAGTTGAACTTGAAAACCAAGCAACATCCAAAACCATACAAGTTGCAATGGTTAAGCGATTGTGGAGAAATCAAGGTGACTAAACAGGTGGAAGTTCCTTTATCAATTGAAAGATACCAAGATAAAGTTTTATGTGATGTAGTGCCGATGCAAGCTACCCACATACTTTTGGGGAGACCTTGACAATTTGACCGAAACGTCAAGCATAATGGTTACAAGAATGAGTATTCGTTGGTTTACAATGGAAAAACCATTATCATTACACCATTAAAGCCATGGGAGGCAATTGTAGACCAAGAGAGGATTGCAAAGGAATTCCAAAAGATTAGAATTGAAAAAGAAAAAGAAAGTGGTGAAAAGAAATTAGTTGAAAAAGAGGCCAAAATAGAAAAAGAAAGTGGAGAAAGAAAAATAGTTGAAAAGAGTACAAAGAGGGATGAAAAACCTAGGGAGGAAGAGAGAAAAATCGAGGGAAAAGAGATAAAAGCCGAGGGAGAGAGTGAACAAAAGTCAGGTGAGAAACAAATCGTGTTGATGAACAAAAGTGAGGATAAGCGTGAGATGATTTTGCTTTTATATAAAGATGTTTATTTATCATCTAATGACTTACCAAATTTTCTTCCAAGTGCTGTGATTTCTCTTTTAGAGGAGTTTAAGGATGTATTCCCAGAGGAGTTACCGAAAGGAGTACCACCACTTAGAGGAATCGAGCATCAAATTGATTTCATCCCAGGTGCAACAATTCCAAACCGACCGGCATATCGAGCAAATCCAGAGGAAACAAAGGAAATTCAAAGACAAGTGGAAAAGTTACTGGACAAGGGTCTAGTGAAAGAAAGCCTAAGCCCATGCTCGGTACCCGTGATATTGGTGCCAAAGAAGGACGGATCATGGAGGATGTGTGTGGATTGTCGAGCAATCAATAAAATAACGGTAAAGTATCGTGATGCGAACCTCGGATCGAAAGGACCCGGGACCCGACAACAACACGGAATAATTCAAAGGAACGCCTTTTCGATTCAAGAACAAAGTAAGGAACTAAGACCCAAATCGAATAATTCGATAGAACCCTAGTTATCAAAACAGGAGCTTGACCCGAGCCACATCTGTTGGCTGAACCAAAGCTATCAAAACAGGAGCTTGACCCAGACCAAACTCGTTGGTAAGAACCAAAGCTATCAAGCGAGATTCTTCAAGCATGACTTGAAGAAGATCGTTGTTCTTCGCAAAGAACCAAAGAGAAATCCTCTCTAAAAAACTCTCAATTTTTAATTCAAACTTGTTCTTCCTATTAAATCAAATAGTTTGCCATTAAATAGGCTACCCATTAAAATTAAATAAAATAATAATAAAAAACGAAAATAAAGATAAAATAACTAATAAAATCATGAGATAATGATCTTTGGCATGATCAGATGTTATCTCTTGTTTAAACTCCGTTTGAATGTGATTTGAACTGATTTGAGTAGATTCAGCTGGATATGATCTTTTCCCACGAGATTTGTATGATTTGCATGTGCTTTGCATGTGACCTTTTAATTCCTCATATAAGCATGTGCTTGGCGCATGTCCTCTTTAATTCCTACATGTGCATGTGCATGGCACATGTGTTTTAATTCTTACATGTGCATGTGCGTCGCATCCTCCCAAATCTTCATGCATCTTCGGCTTCCCTTGCTTCAAAAGATCTTTCAATAATCTTGGGCTTCTTACTCTGCTCATTGGGCCGCCCGTATCTTCAATTGAATCTTTGTTATTGGGCCTTGATCTGGTCTCAACTTGGATCACATCATAAACCAAGTCATGTGGATCTTTATCTCTTTCCAACCCACGTGAATCTTTATCTCTTTGTAGTTTCCGTGGATCTTTACCCTTCTCTCTCCAATCCATTGGTATTTGTGGAGCCCAACTCCGTGCCTTGTGGGTCTTCTTTTGCCAAGTTCTTGGGGCCCACTTCCATGCTACAAAGCTCTTTTTTTTATAGTCTTTTGTTTTTGTTGTGATGACTCTTTTCCTCGGGTTTTCATGACTAAACCATGTGAAGCTTTGTTCGTTGGACCTCCTTTATCTACTAATAGATCACGGTCCTTGACAATGAGATTTATCGCTCCTCGGTTCACATCATTCCCTCCTCCTTCGAAAAGATTCGTCCTCGAATCTCCTGCATCATATAAAAATAAGTTAGTAAAATTAAAATATGTGCTTACATTACCGTATTCACTTGGTAGGTCGATCTTGTAAGCGATGTCGTTGATGCGCTCTAGGACTTGGAAATGTTTATCTCCTCGAGGTTGTAGCTTGTTATTCCGAGTGTTCGGAAACCTTTCTTTTTGTAGATGTAGCCAAACCAAATCTCCGGGTTTAAAAATAAGTCTTACCATTGCATGAAACTTCTTAACAAATTCATCATTTTTCCTTTCATACATAAGAGCAAACTTATTAGTAAACAAAGTTAATAAATTTAACGTATTTAATGGATTAAAATCATCAACAATATCAAACAATGAATAATACCTAATAGAATTGAAATCCCTTAAAACATAAAAATCAGATTTGAAACTCGCAAAATATGTATCTACAATTTTGTCATAAACCAAGTTGTGTGCAAAGTAATCAATGACAAATTTTCCAATTAAATAATTATGCATATTATCTATCAACCTTAAACATATAATAGGTGCAATATAAAAATCATATGGTCTTACCAACCACTCAAACCTATTTGATGTTTCCGGTCGAATTGGAACTAACGTACTCGATACGAGATTTTTATGTTTCTCAATCTCTCTCAAAGGAGAAATTTCTCTTCGAAACTCCTTGGGAATTTTATATTTATTTTTCTGCAAAAGAAAAGAAACAACACTTGGAAGAAAACTTGGTAAGTCGTTAGATGATAAATAAACATCTTTATATAAAAGCAAAATCATCTCACGCCTATCCTCACTTTTGTTCATCAACACAATTTGTTTCTCACTTGACTTTTGTTCACTCTCTCCCTCGGTTTTTATCTCTTTTCCCTCGATTTTTCTCTCTTGCTCCCTCGGATTTTCATCCCTCTTTGTGCTCTTTTCAACTATTTTTCTTTCTCCACTTTCTTTCTCTATTTTTGCCTCTTTTTCAACTAATTTATTTCCACCACTTTCTTTCTCGTTTTCAACTAATTTCTTTTCACCTTTTTCTTTCTCTCTCTCGTCTTTTATGATTTGAAATTCCTTCGTGATCATCTCTTGATCTTCAATTGCCTCCCACGACTTTAATGGTGTAAGGTTCATAGGTCTTCCATTGTTAACCAATGCATACTCGTTTTTTGATCCATCGGTCTTGAATTTTTGTGAAAATACATTGGTAGTAACGGTTTTGCTCTTAGGTTCCTGTCTCGGTTTCGAACTTTCATCCTCCCAATTTGATTTCCAAGATGAATTCAAAGTTGATCCCATCTTAGAATTCCATTTTACTCTTAGTTGTCGTTCGATCTTGATTGATTTGTGAAACAATTCTTCTAAGTCCACATAATGTTGTAGATCTAGGACATCCGCTATCTCTCTATTTAGTCCTCTAACAAATCGAGTCATTGTTTCTTCGTCGTCTTCCTCCACATTAGCTCTTTTCATGGCTATTTTCATCTCTTTATAATAATCTTCCACGCTTTTATAACCTTGAGTCAAATTTTGGAGTTTTCGACACAAATCTCTATAATACTGTGATGGAACAAATCTTTTTTCGCATGAGTGCCTTCATGTTCTTCCATGTTTGAACTTGTGACTCACCATACCTTCTTCGATACTTTACTAGTTCATCCCACCAATTGTTTGCGTAGTCCGTGAACTTCATTGTCACTAATTTAAGTTTTTTCTCATCCGTGAGGTTTTGGTATTCAAACAATAGGTCCACCTTTCTTTCCCATTCCAAATACACCTCGGGATCACTTTTTCCTTGGAAAGAAGGAATATTTACCTTGATGTTACTTAGATCACCATCTCCTCGGTACGACCTATCATTTCTTTCCCTTTGATAATATCCATTATACTCTTCGAATTCTACATCAAAATCCTTCCTTCGCCGCATATGACTAGGGAATGGAGATTCCAATTGGTCCATCCTCGTATTTAAAGCCTTGAAATTTTCTTGCATGGCTTTCATGAACAACTTTAAGTCCACCTCGTTTTGTTCTCCACTCATGATTTTCTTTTCCAACCACAATAAGAAAATAAAAGAAAATAGTTAGAAGTAATAGAAAAAATATTCAAATAATGGACCTTACCTCTCCCTCACGTGTTTACTCTCGATGGATGTCACTCCACTCGTGTTTCACTCAAAATTAAGGCTTTTTCTATAATAGTCTCACCCTCTTGCGTTTTACCTCTAGATCTCCCTTTTAGTTCTTTACGTAAGAACTTGATCGATGGTAAATATTCAACAAGCCAAACTATAAAAAAAATCAAACTTTAAAGCTTAAAAGTTCAAACTTGTAAAGATGGCTAAATCAAGGGTATAAGTGAAATAAGACAAAACTTTAGACGAAGACAATATTTCAAATGAAGATTCAACAATTTAAACCTTCAAAGAATAAATTTGGATAAAGACAATATTTCGAATGAAGATTCAATAATTTGAATTTTCAAAGAACAATTATCTACGAATTTAAAAACGAATTTTTGAATTTAAAAAGCTAGAAATTTCAAAATCTCTAGAACAAAATTTCGATTTTTTTTTTTTTGACTTCTCACAACTCTTTTTTTTTTTTGAATTTTGACAACTTTTTTTTTTGACTTTTGACAACTTTTTTTTTTTTACTTTTGACAATTCTTTTTTTTTTGACTTTTGACAACTCTTTTTTTTTTTTTTTACTTTTGACAAACTCTTTTTTTGTACTTTTCAAGAAGACAAATTCACGAGAAAAAAAGAATCAATGATGACGAATAGAATAAGATGAAGAAAAAAAATTGATAACAAAAAAATTAAAGATAGCTTCTTGAATCAAGGAGCCGAAGCTTTGATACCAACTGATGCGAACCTCGAATCGAAAGGACCCGGGACCCGACAACAACGCGGAATAATTCAAAGGAACGCCTTTTCGATTCAAGAACAAAGTAAGGAACTAAGACCCAAATCGAATAATTCGATAGAACCCTAGTTATCAAAACAGGAGCTTGACCCGAGCCACACCTGTTGGCTGAACCAAAGTTATCAAAACAGGAGCTTGACCCAGACCAAACTCGTTGGTAAGAACCAAAGCTATCAAGCGAGATTCTTCAAGCGTTACTTGAAGAAGATCGTTGTTCTTCGCAAAGAACCAAAGAGAAATCCTCTCTAAAAAACTCTCAATTTTTAATTCAAACTTGTTCTTCCTATTAAATCAAATAGTTTGCCATTAAATAGGCTACACATTAAAATTAAATAAAATAATAATAAAAAACGAAAATAAAGATAAAATAACTAATAAAATCATGAGATAATGATCTTTGGCATGATCAGATGTTATCTCTTGTTTAAACTCCGTTTGAATGTGATTTGAACTGATTTGAGTAGATTCAGCTGGATATGATCTTTTCCCACGAGATTTGTATGATTTGCATGTGCTTTGCATGTGACCTTTTAATTCCTCATATAAGCATGTGCTTGGCGCATGTCCTCTTTAATTCCTACATGTGCATGTGCATGACACATGTGTTTTAATTCTTACATGTGCATGTGCGTCGCATCCTCCCAAATCTTCATGCATCTTCGGCTTCCCTTGCTTCAAAAGATCTTTCAATAATCTTGGGCTTCTTACTCTGCTCATTGGGCCGCCCGTATCTTCAATTGAATCTTTGTTATTGGGCCTTGATCTGGTCTCAACTTGGATCACATCATAAACCAAGTCATGTGGATCTTTATCTCTTTCCAACCCACGTGAATCTTTATCTCTTTGTAGTTTCCGTGGATCTTTACCCTTCTCTCTCCAATCCATTGGTATTTGTGGAGCCCAACTCCGTGCCTTGTGGGTCTTCTTTTGCCAAGTTCTTGGGGCCCACTTCCATGCTACAAAGCTCTTTATTTTTATAGTCTTTTGTTTTTGTTGTGATGACTCTTTTCCTCGGGTTTTCACGACTAAACCATGTGAAGCTTTGTTCGTTGGACCTCCTTTATCTACTAATAGATCATGGTCCTTGACAATGAGATTTATCGCTCCTCGGTTCACATCATATCGACATCTTATACCAAGGTTAGATGACATGCTTGATGAATTATATGGTGCTTGTTTATTTTCAAAAATTGATTTAAAGAAAGGATATTATCAAATTCGTATGAAAAAAGGAGACGAGTGGAAAACTGCTTTCAAAACAAAATTTGGACTTTATGAGTGGTTAGTCATGCCTTTTGGATTATCTAATGCACTTAGCACATTTATGAGGTTAATGAATCACATATTACGACCGTTTATTGGAAAATTTGTCGTGGTTTATTTTGATGATATATTAGTTTATAGCAAAACATTAGAACAACATGTGAAAAATTTAAAATCTGTTTTTAATGTTTTGCAAACAAACCAATTATATGCTAACCTCAAAAAGTGCACTTTTTGCATGGAATCGGTAGTGTTTCTTGGTTTTTTAGTGAGCTCGAGTGGAGTTTCTGTGGACGAAGAAAAGGTCAAGGCAATCAAGGAGTGGCCGACACCTAAGAATGCTAACGAGGTACGTAGTTTTCATGGCTTAGCTAGCTTTTACCGAAGATTCGTTACAGATTTTAGTACTATTGCAGCACCATTGAATGATTTGATTAAAAAGAATGTGGATTTTAAGTGGAATGAATTACATGATGAATCTTTTAATCTTCTAAAAGAAAAGTTAACTAATACACCTTTGTTAGTTTTGCCAAATTTTGATAAAACATTTGAGATTGAATGTGATGCGTCGGGAAAAGGAATTGGTGGTGTTTTGATGCAGGATATGAAGCCGATTGTTTACTTTAGTGAAAAGCTTAGTGGCGCGGTCTTAAACTATCCAACATACGAGAAGGAGTTGTATGCCTTGGTGACAACATTACAAACGTGGCAACACTACTTGTGGCCCAAGAAGTTCATCATCCATTCCGACCATTAAAGCCTAAAACACTTAAAGAAACAAGGAAAGTTGTACAAGAGACATGCAAAGTAGATGGAGTTCATAGAGACCTTTGATGAAGTATAAGAAACTTCACTTCATTCGATTTGTTGCAAAATAACTTAACGTGTCAATCAAAGGAGGTTCACTGTTACATGACTTGTGGTTAGAACCAAAGTTAACCATTTGACCTTCAAGGTTTTAACTTTAAGTGATAAGAACGACGTGTATTAAAGTCTCAATAACCATCCTGGACGCGTAATTAAGACTTAGTATTGCGTTTGATGAAGTATAAGAAACTTCACTTCATTCGATTTGTTGCAAAAGAACTTAACGTATCAATCAAATGAGGTTCACTGTTACATGACTTGTGGTTAGAACCTAAGTTATCCATTTAACCTTCACGGTTTTAAATTAAAGTGACGAGAATGACGTGTATTGAGGTCCCAATAACCTTCCTGGACGTGTAATTAAGACTTAGTATTGCGTTTGATGATGTATAAAACACTTCACTTCATTCGATTTGTTCCAAAAGAACTTAACGTATCAATCGAAGGAGTGATGCGAACCTCGGATCGAAAGGACCCGGGACCCGACAACAACGCGGAATAATTCTAGGAAAGCCTTTTTGATTCAAGAATAAAGTAAGGAACTAAGACCCCAATCGAAGAATTCGATGGAACCCTAGTTATCAAAACAGGAGCTTGACCCGAGCCACACCTGTTGGCTGAACCAAAGCTATCAAAACAGGAGCTTGACCCAGACCAAACTCGTTGGTAAGAACCAAAGCTATCAAGCGAGATTCTTCAAGCGTGACTTGAAGAAGATCGTTGTTCTTCGCAAAGAACTAAAGAGAAATCCTCTCTAAAAAAAACACACATTTTTAATTCAAACTTGTTCTTTATTAAATCAAATAGTTTGCTATTAAATAGGCTACACATTAAAATTAAATTAAATAATAATAAAAAACGAAAATTAAAATAAAATAACTAATAAAATCGTGAGATAATGATCCTTGGCATAATCAGATATCATCTCACGTTTGAATATGATTTGAATTGATTTGAGTAGATTCTGTCGGATAAGATCTTTTCCCACGAGATTTGTATGATTTGCAAGTGCTTTGCATGTGACCTTTTAATTCTTCGTATATGCATGTGCTTGGCGCATGTCCTCTTTAATTCCTACATGTGCATGTGCATGGCACATGTGTTTTAATTCTTACATGTGCATGTGCGTCGCACCCTTTCTTCAAAAGATCTTCCAATAATCTTGGGCTTCTTGCTCTTGTCATTGGGCCCACCGTATCTTCAATTGGATCCTTATTCTTGGGCTTTGACTTGGTCTCAACTTGGATCACATCATAAACCAAGTCATGTGGATCTCTATCTCTTTCCAACCCACGTGAATCTTTATCTCTTTGTACTTTGTGTGGATCTCTACTCTTCTCTCTCCAATCCATTGGGATTTGTGGAGCCCAATTCCGTGCCTTGTGGGTCTTATTTTGCCAAGTTTGTGGGGCCCACTTCCATGCTACAAAGCTCTTTATTTTTATAGTCTCCTGCTTTTGTTGTGATCGCTTTTTTCCTCGGGTTTCCACGACTAAACCATGTGAAGCTTTGTTCGTTGGACCTCCTTTATCTTCTAATAGATCATGGTCCTTAACATTAAGATTTATCGCTTCTCGGTTCACATTATTCCCTCCCCCTTCGAAAAGATTCGTCCTCGAATCTCCTGCATCATATAAAAATAAGTTAGTAAAATTAAAATATGTGCTTACATTACCGTATTCACTCGGTAGGTCGACCTTGTAAGCGATGTCGTTGATGCGCTCTAGGACTTGGAAAGGTTCATCTCCTTGAGGTTGTAGCTTGTTATTCAGTGTGTTCGGAAAACTTTCTTTTTGTAGATGTAGCCAAACCAAATCTCCAGGTTCAAAAATAAATCTTACCATTGCATGAAATTTCTTAATAAATTCGTCTTTTTTACTTTCATGCACAAGAACAAACTTATTAGTAAACAAAATTAATAAATTTAACGGATTTAATGGATTAAAATCATCAACAATATCAAACAATGAATAATACCTAATAGAATTAAAATCCTTTAAAACATAAAAATCAGATTTGAAACTCGCAAAATATGTATCTACAATTTTGTCATAAATCAAGTTGTATGCAAAGTAATCAATGACAAATTTTCTAATAAAATAATTTTGCATATTATCTATTAACCTTAAACATATAATAGGTGCAATATAAAAATCATATGGTCTTACCAACCACTCAAACCTATTTGATGTTTCCGGTCGACTTGTAACTAGCGTACTCGGTACGAGGTTTTTATGCTTTTCAATCTCTTTCAAAGGAGAAATTTCTCTTCGAAACTCCTCGGGAATTTCATATTTTTTTTTTCTGCAAAAGAAAAGAAACAACACTTGGAAGAAAACTTGGTAAGTCGTTAGATGATAAATACACATCTTTATATAAAAGCAAAATCATCTCACGCTTATCCTCACTTTTGTTCATCAACACGATTTGTTTCTCACTTGACTTTTGTTCACTCTCTCCCTCGGTTTTTATCTCTTTTCCCTCGATTTTTCTCTCTTCCTCCCTCGGTTTTTCATCCCTCTTTGTACTGACCTCTTTTTCAACTAATTTCTTTTCACCACTTTCTTTTTCTTTTTCAACCTAATCTTTTGAATTCCTTTGCAATCCTCTCTTGGTCTACAATTGCATCCCATGGCTTTAATGATGTAAGGATCACAGGTCTTCCATTGTTAACCAATGCATACTCATTCGTTGATCCATCGATCTTGAATTTTTGTGAAAATACATGGGTAGCAGCGATTTTGCTCTTAGGTTCCTGTCTCGGTTTCGACTTTTCATCCTCCCAATTTGATTTCCATGATGAATTCAAAGTTGATCCCATCTTAGAATTCCTTTTTTATCTTAGTTGTCGTTCGATCTTGATTGATTTGTGAAGTAATTCTTCTAAGTTTACATAATGTTGTAGATCTATGACATCCGCAATCTCTCTATTTAGGCCTCTAACAAATCGAGTAATTGTTTCTTCATCGTCTTCCTCCACATTAGCCCTTTTCATTGCTATTTTCATATCTTTATAATAATCTTCTACGCTTTTATAACCTTGAGTCAAATTTTGGAGTTTTCGACACAAATCTCTATAATACTGTGATGGAACAAATCTTTTTCGCATGAGTGCCTTCATGTCCTTCCATGTCTGAACTTGTGACTCACCATACCTTCTTCGGTACTTTACTAATTCATCCCACCAATTGTTAGCGTAGTCCGTGAACTTCATTGTCACCAATTTAAGTTTTTTCTCCTCCGTGTAGTTTTGGTATTCAAACAATATGTCCACCTTTCTTTCCCATTCCAAATACACCTCGGGATCACTTTTTCCTTGGAAAGAAGGGATATTTACCTTGATGTTACTTAAATCACCATCTCCTCGGTACGACCTATCATTTCTTTCCCTCTGATAATATCCATTATACTCTTCGAATTCTACATCAAAATCCTTCTTTCGCCGCATATGACTAGGGGATGGAGATTCCAATCGGTCCATCCTCGTATTTAAAGCCTTGAAATTTTCTTGCATGACTTTCATGAACAACTTTAAGTCCACCTCGTTTTGTTCTCCACTCATGATTTTCTTTTCCGACCACAATAAGAAAATAAAAGAAAATAGTTAGAAGTAAAAGAAAAATAATCAAGTAATGGACCTTACCTCTCCCTCACGTGTTTGCTCTCAATGGATGTCACTCCACTCGTATTTCCCTAAAAAATTAAGGCTTTTTCTATAATAGTCTCACCCTCTTGCCTTTTACCTTTAGATCTCCCTTCTAGTTCTTTACGTAAGAACTTGATCGATGGTAAATATTCAACAAGCCAAACTATAAAAAATCAAACTTTAAAGCACAAAGGTTCAAACTTGTAAAGATGGCTAAATCAAGGGTATGATTGAAATAAGACAAAACTTTGGATGATGACAATATTTCAAAAGAAGATTCAACAATTTGAACCTTCAAGGAATAAATTTGGATAAAGACAATATTTTGAATGAAAATTCAATAATTTGAATTTTCAAAGAACAATTATCTACGAATTTTTGAATTTAAAAGGCTAGAAATTTCAAAATCTCTTGAACAAAATTTCGACTTTTTTTTTTTGACTTCTCACAACTCCTTTTTTTTTTGACTTTTGACAACAACTCTTTTTTTTTGACTTTTGACAATTTTTTTTTGTACTCTTCGAATTTCAAGAGGAGAAATTCACAAGAAGAAAAAAATTGATGATAAAAATCGAGACTTGATAATAAAGACGAATTTTTTTTTTTTTTTTTTGACTTTTGACAATTTTTTTTTTTTTGTACTCTTCGAATTTCAAGAGGAGAAATTCACAAGAAGAAAAAAATTGATGATAAAAATCGAGACTTGATAATAAAGACGAATTTTTTTTTTTTTGACTTCTCACAACTCCTTTTTTTTTTGACTTCTCACAACTCCTTTTTTTTTTGACTTCTCACAACTCCTTTTTTTTTTGACTTCTCACAACTCCTTTTTTTTTTGACTTTTGACAACAACTCTTTTTTTTTGACTTCTCACAACTCCTTTTTTTTTTGACTTTTGACAATTTTTTTTTGTACTCTTCGAATTTCAAGAGGAGAAATTCACAAGAAGAAAAAAATTGATGATAAAAATCGAGACTTGATAATAAAGACGAATTTTTTTTTTTTTGACTTCTCACAACTCCTTTTTTTTTTGACTTCTCACAACTCCTTTTTTTTTTGACTTCTCACAACTCCTTTTTTTTTTGACTTCTCACAACTCCTTTTTTTTTTGACTTCTCACAACTCCTTTTTTTTTTGACTTCTCACAACTCCTTTTTTTTTTGACTTCTCACAACTCCTTTTTTTTTTGACTTTTGACAATTTTTTTTTTTTTGACTTTTGACAATTTTTTTTTGTACTCTTCGAATTTCAAGAGGAGAAATTCACAAGAAGAAAAAAATTGATGATAAAAATCGAGACTTGATAATAAAGACGAATTTTTTTTTTTTTGACTTCTCACAACTCCTTTTTTTTTTGACTTCTCACAACTCCTTTTTTTTTTGACTTTTGACAATTTTTTTTTGTACTCTTCGAATTTCAAGAGGAGAAATTCACAAGAAGAAAAAAATTGATGATAAAAATCGAGACTTGATAATAAAGACGAATTTTTTTTTTTTTGACTTCTCACAACTCCTTTTTTTTTTGACTTTTGACAATTTTTTTTTTTTTGACTTTTGACAATTTTTTTTTTTTTGACTTTTGACAATTTTTTTTTTTTTGACTTCTCACAACTCCTTTTTTTTTTGACTTTTGACAATTTTTTTTTTTTTGACTTTTGACAATTTTTTTTTTTTTTTTTTTTTTTTGACTTCTCACAACTCCTTTTTTTTTTGACTTCTCACAACTCCTTTTTTTTTTGACTTTTGACAATTTTTTTTTTTTTTTTGACTTTTGACAATTTTTTTTTTTTTGACTTCTCACAACTCCTTTTTTTTTTGACTTCTCACAACTCCTTTTTTTTTTGACTTCTCACAACTCCTTTTTTTTTTGACTTCTCACAACTCCTTTTTTTTTTGACTTTTGACAATTTTTTTTTTTTTTTTTGACTTTTGACAATTTTTTTTTTTTTGACTTCTCACAACTCCTTTTTTTTTTGACTTCTCACAACTCCTTTTTTTTTTGACTTCTCACAACTCCTTTTTTTTTTGACTTCTCACAACTCCTTTTTTTTTTGACTTCTCACAACTCCTTTTTTTTTTGACTTCTCACAACTCCTTTTTTTTTTGACTTCTCACAACTCCTTTTTTTTTTGACTTTTGACAATTTTTTTTTTTTTTTTTTTGACTTTTGACAATTTTTTTTTTTTTGACTTCTCACAACTCCTTTTTTTTTTGACTTTTGACAATTTTTTTTTTTTTTTTTGACTTCTCACAACTCCTTTTTTTTTTGACTTCTCACAACTCCTTTTTTTTTTGACTTCTCACAACTCCTTTTTTTTTTGACTTTTGACAATTTTTTTTTTTTTTGACTTCTCACAACTCCTTTTTTTTTTGACTTTTGACAATTTTTTTTTTTTTGACTTTTGACAATTTTTTTTTTTTTGACTTCTCACAACTCCTTTTTTTTTTGACTTCTCACAACTCCTTTTTTTTTTGACTTTTGACAATTTTTTTTTTTTTTTTGACTTTTGACAATTTTTTTTTTTTTGTTTTTTTTTAACTTAAAGTGATGAGAACGACGTGTATTGAGGTCCAAATAACCTTCCTGGACGCGTAATTAAGACTTAGTATTGCGTTTGATGAAGTATAAGAAACTTCACTTCATTCGATTTGTTGCAAAAGAACTTAACGTATCAGTCAAATGAGGTTCAATGTTACATGACTTGTGGTTAGAACCTAAGTTATCCATTTTACTTTCACGATTTTAACTTAAAGTGATGAGAACGACGTGTATTGAGGTCCCAATAACCTTCTTGGACGCGTAATTAAGACGTAGTATTGCGTTTGATGAAGTATAAGAAACTTCACTTCATTCGATTTGTTCCAAAAGAACTTAACGTATCAATCAAAGGAGGTGCACTGTTACATGACTTGTGGTTAGAACCTAAGTTATCCATTTGACCTTCAAGGTTTTAACTTAAAGGGATGAGAACGACGTGTATTGAGGTCCTAATAACCTTCCTGGACGCGTAATTAAGACTTAGTATTGCCATTGATGAAGTATAAGAAACTTCACTTCACTCGATTTGTTGCAAAAGAACTTAACGTTTCAATCAAAGGAAGTTTACTGTTACATGATTTGTAGTTAGAACCAAAGTTATCCATTTGACCTTCAAGGTTTTAACTTAAAGTGATGAGAACGACGTGTATTGAGGTCCAATAACCTTCCGGGACGCGTAATTAAGACTTAGTAGTTGCGTTTGATGAAGTATAAGAAACTTCACTTTCATTCGATTTGTTGCAAAAGAACTTAACGTATCAATCAAAGGAGGTTCACTGTTACATGACTTGTGGTTAGAACCTAAGTTATCCATTTAACCTTCACGGTTTTAACTTAAAGTGATGAGAACGACGTGTATTGAGGTCCCAATAACCTTCCTGGACGCGTAATTAAGACGTAGTATTGCGTTTGATGAAGTATAAGAAACTTCACTTCATTCGATTTGTTCCAAAAGAACTTAACGTATCAATCCAAGGAGGTTCACTGTTACATGACTTGTGGTTAGAACCTAAGTTATCCATTTGACCTTCAAGGCTTTAACTTAAACTGATGAGAACGACGTGTATTGAGGTCCAATTAATCTTCCTGGACGCGTAATTAAGACTTAGTATTGCGTTTGATGAAGTATAAGAAACTTCACTTCATTCGATTTGTTGCAAAAGAACTTAACGTATCAATCAAATGAGGTTCACTGTTACATGACTTGTGGTTAGAACCTAAGTTATCCATTTAACCTTCACGGTTTTAAATTAAAGTGATGAGAACGACGTGTATTGAGGTCCCAATAACCTTCCTGGACGTGTAATTAAGACGTAGTATTGCGTTTGATAAAGTATAAGAAACTTCACTTCATTCGATTTGTTCCAGAAGAACTTAACGTATCAATCCAAGGAGGATCACTGTTACATGACTTGTGGTTAGAACCTAAGTTCTCCATTTGACCTTCAAGGCTTAATCTTAAAGTGATGAGAACGACGTGTATTGAGGTCCCAATAATCTTCCTGGACGCGTAATTAAGACTTAGTATTGCGTTTGATGAAGTATAAGAAACTTCACTTTATTCGATTTGTTCAAAAGAACTTAACGTATCAATCAAATGAGGTTCAATGTTACATGACTTGTGGTTAGAACCTAAGTTATACATTTGACCTTCACGGTTTTAACTTAAAGTGATGAGAACGACGTGTATTGAGGTCCCAATAACCTTCCTGGAAGCGTAATTAAGACTTAATATTGCGTTTGATGAAGTATAAGAAACTTTACTTCATTCGATTTGTTGCAAAAGAACTTAACATATGAATCAAATGAGGTTCACTGTTACATGACTTGTGGTTAGAACCTAAGTTATCCATTTGACCTTCACGGTTTTAACTTAAAGTGATGAGAACGACGTGTATTAATGTCCAAATAACCTTCTTGGACGCGTAATTAAGATGTAGTATTGCGTTTGATAAAGTATAAGAAACTTCACTTCATTCGATTTGTTCTAAAAGAACTTAACGTATCAATCAAAGGAGGTTTACTGTTACATAACTTGTGGTTAGAACCAAAGTTATCCATTTGACCTTCAAAGTTTTAACTTAAAATGATGAGAACGACGTGTATTGAAGTCCCAATAACCTTCCTGGACGCATAATAAACACTTAGTATTGCGTTTGATGAAGTATAAGAAACTTCACTTCATTCGATTTGTTGCAAAAGAACTTAACGTATCAATCAAAGGAGGTTCACTGTTACATGACATGTGGTTAGAACCTAAGTTTTCCATTTAACTTTCAAGGTTTTAACTTAAAGTGATAAAAACGACGTGTATTGAGGTCCCAATAAACCTTGAAGGTGAAATGGATAACTTAGGTTTTAACCACAAGTCATGTAACAGTCAACCTCATGGCTTGATACGTTCAACTCTTTTGGAACAAATCGATTGAAGTGAACTTTGTTATACTTCATCAAGAGCATTACTATGTCCTAATTACGCACCCATGAAGGTTATTTGATCTTCAGTACACGTCGTTCTCAACAGTTCAAGTTAAACCTTGAAGGTGAAATGGGTAACTTAGGTTCTAACCACAAGTCATGTAACGGTCAACCTCATTTGCTTGATACGTTCAACTCTTTTGGAACAAATCGATTGAAGTAAACTTTCTTATACTTCATCATGTGCATTACTAAGTCTTAATTACGCGTCCATGAAGGTTATTGGGTCTTCAGTACACGTCGTTCTCATCACTTCAAGTTGAACCTTTAAGGTGAAATGGATAACTTAGATTCTAACCACAAGTCATGTAACAGTCAACCTCATTTGCTTGATACGTTCAACTCTTTTGGATCAAATCGATTGAAGTGAACTTTGTTATACTTCATCAAGAGCATTACTAAGTCTTAATTATGCGTCCATGAAGGTTATTGGTTCTTCAGTACACGTCGTTCTCATCACTTCAAGTTAAACCTTGAAGGTGAAATGGATAACTTAGGTTCTAACCACAAGTCATGTAACAGTCAACCTCATTTG
The DNA here is from genome assembly GCA_022432975.1 of Begonia masoniana. NCBI lineage: Eukaryota > Viridiplantae > Streptophyta > Magnoliopsida > Cucurbitales > Begoniaceae > Begonia > Begonia masoniana. Next base: position 40,022,619 of record CM039512.1, read on the forward strand.
CTTGATACGTTCAACTCTTTTGGAACAAATCGATTGAAGTGAACTTTCTTATACTTCATCAAGAGCATTACTAAGTCTTAATTACGTGTCCATGAAGGTTATTGGGTCCTCAGTACACGTCGTTCTAATCACTTGAAGTTAAACCTTGAAGGTGAAATGGATAACTTAGGTTCTAACCACAAGTCGTGTAACAGTCCACCCAATTTACTTGGAACGTTCAACTCTTTTGGAACAGATCGATTGAAGTGAACTTTCTTATCTTTCATCAAGAGCATTATTAAGTCTTAATTACGCGTCCATGAAGGTTATTGGGTCCTTCAGTACACGTCGTTCTCATCACTTAATGTTAAACCTTCAAGGTGAAATGGATAACTTAAGTTCTAACCTCAAGTCATGTAACAGTCAACCTCGTTTAGTTGATACGTTCAACTCTTTTGGAACAAATTGATTGAAATGAACTTTGTAATACATTCATCAAGAACATTACTAAGTCTAATTATGCGTCCATGAAGGTTATTGGGTCTTCTAGTACACGTCGTTCTCATCACTTAAGTTAAACCTGGAAGGTGAAATGGATAACTTAGGTTCTAACCACAAGTCATGTAACTAGTCAACCTCATTTACTTGGATACGTTCACTATTTTGGAACAAATCGATTGAAGTGAACTTTCTTATACTTCATCAGGAGCATTAATAAGTCTTAATTACGCGTCCATGAGGTTATTGGGTCCTCAGTTACACGTCGTTCTCATCACTTCAAGTTAAACCTTAAGGTGAAATGGATAACTTAGGTTCTAACCACAAGTCATGTAACAGTCAACCTCATTTGCTTGATACGTTCAACTCTTTGGATCAAATCGATTGAAGTGAACTTTGTTATACTTCATCAACGAGCATTACTAAGTATGAATTATGCGTCCATGAAGGTTATTGGATATTTAGTACACGTCGTTCTCATCACTTCAAGTTAAACCTTGAAGGTGAAATGGATAACTTAGGTTCTAACCACAAGTCATGTAACAGTCAACCTCATTTGCTTGATTGATTCAACTCTTTGGATCAAATCGATTGAAGTGAACATTGTTATACTTCATCAAGAGCATTACTAAGTCTTAATTACGCAGTCCATGAAGGTTATTGGTCCTCAGTACACGTCGTTCTCATCACTTCAAGTTAAACCTTGAAGGTGAAATAGATAACTTAGGTTCTAACCACAAGTCATGTAACTGTCAACCTCATTTGCTTGATACGTTCAACTCTTTTGGATCAAATCGATTGAAGTGAACTTTGTTATACTTCATCAACAGCATTACTAAGTCTTAATTATGCGTCTATGAAGGTTAATGGGTCTTCAGTACACGTCGTTCTCATCACTTCAATTTAAACCTTGAAGGTGAAATGGATAACTTAGGTTCTAACCATAAGTCATGTAACAGTCAACATCATTTAATTGATACGTTCAACTTTTTTGTAACAAATCGATTAAAGTGAACTTTGTTATACTTCATCAAAAACATTACTAAGTCTTAATTATGCGTCCATAAAGGTTATTGGGTCTTCAGTACACGTCGTTCTCATCACTTCAAGTTAAACCTTGAAGGTGAAATGGATAACTTTAGGTTCTAACCACTAAGTCATGTAACAGTCAACCTCATTGAATTGATACTTCAACTTTTTGGACAAATCGATTGAAGTGAACTTGTTATACTTCATCAAGAGCATTACTAAGTCTTAATTACGCTCCATGAAGGTTATTGGGTCTTCAGTACACGTCGTTCTCATCACTTCAAGTTAAACCTTGAAAGGTGAAATGGATACTTTAGGTTCTAACCACAAGTCATGTAACAGTCAACCTCATTTGCTTGATACGTTCAACTCTTTTGGACAAAATCGATTGAAGTGAACATTGTTATACTTCATCAAGAGCATTACTAAGTCTTAATTAGCGTCCATGAAGGTTATTGGGTCTTCAGTACACGTCGTTCTCATCACTTCAAGTTAAACCTTGAAGGTGAAATGGATAACTTAGTTCTAACCACATAGTCTTGTAGACAGTCACCTCATTTGCTTGATACAGTTCAACTCTTTTGATAAAATCGATTGAAGTGAACTTTGTTATACTTCATCAACAGCATTACTAAGTCTTAATTATGCGTCCATGAAGGTTATTGGTCTTCAGTACACGTCGTTCTCATCACTTCAAGTTAAACCTTGAAGGTGAAATGGATAACTTAGGTTCTAACCACAAGTCATGTAACAGTCAACCTCATTTGCTTGATTTGATCAACTCTTTTGGATCAAATCGATTGAAGTGAACATTGTTATACTTCATCAAAAGCATTACTAAGTCTTAATTACGCATCCATGAAGGTTATTGGGTCCTCAGTACACGTCGTTCTCATCACTTCAAGTTAAACCTTGAAGGTGAAATGGATAACTTAGGTTCTAACCACAAGTCATGTAACAGTCAACCTCATTTGCTTGATACGTTCAACTCTTTTGGATCAAATCGATTGAAGTGAACTTGTTATACTTCATCAAGAGCATTACTAAGTCTTAATTACTGCGTCCATGAAGGTTATGGGTCTTCAGTACACGTCGTTCTCATCACTTCAAGTTAAACCTTGAAGGTGAAATGGATAACTTAGGTTCTAACCACTAAGTCATGTAACAGTCAACATCATTTACTTGATACGTTCAACTCTTTTGTAACAAATCGATTGAAAGTGAACTTTGTTATACTTCATCAAAACATTACTAAGTCTTAATTATGCGTCCATAAAGGTTATTGGGTCTTCAGTACACGTCGTTCTCATCACTTCAAGTTAAACCTTGAAGGTGAAATGGATAACTTTGGTTCTAACCACAAGTCATGTAACAATCAACCTCGTTGCTTGATACGTTCAACTCTTTTGCAACAAATCGATTGAAGTGAACAATGTTATACTTCATCAAGAGCATTACTAAGTCTAATTACGCGTCCATGAAGGTATTGGGTCTTCAGTACACGTCGTTCTCAATCACTTCAAAGTTAAACCTTGAAGGTGAAATGGATAACTTAGGTTCTAACCACATGTCTTGTAACAGTCAACCTCATTTGCTTGATACGTTCAACTCTTTTTGGAAAAATCGATTGAAGTAAACTTTCTTATACTTCATCAAGAGCATTAGTAAGTCTTAATTACGCGTCCATGAAGGTTATTGGGTCTTCAGTACACGGCGTTCTCATCACTTCAAGTTGAACCTTGAAGGTGAAATTGATAACTTAGATTCTAACCACAAGTCATGGAGCAGTCAACCTCATTTGCTTGATACGTTAAACTCTTTTGGATCAAATCGATTGAAGTTAACTTTCTTAAACTTCATCAAGAGCATTACTAATTCCTAATTACGCATCCATGAAAGTTATTGGGTCCTCAGTACACGTCGTTCTCATCACTTTAAGTTAAACCTTGAAGGTGTAATGGAAAACTTAGGTTCTAACCACAAGTCATGTAACAGTCTACCTCATTTACTTGGAACGTTCAACTATTTTCGAGCAAATCAATTGAAGTGAACTGTCTTATACTTCATCAAGAGCATTAATAAGTCCTAATTACGCGTCCATTAAGGTTAATGGGTTCTCAGTTCACGTCGTTCTATTCCCTTCAAGTTAAACCTTGAAGGTGAAATGGATAACTTAGGTTCTAACCACAAGTCATGTAACATTCAACTTCATTTGCTTGATACGTTCAACTCTTTTGGATCAAATCGATTGAAGTGAACTTTGTTATACTTCATCAAGAGCATTACTAAGTCTTAATTATGCGTCCATGAAGGTTATTGGTTCTTCAGCACACGTCGTTCTCATCACTTCAAGTTAAACCTTGAAGGTGAAATGGATAACTTAGGTTCTAACCACAAGTCATGTAATAGTCAACCTTATTTCCTTGAACGTTCAACTCTTTGGGAACAAATAGATTGAAGTGAACTTTCTTATACTTCATCAAGAGCATTACTAAGTCTTAATTAAGTGTCCATGAAGGTATTGGGTCCTCAGTACACGTCGTTCTAATCACTTGAAGTTAAACCTTGAAGGTGAAATGGATAACTTAGTTTCTAACCACAAGTCATGTAACAGTCCTCCCAATTTACTTGGAACGTTCAACTCTTTTGGAACATATCGATTGATGTGAACTTTCTAATACTTTATCAAGAGCATTACTAAGTCTTAATTACGAGTCCATGAAGGTTATTGGGTCCTCAGTACACGTCGTTCTCATCACTTCAAGTTAAACCTTGAAGGTGAAATAGATAACTTAGGTTCTAACCACAAGTCATGTAACAGTCAACCTCATTTGCTTGATACGTTCAACTCTTTTGGATCAAATCGATTGAATTGAACTTTGTTATACTTCATCAACAGCATTACTAAGTCTTAATTATGCGTCTATGAAGGTTATTGGGTCCTCAGTACACGTCGTTCTCATCACTTTAAGTTAAACATGGAAGGTTAAATGGATAACTTAGGTTCTAACCACAAGTCATGTAACAGTCAACCTCATTTACTTGGAACGTTCAACTATTTTGGAACAAATCGATTGAAGTGAACTTTCTTATACTTCATCAAGAGCATTAATAAGTCTTAATTACGCGTCCATGATGGTTATTGGGTCCTCAGTTCACGTCCTTCTCATTCCTTCAAGTTAAACCTTGAAGGTGAAATGGATAACTTAGGTTCTAACCACAAGTCGTGTAACAGTCAACCTCATTTGCTTGATACGTTCAACTCTTTTGGATAAAATCGATTGAAGTGAACTTTGTTATACTTCATCAAGAGCATTACTAAGTATGAATTATGCGTCCATGAAGATTTTTGGGTATTTAGTACACGTCGTTGTCATTTCTTTAAGTCAAACCTTGAATGTTAATTGGATAACTTAGGTTCTAACCACAAGTCATGTAACAGTCAACCTCATTTGCTTGATTTGTTCAACTCTTTTGGATCAAATCGATTGAAGTGAACATTGTTATACTTCATCAAGAGCATTACTAAGTCTTAATTACGAGTCCATGAAGGTTGTTGGGTCCTTAGTACACGTCGTTCTCATCACTTCAAGTTAAACCTTGAAGGTGAAATAGATAACTTAGGTTCTAACCACAAGTTATGTAATAGTCAACCTCATTTGCTTGATACATTCAACTCTTTTGGATCAAATCGATTGAAGTGAACTTTGTTATACTTCATCAAGAGTATAACTAAGTCTTAATACGTTCACGAAAGTTATTGGGTCTTCAGTACACGTCGTTCTCATCACTTCAAGTTAAAGCTTGAAGATGTAATGGATAACTTAGGTTCTAACCACAAGGCAAGTAACAGTCAACCTCATTTTGCTTGTTACGTTCAACTCTTTTGGAACAAATCTATTGAAATGAACTTTCTCATACTTCATCAAGAGCATTACTAAGTCTTAATTACGCGTCCAAGAAGGTTATTGGGTCTTCCGTACACGTCGTTCTCATCACTTCAAGTTAAACCTTGAAGGTGAAATGGATAACTTAGGTTCTAACTACAAGCCATGTAACAGTCAACCTCATTTGGTTGATACGTTCAACTCTTTTGGATCAAATTAATTGAAGTGAACATTGTTATACTTCATCAAGAGCATTAGTAAGTCTTAATTACGTGTCCATGAAGGTTATTGGGTCTTCATTACACGTCGTTCTCATCACTTCAAGTTAAACCTTGAAGGTGAAATGGATAACTTAGGTTCTAACAACAAGTCAAGTAACAGTCAACCTCATTTGCTTGATACTTTCAACTCTTTTTGGAACTAATCTATTGAAATGAACTTTCTTATACTTCATCAAGAGCATTACTAAGTCTTATTTACGCGTCCATGAAGGTTATTGTGTCTTCCGTACACGTCGTTCTCATCACTTCAAGTTAAACCATAAAGGTCAAATGGATAACTTAGGTTCTAACCACAAGTCATGTAACAGTCAACCTCATTTTCTTAGGTTCTAACCACAAGTCATGTAACAGTCAACCTCATTTGCTTGATACTTTCAACTCTTTTGGATCAAATCGATTGAAGTGAACTTTGTTATACTTCATCAGAGCATTACTAAGTCCTAATTATGCGTCCATGAAGGTTATTGGGTCTTCAGTACACGTCGTTCTCATCACTTCAGTTAAACCTTGAGGTGAAATGAATAACTTAGGTTCTAACCACAAGTCATGTAACAGTCAACCTAATTTGTTTGATATGTTCAACTCTTTTGGATCAAATCGATTGATGTAAACTTTGTTATACATCACCAAGAGCATTACAAAGTCCTAATTATGCGTCCATGAAGGTTGTTGGGTCTTCAATACACGTCGTTCTAATCACTTAAAGTTAAACCCTTAAGGTGTAGTGGATAACTTAGGTTCTAACCACATGTCATGTAACAGTAAACCTCATTTAACTGATACATTCAACTCTTTTGAAACAAATCGATTGAAGTGAACTTTGTTGTACTTCATCAAGAGCATTACTAAGTCCTAATTATGCGTTCATTAAGGTTATTGGGTCTTTAGTACACGTCGTTCTCATCACTTCAAGTTAAACCTTGAAGGTGAAATGGATAACTTAGGTCCTAACTACAAGTCATGTAACAGTCAACCTCATTTTTTTGATATGTTCAACTCTTTTGGATAGAATCGATTGAAGTGAACTTTGTTATACTTCATCAAGAGCATTACTAAGTCCTAATTATGCGTCCATGAAGGTTGTTGGTTATTCAGTACAGGTCGTTCTCATCACTTCAAGTTAAACCTTGAAGGTGAAATGGATAACTTAGAATCTAACAACAAGTCATGTAACAGTCAACCTCATTTGTCTGATACGTTCAACTCTTTTGGATCAAATCGATTGAAGTGAACTTCGTTATACTTCATCCAGAGAATTACTAAGTCCTAATTATGCGTCCGTGAAGGTTATTGAGTCTTCAGTACACGTCGTTCTCATCACTTCGAGTTAAACCTTGAAGGTGAAATGGATAACTTAGGTTCTCACCACAAGACATTTAACAGTCAACCTCATTTGTTTGATATTTCAACTATTTTGGATCAAATTGATTGAAGTGAACTTTGTTATACTTCATCAAGAGCATTACTAAGTCCTAATTCCGCGTCCATGAAGGTTATTGGGTCTTCAGTACACGTCATCCTCATCACTTCAAGTTAAACCTTGAAGGTGAAATGGATAATTTAGGTTCTAACCACTAGTCATGTAACAGTCAACCTCATTTCCTTGGAATGTTCAACTCTTTTAGAACAAATCGATTGAATCGAACTTTCTTATACTTAATCAAAAGCATTACTAAGTCTTATTTACGCGTCCATAAAGGTTATTGGGTCATCAGTACACGTCGTTCTCATCACTTCAAGTTAAACCTTGAAGGTGAAATGGATAACTTAGGTTCTAATCACAAGTCATGTAACAGTCAACCTCATTTGCTTGATACGTTCAACTCTTTTGGAACAAATTGTTTGAAGTGAACTTTCTTATACTTCATCAAGAGCATTACTAAGTCTTAGTGACGCGTCCATGAAGGTTATTGGGTCCTCAGTACACATCGTTCTCATCACTTCAAGTTAAACCTTGAAGGTGAAATGGATAACTTCGGCTCTAACCACTTGTCATGTAAGAGTCAACCTCATTTGCTTTGTACGTTCAACTCTTTTGGAACAAATCCATAGAATTGAACTTTCTTATACTTCATCAAAAGCATTACTAAGTCTTAATTACGCGTCCATTAAGGTTATTGGGTCCTCAATACACGTCGTTCTCATCACTTCAAGTTAAACCTTGAAGGTGAAATGGATAACTTCGGCTCTAACCACTTGTCATGTAAGAGTCAACCTCATTTGCTTTGTACGTTCAACTCTTTTGGAACAAATCCATAGAATTGAACTTTGTTATACTTCATCAAGAGCATTACTAAGTATGAATTATGCGTCCATGAAGATTTTTGGGTATTTAGTACACGTCGTTCTCATTTCTTTAAGTGAAACCTTGAATGTTAATTGGATAACTTAGGTTCTAACCACAAGTCATGTAACAGTCAACCTCATTTGCTTGATTTGTTCAACTCTTTTGGATCAAATCGATTGAATTGAACATTGTTATACTTCATCAAGAGCATTACTAAGTCTTAATTACGAGTCCATGAAGGTTGTTGGGTCCTCAGTACACGTCGTTCTCATCACTTCAAGTTAAACCTTGAAGGTGAAATGGATAACTAAGGTTCTAACAAGAAGTCATGTAACAGTCAATCTAATTTCCTTGGAACGTTCAACTCTTTTGGATCAAATCGATTGAATTGATCTTTGTTATACTTCATCAAGAGCATTACTAAGTCCTAATTATGCGTCCATGAAGGTTATTGGGTCTTCAGTACACGTCATCTTCATCACTTCGAGTTAAACCTTGAGGGTTAAATGGATAACTTAGATTCTAACCATAAGTCATGTAACAGTAAATCTCATTTGTTTGATATGTTCAATTATTTTGGATCAAATCGATTGAAGTGAACTTTGTTATACTTCATCAAGAGCATTACTAAGAGCTAATTATGCGTCCATGAAGGTTGTTGGTTCTTCAGTACACGTCGTTCTCATTACTTCAAGTTAAACCTTGAAGGTGAAATGGATAACTTAGGTTCTGACCACAAATCATGTAACAGTCAACCTCAATTAACTAATACGTTCAACTCATTTGGAACAAATCGATTGAAGTGAAATTTGTTATACTTCATCAAGAGCATTACTAAGTCTTAATTATGCGTTCATGAAGGTTATTGGGTCATTAGTACACGTCATTCTCATCACTTCAAGTTAAACCTTGAAGGTGAAATGGATAACTTAGGTTCTAACCGCAAGTCATGTAACAGTCAACCTCATTTGTTTGATATTTTCAACTCTTTTGGATCAAATCGATCGAAGAAACTTTGTTATACTTCATCAAGAGCATTACTAAGTCCTAATTATGCGTCTATGAAGGTTGTTGGTTCTTCAGTACACGTCGTTCTCATCACTTCAAGTTAAACCTTGAAGGTGAAATGGATAACTTAGGTTCTAACCACAAGTCATGTAACAGTCAACCTCATTTAATAGATACGTTCAACTATTTTGTAACAAATCAATGAAAGTGAACTTTGTTATACCTCATCAAGAGCATTACTAAGTCCTAATTATGCGTCCGTGAAGGTTATTGGGTCTTCAGTACACGTCGTTCTCATCATTTCAAGTTGAACCTTGAAGGTGAAATGGATAACTTAGGTTCTAACCACAAGTTATGTAACAGTCAATCTCATTTCCTTGGAACGTTGAACTCTTTTGGATCAAATGGATTGAAGTGAATTTTGTTATACTTCATCAAGAGCATTACTAAGTCCTAATTATGCGTCCAAGAAGGTTATTGGGTCTTCAGTACTGGTCGTTCTCATCACTTCGAGTTAAACCTTGAAGGTGAAATGGATAACTTAGGTTTTAACCACAAGATATGTAACAGTCAACCTCATTTGTTTGATATGTTCAACTCTTTTGGATCAAATCGATTGAAGTAAACTTTGTTATACTTTATCAAGAGCATTATAAAGACCTAATTATGCGTCCATGAAGGTTGTTGGTTCTTCAGTACACGTCGTTCACATCACTTCAAGTTAAACCTTGAAGGTGAAATGGATAACTTAGTTTCTAACCACAAGTCATGTCACAGTCATCCTCATTTGCTTGATACCTTCAACTCTTTTGGACCAAATCGATTGAAATGAACTTTGTTATACTTCATCAAAAGCATTACTAAGTCCTAATTATGCGTCCATGAAGGTTATTGGGTCGTCAGTACACGTCGTTCTCATCACTTTGAGTTAAACCTTGAAGGTGAAATGGATAACTTAGGTTCTAACCACAAGTCATGTAACAGTCAACTTCATTTGTTTGATATGTTCAACTCTTTTGGATCAAATCGATTGAAGTGAACTTTGTTATACTTCATCACGAGCATTACTAAGTCCTAATTATGCGACCAAGAAGGTTATTGGGTCTTCAGTACTCGTCGTTCTCATCACTTCGAGTTAAACCTTGAAGGTGAAATGGATAACTTAGGTTCTGACCACAAATCATGTAACAGTCAACCTCAATTAACTGATACGTTCAACTCATTTGGAACAAATCGATTGAAGTGAAATTTGTTATACTTCATCAAGAGCATTACTAAGTCTTAATTATGCGTTCATGAAGGTTATTGGGTCATTAGTACACGTCATTCTCATCACTTCAAGTTAAACCTTGAAGGTGAAATGGATAACTTAGGTTCTAACCGCAAGTCATGTAACAGTCAACCTCATTTGTTTGATATTTTCAACTCTTTTGGATCAAATCGATCGAAGAAACTTTGTTATACTTCATCAAGAGCATTACTAAGTCCTAATTATGCGTCTATGAAGGTTGTTGGTTCTTCAGTACACGTCGTTCTCATCACTTCAAGTTAAACCTTGAAGGTGAAATGGATAACTTAGGTTCTAACCACAAGTCATGTAACAGTCAACCTCATTTAATAGATACGTTCAACTATTTTGTAACAAATCAATGAAAGTGAACTTTGTTATACCTCATCAAGAGCATTACTAAGTCCTAATTATGCGTCCGTGAAGGTTATTGGGTCTTCAGTACACGTCGTTCTCATCATTTCAAGTTGAACCTTGAAGGTGAAATGGATAACTTAGGTTCTAACCACAAGTTATGTAACAGTCAATCTCATTTCCTTGGAACGTTGAACTCTTTTGGATCAAATGGATTGAAGTGAATTTTGTTATACTTCATCAAGAGCATTACTAAGTCCTAATTATGCGTCCAAGAAGGTTATTGGGTCTTCAGTACTGGTCGTTCTCATCACTTCGAGTTAAACCTTGAAGGTGAAATGGATAACTTAGGTTTTAACCACAAGATATGTAACAGTCAACCTCATTTGTTTGATATGTTCAACTCTTTTGGATCAAATCGATTGAAGTAAACTTTGTTATACTTTATCAAGAGCATTATAAAGACCTAATTATGCGTCCATGAAGGTTGTTGGTTCTTCAGTACACGTCGTTCACATCACTTCAAGTTAAACCTTGAAGGTGAAATGGATAACTTAGTTTCTAACCACAAGTCATGTCACAGTCATCCTCATTTGCTTGATACCTTCAACTCTTTTGGACCAAATCGATTGAAATGAACTTTGTTATACTTCATCAAAAGCATTACTAAGTCCTAATTATGCGTCCATGAAGGTTATTGGGTCGTCAGTACACGTCGTTCTCATCACTTTGAGTTAAACCTTGAAGGTGAAATGGATAACTTAGGTTCTAACCACAAGTCATGTAACAGTCAACTTCATTTGTTTGATATGTTCAACTCTTTTGGATCAAATCGATTGAAGTGAACTTTGTTATACTTCATCACGAGCATTACTAAGTCCTAATTATGCGACCAAGAAGGTTATTGGGTCTTCAGTACTCGTCGTTCTCATCACTTCGAGTTAAACCTTGAAGGTGAAATGGATAACTTAGGTTCTGACCACAAATCATGTAACAGTCAACCTCAATTAACTGATACGTTCAACTCATTTGGAACAAATCGATTGAAGTGAAATTTGTTATACTTCATCAAGAGCATTACTAAGTCTTAATTATGCGTTCATGAAGGTTATTGGGTCATTAGTACACGTCATTCTCATCACTTCAAGTTAAACCTTGAAGGTGAAATGGATAACTTAGGTTCTAACCGCAAGTCATGTAACAGTCAACCTCATTTGTTTGATATTTTCAACTCTTTTGGATCAAATCGATTGAAGAAACTTTGTTATACTTCATCAAGAGCATTACTAAGTCCTAATTATGCGTCTATGAAGGTTGTTGGTTCTTCAGTACACGTCGTTCTCATCACTTCAAGTTAAACCTTGAAGGTGAAATGGATAACTTAGGTTCTAACCACAAGTCATGTAACAGTCAACCTCATTTAATCGATACGTTCAACTATTTTGTAACAAATCAATGAAAGTGAACTTTGTTATACCTCATCAAGAGCATTACTAAGTCCTAATTATGCGTCCGTGAAGGTTATTGGGTCTTCAGTACACGTCGTTCTCATCATTTCAAGTTGAACCTTGAAGGTGAAATGGATAACTTAGGTTCTAACCACAAGTTATGTAACAGTCAATCACATTTCCTTGGAACGTTGAACTCTTTTGGATCAAATGGATTGAAGTGAATTTTGTTATACTTCATCAAGAGCATTACTAAGTCCTAATTATGCGTCCAAGAAGGTTATTGGGTCTTCAGTACTGGTCGTTCTCATCACTTCGAGTTAAACCTTGAAGGTGAAATGGATAACTTAGGTTTTAACCACAAGATATGTAACAGTCAACCTCATTTGTTTGATATGCTCAACTCTTTTGGATCAAATCGATTGAAGTGAACTTTGTTATACTTTATCAAGAGCATTATAAAGACCTAATTATGCGTCCATGAAGGTTGTTGGTTCTTCAGTACACGTCGTTCACATCACTTCAAGTTAAACCTTGAAGGTGAAATGGATAACTTAGGTTCTAACCACAAGTCATGTCACAGTCATCCTCATTTGCTTGATACCTTCAACTCTTTTGGACCAAATCGATTGAAATGAACTTTGTTATACTTCATCAAAAGCATTACTAAGTCCTAATTATGCGTCCATGAAGGTTATTGGGTCGTCAGTACACGTCGTTCTCATCACTTTGAGTTAAACCTTGAAGGTGAAATGGATAACTTAGGTTCTAACCACAAGTCATGTAACAGTCAACCTCATTTGTTTGATATGTTCAACTCTTTTGGATCAAATCGATTGAAGTGAACTTTGTTATACTTCATCACGAGCATTACTAAGTCCTAATTATGCGACCAAGAAGGTTATTGGGTCTTCAGTACTCGTCGTTCTCATCACTTCGAGTTAAACCTTGAAGGTGAAATGGATAACTTAGGTTGTAACCACAAGTCATGTAACAGTCAACCTCATTTGTTTGATATGTTCAACTCTTTTGGATCAAATCGATTGAAGTGAACTTTGTTATACTTTATCAAGAGCATTATAAAGACCTAATTATGCGTCCATGAAGGTTGTTGGTTCTTCAGTACACGTCGTTCACATCACTTCAAGTTAAACCTTGAAGGTGAAATGGATAACTTAGTTTCTAACCACAAGTCATGTAACAGTCAACCTCATTTGTTTGATATGTTCAACTCTTTTGGATCAAATCGATTGAAGTGAACTTTGTTATAGTTTATCAAGAGCATTACTAACTCCTAATTATGCGACCATGAAGGTTATTGGGTCTTCAGTACACGTCGTTCTCATCACTTCAAGTTAAACCTTGAATGTGAAATGGATAACTTAGGTTCTAACCACATGTCATGTAACAGTCAACCTCATTTGCTTGATACGTTCAACTCTTTTGGAACAAATCGATTGAAGTGAACTTTGTTATACTTTATCAAGAGCATTACTAAGTCTTAATTATGCATCCGTGACGGTTATAGGGTCTTCAGTACACGTCGTTCTCATCACTTCAAGTTAAACCTTTAAGGTGAAATGGATAACTTAGGTTCTAACCACAAGTCATGTAACAGTCAACCTCATTTCCTTGGAACGTTCAACTCTTTTGGAACAAATCGATTGAAGTGAACTTTCTTATACTTCATCAAGAGCATTATTTAGGTTCTAACCACAAGTCATGTAACAGTGAACCTCCTTTGATTGATACGTTAAGTTCTTTTGGAACAAATCGAATGAAGTGAAGTTTCTTATACTTCATCAAACGCAATACTAAGTCTCAAAGTGATGAGAACGACGTGTATTGAGGTCCCAATAACCTTCCTAGACGCATAATTAAGACTTAGTATTTCGTTTGATGAAGTATAAGAAATTTCACTTGATTCGATTTGTTCTAAAAAAACTTAACGTATCAATCAAAGGAGGTTCACTATTACATGACTTGTGTTTAGAACCTAAGTTATCCATTTGACCTTCAAGGTTTTAACTTAAAGTAATGAGAACGACGTGTATTGAGGTCCCAAAAACCTTCATGGATGCGTAATTAAGACTTAGTAATGCGTTTCATGAAGTATAAGAAACTTCACTTCATTCGATTTGTTCCAAAAGAACTTAACGTATTAATCAATGGAGGTTCACTGTTACATGACTTGTGGTTAGAACATAAGTTATCCATTTGACCTTCAAGGTTTTAACTTAAAGTGATGAGAACGACGTGTATTGAGGTCCCAATAACCTTCTATACGCTTAATTAAGACTTAGTGTTGCGTTTGATGAAGTATAAGAAACTTCACTTCATTCGATTTGTTCCATTAAAACTTAACGTATCAATCAAAGGAGGTTCACTGTTACATGACTTGTGGTTAGAACCGAAGTTATTCATTGAACCTTTAAGGTTTTAACTTAAAGTGATGAGAATGACGTGTGTTGAGGTCCCAATAGCCTTCCTCGAGGCGTAATTAAGACTTAGTATTGCGTTTGATGAAGTATAAGAAACTTCACTTCATTCGATTTGTTCCAAAAGAACTTAACGTCTCAAGCAAATGAGGTTCACTGTTACATGACTTGTGGTTAGAACATAAGTTATCCATTTGACCTTCAAGGTTTTAACTTAAAGTGTAACACCCGAGTTTTTCGGGTTTCCGCTCCAAGGCTATTTTTGTAAATAAGTAAATTAGGTCCGTTTTGCGAGCGGATAGTTTTATTAGGACCCTAGAAATTTATGGGGATTTGTAGAAGAATAAGTGGAATTTTAGAAACCCAAATCGAGAAGAGTAATATTAGAGTTTCCGTTTTAACCTTTTAGAATATCAATTTGTAAAAAAAATAGCAAAATGAGTCCGTTTTGGGAACGGTGAGTTTTGTTAGAACTCTAAGATTAAATTGTAATTTGTGGAGATATACGAGATTTAGCGAGAGTCGAAATGGTTGGAAACACGGGAGGGAAAAACGATAAACGAGGATTAATTAATGGTTAGTTTTATTATTAGTTTTATTATTATTATTATTATTATTAATTAAAATCAACAGAATGGTTAAACCATTATGTTGATTTCATCGAGCTCGAGCCAGACGACAACCCGACGCCGAGAGAGAGACGAGGGAGACGGCGACTCTCCTCCTCCGACGACGGTGATTTCTCGCCGTTTTCAGGCCAGACGACGGCGACGTGCGATCTCCGGCCATCTCCGCTCAAAACCCGACCGGTATCGCTCGTTGTTCTCCTCCTTTCGGTTCGGTTTAGGGCTGTGCGTGACGAGCTCGATTGAGCTCCGATCGCCGGCTGTTTTTGGTTGCTTTCAACGTTGCATTGCCGAGCTTAATGCCGGCGTAGGTCGCCGAGCAGCATGGTGCTCGGATTGTGCTGGAAACAGGGGACCCGAATTAGGGCTTAGGGTTTTCTTAATTGGAAACTTCGATTTTTGGTTAGATTATTCTAATTGAGGGTAGATGTGGTCGATTGGTGATGAAATAGGTGGAATTTGATGAAAAACTGGAAAAGAGAAATTTTGGGTAAAAGGGGTAGAATCGGGTTTCTGCTAAATTGATCTAGCTCCGATCATTTGTTTTAAAATTCCTTTTGGCATATTAATATAGGTTATTAGAGGAGTACGTGGCCGCTGGAATCGTTCGATTCCGATAACCGACGCAAAAGTTACGCGCGTTCGAAGTTTCGGGTCGGTTTTTACCGAACCCAAATTAGTGGCCGTTTAATTAAGTTTTAGTTAGAAATCGATGGTATTATGCTTTTAGGCTTATTAGTGATTACACTTGTCGTTATTTAGGTAGATTAAATGAATTGATGATTATTGGTGGATTTAGGTTAAAGTTTGGATATTAGAGATTATTGGAAAACCATTAATGGAGGTTAAGTAAATTGTGAGCACCACGTGCTCGATGAAATGCCCGAATGGAGGAAATGAAAGTTTTAGGAGAAATTGCTTTAGCTAGGAGCTTAGTTTAAGTTTGAGATTCGTTTATTTAGGATCGATTTTAATGTCCTTTATTTATGAAATGCCTTAGGTGGACACTGCTTTTGGACGGTACACGGCTTGCTACGGACGCCAGGTAAGTGAGCGTTAGGCTTTCCGGCCACTAAGGCCCTACGTCGTACAATGTTGATGATGTTTGATGTTATGAAAAAGGTGGAAATAGGGGTTGGTAGAAAGGACGGGTAGTTTTGGGTAGTGCTTTAGTGATTTAAGTAGTGCTCGTTTGATAGGTTTTTCCTTACGTATGTTATACCTCATGCATCATGTTTTACTAAAGTGCATACGAACTATTTATGAGCATGTTTTATGAAAATGTTGAATTAAAGAACGATAATGAATGATGAATGATGAATGATGAATGTTACTACGGGGCAAGTCACGAATGTACTACGGGGCAAGTCATGAATGTACTACGGGGCAAGTCACGAATGTACTACGGGGCAAGTCACGAATGTACTACGGGGCAAGTCACGAATGTACTACGGGGCAAGAAAACGGTTTAAAAGAAATGAAACGAAAATGTTTTATAAATGTCATGCATATATGTAAAGTTATGTTTAGTACGCTCCTTACTAAGCATTAGGCTTAATGGATTTATCGTATGATGTAAGTGACGAGAATGAAGGTGAGGAACCACCTTATGACGATCAAGTGTAGCGGTCAATGGTTGGAGCTCGTGGCGACGGGGTGTGTTTTGGCTTGATGATCCGATGGCTTGAATGATGTATGTCGAATGATGTGAGTTAGTTTTGTTGGTTAGTAGGTCTACGTGTAGGTTTAATTTGTGAAAGTATCAAAGTGTTTAAGTATGTAGATTAGAGGTTTTGATAGAAAAATGTATGAACAGTCGAGTTTTGATGTATATGTAGTAGTAGTAGATTGTTTAGAATGTGGAGTTTAAATTTTAGAATTTTACTGGAACTGTTTGGGTATTTTGAACTGTTTGGTTATTTTAAAACAGGTAAGGATACGCTCGATTTTAGAGCGATCCACGCAGTTGTTTTCTTGAGTATAGGTTATATTGTTGTGTTTTAATTGATCTTACTTTAATTGTTTTATTTGTTTTAAGTTATTAATGGTTTTAGTCTAGTTTTAAATGTTTTAAAAGTCGAAATGTTTTACGCTCAAATGTTTAATGTTTAAGTCAAAGCTAGTCCCTAAAGGTTGTTAGAGGTGGGTCAATTGTCTAGGTCCGTTTTCTTTGAAGTGTTAAGTAAAAATGAAAAAGTTTATGAGAAAATACGAGGGCTTAGGTAATAAGTATGTCACGGCAAGTCCATGGCGGCCCTACGGGGTTGGGGTCGTCACATAAAGTGATGAGAACGACGTGTATTGAGGTCCCAATAACCTTCCTGGACGGATAATTAAGATTTAGTATTGCATTTGACGAAGTATACGAAACTTCACTTCATTCGATTTGTTCCAAAAGAACTTAACGTATGAATCAAAGGAGATTCACTGTTACATGACTTGTGGTTAGAACGAAAGTTATCCATTTGAACTTCAAGGTTTTAACATAAAGTGATGAGAACGACGTGTATTGAGGTCCCAATAACCTTCCTAGACACGTAATTAAGACTTAGTATTGCGTTTGATGAAGTATAAGAAACTTCACTTCATTCGATTTGTTCCAAAAGAATTTAACGTATCAAGCCAATGAGGTTCACTGTTACATGACTTGTGGTTAGAACCTAAGATTTCCATTTGACCTTCACGGTTTTAAAATAAAGTGATGAGAACGACATGTATTGAGGTCCCAATAACCGTCCTAGATGCGTAATTTAGATTTAGTATTGCGTTTGATGAAGTATAAGAAACTTCACTTCATTTGATTTGTTATAAAAGAACTTAACGTCTTAAGCAAATGAGGTCCACTGTTACATGACTTGTGGTTAGAACCTAAGTTATCCATTTGACCTTCACGGTTTTAACTTAAAGTGATGAGAACGACGTGTATTGAGGTCCCAATAACCTTCCTGGACGTGTAATTAAGACTCAGTATTGCGTTTGATGAAGTATAAGAAGTTTCACTTCATTCGATTTGTTCCAAAAGAACTTAACGTATCAATAAAAGGTGGTTCAATGTTATATGACTTGGGGTTAGAACCTAAGTTATCCATTTGACCTTCACGGTTTTAACATAAAGTGATGAGAACGACGTGTATTGAGGTCCCGATAACCTTCCTGGATGCATAATTAAGACTTAAAATTTCGTTTGATGAAGTATAAGAAACTTCATTTCGTTATATTTGTTCCAAAAGAACTTAACGTATCAATCAAATGAGGTTCACTGTTACATGACTTGTGGTCAGAACATAAGTTATCCATTTGACCTTCACAGATTTAACTTAAAGTGATGAGAACGACGTGTATTGAGGTTCAAATAACCTTCATGGACGCGTAATTAAGACTTAGTAATGCGTTTGATGAAGTATAAGAAACTTCACTTCATTCGATTTGTTGCAAAAGAACTTAACGTCTCAATCAAAGGAGGTTCACTGTTACATGACTTGTGATTAGAACCTAAGTTATCCACTTAACCTTCAAGGTTTTAACTTAAAGTGATGAGAACGACGTGTATTGACGTCCCAATAACGTTCCAGGATGCGTAATTAAGACTTAGTATTGCGTTTGATGAAGTATAAGAAACTTAACTTCATTCGATTTGTTCCAAAAGAACTTAACGTATCAAGCCAATGAGGTTCACTCTTACATGACTTGTGGTTAGAACCAAAGTTATCCACTTGATCTTCAAGTTTTTAAATTAAAGTGATGTGAACGACGTGTATTGAGGTCCAAATAACCTTCATGGACGCGTAATTAGGACTTAGTAATGCGTTTGATTAAGTATAAGAAACTTCACTTCATTCGATTTGTTGCAAAAGAACTAAACGTTTCAATCAAAGGAGGTTCACTGTTACATGACTTGTGATTAGAACCTAAGTTATCCACTTAACCTTCAAGGTTTTAACTTAAAGTGATGAGAACGACGTGTATTGACGTCCCAATAACGTTCCAGGATGCGTAATTAAGACTTAGTATTGCGTTTGATGAAGTATAAGAAACTTCACTTCATTCGATTTTTTCCAAAAGAACTTAACGTATCAGGCAAATAAGATTTACTGGTACATGACTTGTGGTTAGAACCTAAGTTATCCATTTGACCTTCACGGTTTTAACTTAAAGTGATGAGAAAGACGTGTATTGAGGTCCCAATAACCTTCTTGGACGCGTAATTAAGACTTAGTATTGCATTTAATTAAGTATAATAAACTTCACTTCATTCGATTTGTTCCAAAAGAACTTAACGTATCAAGCCAAGGAGGTTCACTGTTACATGAGTTGTGGTTAGAACCAAAGTTATACATTTGACCTTCAAGATTTTAACTTAAAGTGATGTGAACGACGTGTATTGAGATCCCAATAACCTCCATGGAAGCGTAATTAAGACTTAGTATTGCGTTTGATGAAGTATAAGCAACTTCACTACATTCGATTTGTTCCAAAAGAACTTAACGTATCAAGCCAATGAGGTTCACTGTTACATGACTAGTGGTTAGAACCTAAGTTATCCATTTGACCTTCACGGTTTTAACTTAAAGTTATGAGAACGACGTGTATTGAATGTTCCAATAACCTTCCTGGACCCGTAATTAAGACTTAGTATTGCTTTTGATGAAGTATAAGAAACTTCATTTCATTCGATTTGTTCCAAAAGAACTTAACGTATCAAGCAAATGAGGTTCACTGTAAGATGACTTGTGGTTAGAACCTAAGTTATCTATTTGACCTTCAAGGTTTTAACTTAAAGTGATGAGAATGACGTGTA
The DNA here is from genome assembly GCA_022432975.1 of Begonia masoniana. NCBI lineage: Eukaryota > Viridiplantae > Streptophyta > Magnoliopsida > Cucurbitales > Begoniaceae > Begonia > Begonia masoniana. Next base: position 40,042,540 of record CM039512.1, read on the forward strand.
TTGAGGTCCCAAAAAAATTCCTGCATGCGTAGCTAAGACTTAGTATTGCGTTTGATAAAGTATTAGCAACTTAACTTCATTCGATTTGTTCCAAAAGAACCTAACGTATAAAGCAAATGAGGTTTACTGTAGCATGACTTGTTGTTAAAACCAAAGTTATCCATTTAACCTTCAAGGTTTTAACTTAAAGGGATGAGAACGACGTGTATTGAGGTCTCAATAACCTTCCTGGATGCGTAATTAATACTTAGTATTGCGTTAGATGAAGTATAAGAAACTTCACTTCATTCGATTTGTTCCAAAAGAACTTAACGTATTAAGCAAATTAGGTTCACTGTTACATGACTTGTGGTTAGAACCTAAGTTATCCATTTGACCTTTAAGGTTTTAACTTAAAGTGACGAGAACGACGTGTATTGAGGTCCCAATAAAATTCCTGGATGCGTAGTTAAGACTTAGTATTGCGTTTGATAAAGTATTAGCAACTTCACTTCATTCGATTTGTTCCAAAAGAACCTAACGTATAAAGCAAATGAGGTTCACTGTTGCAGGACTTGTTGTTAAAACCAAAGTTATCCATTTAACCTTCAAGGTTATAACTTAAAGGGATGAGAACGACGTGTATTGAGGTCTCAATAACCTTCCTGGATGCGTAATTAAAACATAGTATTGCGTTAGATGAAGTATAAGAAACTTCACTTCATTCGATTTGTTCCAAAAGAACTTAACGTATCAAGCAAATCAGGTTCACTGTTACATGACTTGTGGTTAGAATCTAAGTTATCCATTTGACCTTCAAGGTTTTAACTTAAAGTGACGAGAACGACGTGTATTGAGGTCCCAATAACCTTCTTGGACGCGTAATTAAGACTTAGTATTGCGTTTGATGAAGTATAAGAAACTTTACTGCATTCGATTTGTTACAAAAGTACTTAACGTATCAATCAAATGAGGTTCACTGTTACATTAGTTTTGGTTAGAACCTAAGTTATCCATTTAACCTTCAAGGTTTTAACTTAAAGTGATTAGAACGACTTGTATTGATGTCTCAATAACCTTCCTAGACGCGTAATTAATACCTTATTTTGCGTTTGATGAAGTATAAGAAACTTCACTTCATTCGATTTGTTCCAAAAGAACTTAACATATCAATCAAATGAGGTTCACTGTTACATGACTTGTGGTTAGAACCTAAGTTATCCATTTAACCTTCAAGGTTTTAACTTAAAGTGACGAGAACGACGTGTATTGAGGATCCCAATAAAATTCCTGGATGCGTAGCTAAGACTTAGTATTGCGTTTGATAAACTATAAGCAACTTCACTTCATTCGATTTGTTCCAAAAGAACCTTACGTATAAAGTAAATGAGGTTCACTGTTACATGACTTGTTGTTAGAATCAAAGTTATCCATTTAACCTTCAAGGTTTTAACTTAAAGGGATGAGAACAACGTGCATTGAGGTCTCAATAACCTTCCTAGATGCATAATTAAAACTTAGTATTGCGTTTGATGAAGTATAAGAAACTTCACTTCATTCAATTTGTTCCAAAAGAACTTAACGTTACATTACTTGTGGTTAGAACCTAAGTTATCCTTTTGACCTTCAAGGTTTTAACTTAAAGTGATGAGAACGACGTGTATTGAGGTCCCAATAACCTCCCTGGACGCGTAATTAAGAATTAGTATTGCGTTTGATAAAGTATAAGAAACATAACTTAATTCGATTTGTTGCAACAGAACTTAACGTATCAATCAAAGGAGGTTCACCGTTACATGACTTGTGGTTAGAACCTAAGTTATCCATTTGACCTTCAAGGTTTTAACTTAAAGTGATGAGAACGACGTGTATTGAGGTCGCCAATAACATTTCTTGACGCGTAATTAAGACTTAGTATTGCGTTTGATAAAGTATAAGAAACTTCACTTCATTCGATTTGTTGCAAAAGAACTTAACGTATCAATCAAAGGAGGTTCTCTGTTACATGACTTGGGGTTAGAACCTAAGTTATCCATTTAACCTTAAAAGTTTTAACTTAAAGTTATGAGAACGACGTGTATTGAGGTTCCAATAACCTTCTTGGATGCGTAATTAAGACTTAGTATTGCGTTTGATGAAGTATAAGAAACTTCAGTTTATTCGATTTGTTACAAAAGAACTTAACGTATCAAGCCAATGAGGTTCACTGTTACATGACTTGTGGTTAGAACCTAAATTATCCATTTGACCTTCAAGGTTTTAACTTAAAGTGATATGAACGACGTGAATTGAGGACCCAATAACCTTCATGGACGCGTAATTAAGACTTAGTATTACGTTTGATGAAGTATAAGAAACTTCATTTCATTCGATTTATTTCAAAAGAACTTAACGTATTAAGCAAATTAGGTTCATTATTACATGACTTGTGGTTAGAACCTAAGTTATCCGTTTGACCTTGAAGGTTTTAACTTAAAGTGATGAAAACGACGTGTATTGAGGTCCCAATAACCTTCCTGGACACGTAATGAAGACTTAGTATTGCGTTTAATGTAGTACAAGAAACTTCACTTCATTCGATTTCTTCCAAAAGAACTTAACGTATTAAGTAAATGAGGTTCACTATTACATGACTTGTGGTTAAAACCTAAGTTATCCATTTGACCTTGAAGGTTTTAACTTAAAGTGATGTGAACGACGTGTATTGAGGTCTCAATATTATTCATGGATGCGTAATTAAGACTTAGTATTGTGTTTGATGAAGTATAAGAAACTTCATTTCCTTTGATTTGTTTCGAAAGAACTTAACGTATCAAGCAAATTAGGTTCACTGCTACATGACTTGTTGTTAGAACCTAAGTTATCCATTTGACTTTCAAGGTTTTAACTTAAAGTGATGAAACGACATGTATTGAGGTCCCAATAACCTTCCTGGACGCGTAATTAATACTTAGTATTGCATTTGATGTAGTATAAGAAACTTTACTTTATTCGATTTGTTCCAAAAGAACTTAACGTATCAATCAAATGAGGTTCAGTGTTACATGACTTGTGGTTAGAACCTAAGTTATCCATTTAACCTTCATGGACGCGTAATTAAGACTTAGTATTCCGTTTGATGAAGTATATACAATTTTACTTCATTCGATTTGTTCCAAAAGAACCTAACGTATCAAGCAAATGAGGTTCACTGTTACATGACTTGTTATTAGAACCAAAGTTATCCATTTAACCTACAAGGCTTTAACTTAAAGTGATGCGAACGACGTGTATTGAGGTCCCAATAACCTTCCTGGACGCGTAATTAAGACTGAGTATTGCATTTGATGAAGTATAAGAAACTTAACTTCATTTGATTTGTTGTAAAAGAAATTAACGTATCAATCAGAGGAGGTTCACTGTTACATGACTTGTGGTTAGAACCTAAGTTATCCATTTAACCTTCAAGGTTTTAACTTAAAGTGATGAGAACGTCGTGTATTGAGGTGCCAATAACATACCTGGACGCGTAATTAAGACTTAGTATTGCGTTTGATAAAGTATAAGCAACTTCACTTCATTCGATTTGTTCCAAAAAAACCTAACGTATCCAGCAAATGAGGCTCACTGTTACATGAATTGTTGTTAGAACCAAAGTTATCCATTTAACCTTCAAGGTTTTAACTTAAAGGGATGAGAACGACGTGTATTGAGGTATCTGTAACCTTGCTAGATGCGTAATTAAGACTTAGTAATGCGTTTGATGAAGTATCAGAAACTTCACTTCATTCGATTTGTTCCAAAAGAACTTAACGTATCAATTAAATGAGGTTCACTGTTACATGACTTGTGGTTAGAACCTAAGTTATCCATTTAACCTTCAAGGTTTTAACTAAGTAATGAGAACGACGTGTATTGAGGTGCCAATAACCTTCATGGACGCGTAATTAAGACTTGGTATTGCATTTGATGAAGTATAAGAAACTTCATTTCATTCGATTTGTTCCAAAAGAACTTAACGTATCAAGCAAATTAGGTTCACTGTTACATGACTTGTTGTTAGAACCTAAGTTATCCATTTGGCATTCAAGGTTTTAACTTAAAGTGATGAGAACGACGTGTATTGAGGTCCCAATTACCTTCCTGGACGCATAATTAAGACTTAGTATTGCGTTTGATGAAGTATAAGAAACTTTACTTCATTCGATTTGTTGCAACAGAACTTAACGTATCAATTAAATGAGGTTCATGTTACATGACTTGTGGTTAGAACCTAAGTTATCCATTTAACCTTCAAGGTTTTAACTAAGTAATGAGAACGACGTGTATTGAGGTGCCAATAACCTTCATGGACGCGTAATTAAGACTTGGTATTGCATTTGATGAAGTATAAGAAACTTCATTTCATTCGATTTGTTCCAAAAGAACTTAACGTATCAAGCAAATTAGGTTCACTGTTACATGACTTGTTGTTAGAACCTAAGTTATCCATTTGGCATTCAAGGTTTTAACTTAAAGTGATGAGAACGACGTGTATTGAGGTCCCAATTACCTTCCTGGACGCATAATTAAGACTTAGTATTGCGTTTGATGAAGTATAAGAAACTTTACTTCATTCGATTTGTTGCAACAGAACTTAACGTATCAATCAAAGGAGGTTCACTTTTACTTGACTTGTAGTTAGAACCTAAGTTATCCATTTAACCATCAAGGTTTTAACTTTTAGTGATGAGAATGATCTGTATTGATGTCCCTATAACCTTCCTAGACGCGTAATTAAGACTTAGTATTGCGTTTGATGAAGTATAAGAAACTTCACTTCATTCGATTTGTTCCAAAAGAACTTAACGTATCAAGCAAATGAGGTTCACTGTTACATGACTTGTGGTTAGAACCTAAGTTATCCATTTAACCTTCAAGGTTTTAACTTAAAGTGATGAGAACGACGTGTATTGATGTCCCATTATTCTTCATGGACGCGTAATTAATACTTAGTATTGCGTTTGATGAAGTATAAGAAACTTCACTTCATTCGATTTGTTCCAAAAGAACTTAACGTATCAATCAAATGAGGTTCACTGTTACATGACTTGTTGTTAGAACCTAAGTTATCCATTTGACCTTCAAGTTTTAACTTAAAGTGATGTGAACGACGTGTATTGAGGTCCCAATAACCTTCCTGGACGCGTAATTAAGACTTAGTATTGCGTTTGATGAAGTATAAGAAACTTAAATTGAGGTTCACTGTTACATGACTTTTGGTTAGAACCTAAATTATCCATTTGACCTTCAAGGTTTTAACTTAAAGTGATGTGAACGACGTGTATTAAGGTCCCAATATTCTTCATGGACGAGTAATTAAGACTTAGTATTGCGTTTAATGAAGTATAAGATACTTCATTTCATTTGATTTGTTTCAAATGAACTTAACGTATCAAGCAAATTAGGTTCGTTGTTACATGACTTGTGGTTAGAGCCTAAGTTATCCATTTAACCTTCAAGGTTTTAACTTAAAGTCATGTGAACGACGTGTATTGAGGTCCCAATATTCTTCATGGACGCGTAATTAAGACTTAGTATTGCGTTTGATGAATTATAAGAAACTTCATTTCATTTGATTTGTTTCAAAAGAACTTAACGTATCAAACAAATTAGGTTCACTGTTACATGACTTGTTGTTAGAACCTAAGTTATCCATTTGACCTTCAAGGTTTTAACTTAAATTGATGAAAACGACGTGTATTGAGGTCCCAATAACCTTCCGGGATGCATAATTAAGACTTAGTATTGCATTTGATGTAGTATAAGGAACTTCACTTCATTCGATTTATTCCAAAAGAACTTAACGTATCAATCAAATGAGGTTCAGTGTTACATGACTTGTACGTATTAAGCAAATTATGTTCATTGTTACATGACTTGTGGTTAGAACCTAAGTTATCCATTTGACCTTAAAGGTTTTAACTTAAAGTGATGAAAACGACTTGTATTGTGGTCCCAATAACCTTCCTGGACGCGTAATGAAGACTTAGTATTGCGTTTGATGTAGTATAAGAAACTTCACTTCATTCGATTTGTTCCAAAAGAACTTAACGTATCAAGCAAATGAGGTTCACTGTTACATGAGTTGTTGTTAGAACCTAAGTTATCTATTTGACCTTCAAGGTTTTAACTTAAAGTGATGTGAACGACGTGTGTTGAGGTCCCAATATTCTTCATGGACGCGTAATTAAGACTTTGTATTGCGTTTGATGAAGTATAAGAAACTTAATTTCATTTGATTTGTTTCTAAAGAACTTAACGTATCAAGCAAATTAGGTTCACTGTTACATGACTTGTTGTTAGAACCTAAGTTATCCATTTGACCTTCAAGGTTTTAACTTAAAGTGACGAGAACGACGTGTATTGAGGTCCCAATAACTTTCCTGGATGCATAATTAAGACTTAGTATTGCATTTGATGTAGTATAAGAAACTTCACTTCATTTGATTTGTTCCAAAAGAACTTAACGTATCAATCAAATGAGTTTCAGTGTTACATGAGTTGTGGTTAGAACCTAAGTTATCCATTTAACCTTCAAGGTTTTAACTTAAATTGATGAGAACGACGTATATTGATGTCTCAATAACCTTCCTAGATGCGTAATTAAGACTTAGTTTTGCGTTTGATGAAGTATAAGAAACTTTGTAACACCCGACAAGACGACCAGGTGACTTCCTAAATTTTTTAACGGTCATGAATATTCAAATTTTCACGGTTTAATTTCATGTGGATTTAAACTAGGTGCAGTGGCAAAGTTGTAATAATAGTGGATTGAGATCGCTATTTAAAGAAAATGGAAAGGGTTCAAACCTAAATTAAATATCACTGTAGCCGTCATTGCTACTTCTCGGCTACTTTGTGCTCGAGGTACGAGTTTGGCAATGTAACTATCTATTAGTCGTTAAGCTCTGTTTTCAGCTATATGTTGAAGTTCTTGATTCTTCAATGGCCATGTAATAATAAGGACGTTTTAAAATCCGAGATCGGTAATATCATTCCGAATTGATTCTGGACATTTAAAATAACCAACCCTGAGTAATCGATAGTCGAGTCCTTCTATTTCGTTTTTTGGATTTCAGATTGCACAGAGTATTAAACTATGGATTCGGGAATGACTTTAGCTATTAAACCCTAGGATGACTTGTGATTAGAACTAATAGGATTTTTGTTTTAACTACTGCAATGTAAATGTTTTAGGCGAAGAAGTCCGAAGAGAAGAGCTCAAGTTGCAAAGGAAACAAGGTAAGTGAATGTATAGGTTTCTCAGTCATTAGGACCTTACATCAAAGGATGCTAGATAGTAACTGACATGACGATTAGAGCCCATTTATGCTACTGTCTCGTACTTATGTTAATGTTTAGTTTAATGGTAAGTTTTCAGGTTGGGAGGATGCTCTGTTCTGTAGCTTGATGATTTAAGAATTTCCATGTACATGCATCATGACTATTTTATGCATACGAAATGTTTTAAGAGCATGGTTTTCTCATGAATAAAGTAAGAAGATAAAACTTATGCAATGTGGGCTAAGTGAGGGTTGGGGGCGGTTCGGCGTATGTCACAGTCCAAAAGAGGGACATATGAGTACGACCCGCAGTAGGAACCAAGATCAAACTCACTGTCGAACCCCCTTTACCGGCACAAATCCTCTCTTAATCAACACAACTTAAATGAAGAATATGATCAATGTTATGAATGATGATTACGAGCAAAGATATGAACAAGAAAAGACTTATGAGCATGTGTTTCCCGAATTATACATTCATGCATCCATGTTAGTGTTGCATTCCTTACTAAGCATTAGGCTTATAGTTAAACCTTATGATGTAGGTGAAGAGTTCACAGGTGAGGATTCCCAATCCAGAGATGATGCTTAAAGCCGGTTGCTAAAGGACGCTCAGAATGACAGTGCAAGGCTGGATAGGCGATTAAGACCCCTGGTTAATGCGTGCATGATGTTAGTATGATTTTAAATATTAAAGTCTGGGTAGGATAAGATTATTTTAAAACATTGAGTTTGAGATTGTTTGATTTGATTACTGAGTCTGAGAATGTTTTTTTTAAGGATATGGAACGTGTTATTAACCTAAGTCTTCCGCTATGTGTATTCTGGATGAGTCTATGATTCTCACTCATTGAGGTTTATAGTTACCAAGTTAAGATTTGGGTGAGTTGTGGTATTTTCTGTTGGATGAAGTTGGTTGATGATCATAGTGTTTTACTGCCGTATGAAAGAAGCAGGATGAGGCAATCACCTAGCTGACGTCATCGGCGGATGTCAAATGATAGAAGTTGAACAATTGAGTCTTTCGGTTTAGTTACCGGATGATGTAGTATGTTTAGTCACCAGATGATGTAGTATGTTTAGTCACCGGATGATGTAGTATGTTTAGTCACCGGATGATGTAGTATGTTTGGTCACCGGATGATGTAGTATGTTTGGTCACCGGATGATGTAGTATGTTTGGTCACCGGATGATGTAGTATGTTTGGTCACCGGATGATGTAGTATGTTTGGTCACCGGATGATGTAGTATGTTTGGTCACCGGATGATGTATGTAGTATGTTTGGTCACCGGATGATGTAGTATGTTTAGTCACCGGATGATGTAGTATGTTTAGTCACCGGATGATGTAGTATGTTTGGTCACCGGATGATGTAGTATGTTTGGTCACCGGATGATGTAGTATGTTTAGTCACCGGATGATGTAGTATGTTTGGTCACCGGATGATGTAGTATGTTTGGTCACCGGATGATGTAGTATGTTTGGTCACCGGATGATGTAGTATGTTTGGTCACCGGATGATGTAGTATGTTTGGTCACCGGATGATGTAGTATGTTTAGTCACCGGATGATGTAGTATGTTTAGTCACCGGATGATGTAGTATGTTTGGTCACCGGATGATGTAGTATGTTTAGTCACCGGATGATGTAGTATGTTTAGTCACCGGATGATGTAGTATGTTTGGTCACCGGATGATGTAGTATGTTTGGTCACCGGATGATGTAGTATGTTTAGTCACCGGATGATGTAGTATGTTTGGTCACCGGATGACGTTAGTGCCCGAGTAATGTTTTAATTAGTCACGCGAGGCGCACATGACCACCGGTCGATGTAGTGTAAATATGAACATCTAGTGGAGAATCCGGGCGATGTCTTTAATTAGACACGTGCAATGCCCGTGACCACCAGTGGATGTCTATTGCTGGTTGGAATTAGACGTGTCGCGTGGCGGGCACGTGATCATCGGTTGATGTGAGTTTATGACTCTATCGGTAGATGCAGTTTAAGAGATGCTTAAAAAAAAATAATATTAACACTAATAATGAACAAGGTGTGTGAGGTAAGAACAAAATGATTAAGAGTCTAAGTAATGAATTGTGTGGTAATTCCTCCTGGGGTCGTGACAATTATGGTATCAGAGCAAAAACCGGGTTCTAAAATCGATTCTGCAGACTGCCTTCTAGCACTGACTGTCAACTGAGTACACTCCAGCAACTGTAAGTATTTATGATTCTAGTAATGTCATTAAGTTAAGATGTGTTTATGACTAATTGTTTAGGAATCCCAAGATGGTGAGAGGTCAACAGAGAGATGATAACGTGGATAGTCACACTATTGCTGAACTAACTGACTTAGTAATTCGCCAATCCCGCCAAGTTGAGCAGCTCATGACCGCCAGGGAAGAACAAGGGAATTCGAGTACGAATATTGCCCGAGAACATGGGGATGAGCGTTTTCACCGACTTCGACCCCCGACTTTCAATGGTCAAGTTTCTGATCCTGCTTATGCTGAGGAATGGATTCTTAAGATGGAGGACATGTTCAAGTATGCAAAGGTGGACGAGGGAGATAAGGTCACATGTGTCGTCTATCATCTGGAACTGAGTGCAAGACATTGGTGGGACTCGATCCAGAGCACCATTAATGCAGGAGCTATGACCTGGGAAATGTTTAAAACTGCTTTCTTTGACAAGTATTTCAATAGGACTGTTCGGGCCAGCAAGAAGAAGGAGTTCATGAATTTACGTCAAACTGGCTCTGTGACGGATTACATATGCAAATTTGAGGCTTTATCACGGTTTGCTCCCCGATTGGTTGAGGATGATGAGGACAAGATTCATCAATTTGTTCAAGGATTGAAGCCGAGTCTATACATGAGGGTGAAGACTGCTGGAATACATAATGTACCGTATGGTGAGGTGACGGCTAAGGCCTTAGAATTGGAAGAGGCTGAGATAACAACATATGCACAGCGTGAACAGCCAAGAAAATTCACTAAGGAAGCTCAGCCGCCACCACGTCAGAACAAAGGGTGGCAACCGCAACAGAACAGGGGCCAACCACAACAACAGAGAGGTGTAAAAAGACCCTTCAATCCAAATGATGATCAGGAGAAAGGAAAACGACCATTAGCTCCCCTGTGCCCCACCTGCCAGAAGAATCACCCCGGCGAATGCAAGTTGCATTCTGGCCGTTGCTACAGATGTGATAAGGTTGGACATATAGTCAGAGACTGCCCCATGCCGCCAGATCCAAACCGAACAAGAGTAATGCCCAGAGTCTTTGCTATGATGGAAGATGAGGATGCCATGCAACATACGGTCGTAACAGGTACAATTATGATCTGTGGTAATTCTGCTTATACACTCATAGACACAGAAGCCACACACTCATTTATAGCAACCATGTTTGTGTGTAAGCATAAGTTAGAACTTTTACCAACTGATAGGCCATATAGTGTCATGTTACCTTCAGGGAAATCCTTACATTCTGAACAGATAGTGAAGGGTGATATTGTGTCCATAGGAGATAAGAAGTTATATGTAGAACTGATTGTAATCCACATGAAGGGACATGAGGTTATATTAGGGATGGATTGGTTATTCAGACATCGTGCCACAATAAGTTGTAGGTCTGAATTGGTTAAATTCAGACCCCCGAATGGAGATCGGTATACCTTTCAAGCTATCCCAAAAATAAGTAAAATGCCGATTATATCCTCGCTAGAGAATCAACGAATATTGAAAGGTGATTGTGAGAGTTACCTAGCTAGTATAATGGATGTTCGGATGAAAGATAAGATAGAATTACAAGATATTTCTATAGTCAGAGAGTTCCCGGAAACATTTTTAGATGATTTGCCGAGATTACCACCTGATAGAGAAATAGAGTTTGTAATTGATACATATCTCGAGGTTTTAACTTAAAGTGATGAGAACGACGTGTATTGAGGTCCCAATAACCTTCCTGGATGCATAATTAAGACTTAGTATTGCATTTGATTTAGTATAAGAAACTTCACTTCATTCGATTTGTTCCAAAAGAACTTAACGTATCAATCAAATGAGTTTCTGTAATATCCGGCTCGTACGGATTTTGAGAATATTATTATTATATTTTCGGATGGCATTTTTGTAAATATGTCAAATCAGGTCCGTTTTACAAAAGAAATGTGTCATGACGATCCTAGCAATTAATAGGAATTTTAAAGAATTTACGAGAATTTTCGGAATAATAACGCTATATTCCGGGTAATTACGTTTCTCGTAATATAATTTTAGTAAAAATAGTAAACGAGGTCCGATTTGCGAACGGACAGTTTTAATAGAACCCAGATAATAAGTTGGATTTACTGGCGAGATAATAAATTCGAAACGGTTGAAAACACGAGAGGTAGTGACGTTCAATAAAATAGAATATTAGGATTATTATTATTATTATTATTATTATTATTATTATTATTATTAATAATTAAAATCAACTGAATGGTTAAACCATTCAGTTGATTTCGACGAACCCGAGCCCGACGCCGAGAGAGAGAAGGGAGCGCGACCCTCCGACGAACGACGAACGCCGGTGACTTCCGCCCCTCTCCGGCCAGACGACGGCGGCGTGCGACCTCCGGCCATCTCCGCGCGCAACCCGAACGGTAAGCTCGACTTCGGCCCTGTTTTTGTTCGGTTTGGGGCTGGCGGTGGCGAGCTCGATTGAGCTCTGATCGCCGGCCGTTTTCGGTCACTTCCGGCGTGGGTTTGTCAACCCTAAGGCCGGCTATTGTCGATTGGCTGTGGAGCTCCCGAATTGGGCGAAAATCAGTGATGCCCGAATTAGGGCAATTCGGGTTTGTGCTTTGTAACTTCGATTTTAGGTTAGTTGTTGTTAATTGGATGTTAAAAGGATAGATTGGTGAAGAAATTGATGGAATTTGATGAAAAATCAAAAAGAGGAATTTTGGGAGAAAGGGGCAGTTCGGGTTTTTGATAAATTGACCTAGCTCCGGTCGTTTGTTTTAAAATTCCTTTTGGCATATTAAAATAGGTTATTAGAGGAGTACGTGGCCGCTGGAATCGTTCGATTCCGGTAACCGACGCGAAAGTTACGCGCGTTCAAAGTTTCGGGTCGGTTTTACCCAACCCGAATTAGTGGCCCGTTAAGTTAGGTTTTAATTGGATTAGACTAGAAATAGTAATTTGAGAGTAATTGGAGAATGTAGGCTTGATTTTAATGAAGTTTGAATGTTTGACATAGGTCGAGCCATATGTGACCGGATGTGCCAAAACCAGCAAGCTACGGACGACAGGTAAGTCTTCGTGACTTACTCTGACCAATCGGTCTACACCATACTTCGATGTCGCGTCGAGGATCCTTGAAGAGTTGTTTGCTTTAAATCGCTTTTGGTTGGGTAGTTAGGTTTAAATTGTTTATATGTTACTCTATTTCGGTTTTGATGGTATGCTCTGTCTATATGTGTATAGGTTGATTGTTGAGTTTTGATGGTATGCTTTGTCTACATGTTTACTGTTATATGAACTGTTCATGCATCACGTATTTCAAATGTCATGAAAACGAATTTCTGCACGTGTTTTAAGATAATGAATGAATGTCTGTAATGAATAAACGTAATCTGTCTGTATCTGGTTACGCGAGATGGGGCTCAGGCATGGCTGTAGGATTTGTGAGCATGTACCCCCCCTCTCTAGGTGGAAAGTGGTAGTTCGACCGCGGAATGTATCCTTTCCATTTAGTGGGTTGATATCTCGGTAACAATCTGTCTGCGACGTAATGAAAATGAATCTGTAATCTGAATCTGTATCTGTTTCTGTATCTGAATCTGAGCATGTTTTCTGAATAGCATCTGCACGCATGCATCTGCATTTACGTAGCTTACTGAGATTTAATTATCTCATAGGTGTCTGTATGGTGTAGGTGACGTTTTAGGTGACATCGAACCAGGTGAGGATGGCGTTCCTCCTCCTGATGTAAGATGCAGCTGATGGATGATGGCCGTGGGAGTGCGCTGGGCAGTCGAGGCGCGTTTTGTCCCGTGGGGAATGATGTAAAGGTATTTTGGGATGTATGTGAGTGTTTTGGTGGAGTTGGTATTTTGGGATGTATGTAAGTATTTTGGAGGAGTTAATGGTATTATAAAATGTATAGTTGATCATATTAGGATGATTGGATCTGGTTAGGTGATAGATTTATGTTAATGGTATTATAAAATGTATAGTTGATCATATTAGGGTGTTTGGTTCTGTTTAGTTGATAGATTTGTTTTATAAAACGTTTGTTAAGGTTTTTATTTGGATTTTTATGAACTGCTTGGTATTTTGTAAACAGGATGACATGTTAAACTTTTAAACGGAACCATGCAGTTTGTTTTCGTGAAAATGTGTTTTGTTTAATTATATCTCGAGTCGTTCTGAGTGAGATTTCGGAGATGTAGGAGTATCGGTGGTTTAAAGTTAAGTCGTATTGGGAAGTGTATGCTTGTGATGTAGTTATAATTCGTGGTATAGATAGAATTGCGTTAGTGAAATGGTGAGGTGTATTTTGTAGGTGTTTGTGCGCGTGTTAGTTTAAATAATAGTTTTGAAATTTTTTAAACGTTTTATTAAATCGTTTTCCACTTAAACGCTAAGTATAAAAAGAAAAAGAAGAATTTCGTACGGGAAATAGGGTACAGTGTCTGGGTCGTTACAAGTTATGGTATCAGAGCCCCCGGGTTTTAAAAATCGGTTCTGTAGACTGCTCGACTACACAGCCACTGCGCGGACATCCTTCATCAACTGTAAGTCTGTTTATTGCTTTATTTGATTTTATTTCTTAGGATTATTGTTTTGATTTTTATAGGATTTATATGAAAATGGTTCGAGGAAAGGATCCTAGAGACGACGCGCTAGATCGACTTACGGAGATAATAATCGCCAGTCCCAACATATAGACCAACAAGCTCAGCTCATAGACAGGCAATTTCTTCAGCTCGAGAGGTTGACAGACCGAGACGACCCAAGGACCCAAGGGGTGGTTGCTTGCAATAGCCAAGGTATGAAGAGGATAGGCAGGGAGGAAATCGAACAAGGTCGACGAAAGAAATTACGAGGAACTACTCAGGGACCCTGGTGTCTTAAATGCCAAAAGGAGCACTACGGCAGCTGTAGAGTAGGCACAGATAAATGCTTTCGATGTGGAGAGAATGGCCATTTCCTAGACGCGTAATTAAGACTTAGAATTGCATTTGATGAGGTATAAGCAACTTCACTTCATTCGATTTGTTGCAAAAGAACTTAACGTATCATGCAAATGATTTTCACTGTTACATGACTTTTGGTTAGAGCCTAAGTTATCCATTTAACCTTCAAGGTTTTAACTTAAACTGATGAGAATGGCGTGTATTGAGGTCCCAATAACCTTCCTGGACGTGTAATTAAGACTTAGTATTGCGTTTGATGAAGTATAAGAAACTTCACTTCATTCGATTTGTTGCAAAAGAACTAAAATTATCAATAAAAGGAGGTTCACTGTTACATGACTTGTTGCTAGAACCTAAGTTATCCATTTAACATTCAAGGTTTTATCTTAAAGTGATGAGAACTACGTGTATTGAGGTCCCAATAACCTTCCTCGACGAGTAATTAAGAGTTAGTTTTGCGTTTGATAAAGTAAAAGCAACTTCACTTCCTTCGATTTGTTCCAAAAGAACTTAACGTATCAAGCAAAGGAGGTTCACAATTACTTGACTTGTTGTTAGAACATAAGTTATCCATTTAACCTTCAAGGTTTTAACTTAAAGTGATGAGAACGACGTGTATTGAGGTCCTAATAACTTTCATGGATGCGTAATTAAGACTTAGTATTGCGTTTGATGAAGTATAAGCAACCTTCACTTCATTCGATTTGTTACAAAAGAACTTAACGAATTAAGCAAATGAGGTTCACTGTTACATGACTTGTGGTTAGAATCTAAGTTATCCATTTAACCTTCAAGGTTTTAACTTAAACTGATGAGAACGACGTGTATTGAGGTCCCAATAACCTTCCTGGACGCGTAATTAAGACTGTGTATTGCGTTTGATGAAATATAAGAAACTTCACTTCATTCGATTTGTTGCAAAAGAGTTTAACGTATCAATCAAAAAAGGTTCACTGTTACATGACCTGTGGTTAGAACCTAAGTTATCTTTTTAACCTTCAAGGTTTTAACTTAAAGTGATGAGAACTACGTGTATTGAGGTACCCATAACCTTCCTGGACGCGTAATTAAGACTTAGTATTGCGTTTGATGAATTATAAGCAACTTCACTTCATTCAATTTGTTCCAAAAGAGCTTAACGTATTAAGCAAATGAGGTTCACTGTTACATGACTTCTGGTTAGAACCTAAGTTATCCATTTAACTTCAAGGTTTTAACTTAAAGTGATGAGAACGACGTGTATTGAGGTCCCAATAACCTTCATGGATGCGTAATTAAGACTTAGTGTTGCATTTGATGAAGTATAAGAAACTTCACTTTATTCGATTTGTTGCAAAAGAATTTAACGTATCAATCAAAGGAGGTTCACTGTTACATGACTTGTGGTTAGAACCTAAGTTATCCATTTAACCTTCAAGGTTTTAACTTAAAGTGATGAGAACGACGTGTATTGAGGTCCTAATAACCTTCCTGGACGAGTAATTGAGACTTAGTATTGCGTTTGATGAAGTATAAGCAACTTCAATTCATTCGATTTGTTCCAAACGAACTGAACGTATCAAGCAAATGAGGTTCACTGTTACATGACTTGTAGTTAGAACGTAAGTTATCCATTTTACCTTCAAGGTTTTAACTTAAAGTAATGAGAACGACGTGTATTGAGGTCCCAATAACCTTCCTGGAGGCGTAATTAATGCTTAGTATTGCGTTTGATTAAGTATAAGCAACTTCACTTCATTTAATTTGTTGCAAAAGAGCTTAACGTATCAAGCAAAAGAGGTTCACTGTTACATGACTTGTGGTTACAACCTAAGTTATCCTTTTAACTTTCAAGGTTTTAACTTAAAGTGATGAGAACGACGTATATTGATGTCCCAATAACCTTCATGGACTCGTAATTAAGACATAGTATTGCGTTTGATGAAGTATAAGAAACTTCACTTCTTTCGATTTGTTGCAAAAGAACTTAATGTATCAATCAAAGAAGGTTCACTGTTACATAAGTTGTGGTTAGAACCTAAGTTATTAATTTAACCTTCAATGTTTTAATTTAAAGTGACGAGAACAACGTGTATTGAGGTGCCAATAACCTTTCTAGACGCGTAATTAAGACTTAGTATTTCGTTTGATGAGGTATAAGCAACTTCACTTCATTCGATTTGTTACAAAAGAACTTAACGTATCATGCAAAGGATGTTCACTATTACAAGACTTGTGGTTATAACCTAAGTCATCCATTTAACCTTCAAGGTTTTAACTTAAAGTGATGAGAACGACGTGTATTGAGGTCCCAATAACCTTCATGGACGCGTAATTAAGACATAGTATTGCGTTTGATGAAGTATAAGCAACTTCACTTCATTCGATTTGTTCCAAAAGAACTTAACGTATCAAGCAAAGGAGGTTCACTGTTACATGACTTGTGGTTAAAACCTAAGTTATCCATTTAACCTTCAAGGTTTTAACTTATATTGATGAGAACGACGTGTATTGAGGTCCCAATAACATTCCTAGACGCGTAATTAAGACTTAGTATTGCGTTTTATGAAGTATAAGAAACTTCACTTCATTCGATTTGTTGAAAAAGTACTGAACGTATCAATCCAAGGAGGTTCACTGTTACATGACTTGTGGTTAGAACCAAAGTTATCCATTTAACCTTCAAGGTTTTAACTTAAAGTGATGAGAACGACGTGTATTGAAGTCCAATAACCTTCCTGGACGCGTAATTAAGACTTAGTATTACGTTTGATGAAGTATAAGCAACTTCACTTCATTCGATTTATTCCAAAAGAACTTAACGTATCAAGCAAACGAGGTTCACTGTTACATGACTTGTGGTTAGAATCTAAGTTATCTATTTAACCTTCAAGGTTTTAATTTAAAGTGATGAGAACGACGTATATTGAGGTCTCAATAACCTTCCTGGACGCGTAATTAAGGCTTAGTATTACGTTTGATGAAGTATAAGAAACTTAACTTCATTTGATTTGTTCCAAAAGAATTTAACGTATCAATCAAAGGAGGTGCACTGTTACATGACTTGTGGTTAGAACCTAAGTTATCCATTTCACCTTCAAGGTTTTAACTTAAAGTGATGTGAACAACGTGTATTGAGGTGCCAATAACCTTCCTGGACGCGTAATTAAGACTTAGTATTGCGTTTGATGAAGTATAAGCAACTTCACTTCGTTCGATTTGTTTCAAAAGAACTTAACGTATCAATCAAAGGAGGTTCGCTGTTACATGACTTGTGGTTAGAACCTAAGTTATCCATTTAACCTTCAAGATTTTAACTTAAAGTGATGAGAACTACGTGTATTGAGGTCCCAATAACCTTCCTGGACGCGTAATTAAGACTTAGTATTGCGTTTGATGAAGTATAAGCAACTTCACTTCATTCGATTTGTTCCAAAAGAACTTAACGTATTAAGCAAAGGATGTTCACGTTTACAAGACTTGTGGTTAGAAACAAAATTATTGTAACATCCCTAATACTGTACCCAATTTCCCGTACATATATCTTTTTTTTTTTACACTTTTAACTTTAGCTATACTTTAGGCAGAAATTAAACCAAAATCGGAATTGAATTCTTTGTTTTAAAATCGTTTAAAACATATCCTAAATCAATTAAACAAAACTT
Source organism: Begonia masoniana (assembly GCA_022432975.1). Taxonomy (NCBI): domain Eukaryota; kingdom Viridiplantae; phylum Streptophyta; class Magnoliopsida; order Cucurbitales; family Begoniaceae; genus Begonia; species Begonia masoniana. The sequence goes on from CM039512.1 coordinate 40,060,659, forward strand.
AAACAATTTAAAACAATTAAATAAAAATAATAAAAACATTTATCAATCGGCCAGGGGCGAAATCGGAATAAGGCGAGCAAAAAGGAACTAGCTATCGATCGCCCAAAACCGGCGATCGATCGCCAAGCACAAAATGGCGAGGGGCGATCGTTCGCCCTTCGCGCCCCTCGCGCGGCGTCCGATCGCCCTTGGCGATTTTCACTAGCCAGCAAGCGATCGCCATTCCTCCTGCGATCGTTCGCCAAGCTCTCTGGAATTTCTTCCAGAGAGCTGGCCTTTGCATTTCTTCTACAATCAGCTCTCTTGAATCTGATTCCAGAGAGCAAAGCTTCCTTTCAATATTTATCCCCTGCACACATCAACTTTAACACATCTCCAATTTCAACCTCAATTAACATTCTAAACACCTCATAATCGTCCCAAACATTTAACTCAAAGCGTAGTCAAACTTTATGAAAAAAAACTGCATGGGTATATTTAAAACTATATTTTTTCTCCTGTTTTAAAACGTCCAAGCAGTTTATAAAAAACAGGTTTTCAAAACGTTTAAAACATCAACATAAACTTATCCACTATCAGATCCAATCATCCTAAAATGTTCTAACTTTATACATATATACTCAATACCCTCAAAATGTATACATACATCCCCACGGGTCGACTAAGCATCTACTGCGCAACACACCACCGCAACCCATCCTCCGCCAACTGCCTCACACATCAGGAGGAGGAACGTCGTCCTCACCTGGCTCAATGTCACCTAAAACGTCACCTACACCATATAGACACACTATGAGCTAAAGGCTCAGTAAATTCTACGTAAATGTAGATGTGTGCAGTGCATATGGAGTTCAGAAATCATACATAACATCCAGAGCGTCACAAACAGTATATCACCGAGATCTCATCCCCCTAACCGAAGGGGAACCATCCACCGGTCGGACTACCCCGTGCGGTTAGAGGAGGGGGGTACATGCTTACAACACGTACAGCCGTGCCTGAGCCCCACCTCGCGTGACTAGATAACAGATTACGTTCATTAATTACATTAAATGAGATGTGGTATCGGCCAGACCCTTAATCGGCGCGCACAATAGATTGATAGCCCCCAATTTCTGGGCCACATTGGTTTTCTGAAAACATCGTGCGAAAATTCATTTTCATGCCAAGTTAAAATACGTGATGCATGAACAGTTCAATATAAATGTAAACAATCAAGCATGCGTACCATCAAGACTGTAAAGGAAATAACCTACGAAAACGTTTAAACCTAGCTACCCAACCAAAGCAATTTAAACACACAATACTCTAAGATCCTCGACGCGACATCGAAGTACGGTGTAGGCCAATTGGCTAGAGTAAGTCACGAGAACTTACCTTCAGCGCGCTGAACTTCGAGCTCTGTCCACGAGAGTCGTTCACCTAAGGCAATTTAGAATCATCGACGTTAAAACGAGTTTAAGCTTCTAAACGTCCAAATTGACAAAACCTCAACTAAAGAAATTTCTTAAAGCTTTAATCCGATTCATTGAGCTATTTCATCGAGCAATACACGCTCGGATACTCAATTCCCAATTTACGAGTTTTTCCCTAAATCTCGAAATTTCTCGAATTTTAACATTTTCCACAAATTAATCTAGTTTCGTCTAATAACGTCCAATACGTTCTATACGTTCATAAACTACGATAACCTATTGATTTTTAAACTCGAAATCGAATTTTTAACCTAAACCCTAACGAAACCCTGACATTAAATCGGGCCGAAAATCGAAAACTAAGGCTCTAAAATCATAGATTCATACCTAGGGTAGCGAGAGAAGGAGAAAATGTGAAGAAAACGAGCCGAACGGAGGACGAATTGGAGGTCGGAATGTTGAGAATCGCCAACGGCTGAGGGAGAAATCGTCTCTGGCGTTTTCGTGAAAACAGAGAAGAAGAAGAAGTGAGGGAGAAGAAGAAAAACCTTGATTTAATATAATTTGGTTTGGCAAATTACCAAAATACCCTTAGCTCTTATTTCTATTTTGTTTCGTCCTTTGTTTCGTTGATTTTCTAACGATTCGGCTTTTCCAAATTTTCTTATTTCACTAATAAGTCATTCTTATTATTCGAGATTTATTAAAACTATCCGTTCGCAAATCGGACCCTGTTTACTATTTTTACTAAAACGTCCTTTATTTTACGAGAAACTTAATTACTCGAAGTATAGCGTTAATACTCCAAAAATTCTCGTAAATTCGTTAAAATTTCCATTAATCGTTAGGATTCTACAGATGCTTTCCTTTCGCAAAACGGACTTGATTTGACATATTTACAAAAATGCCATCATATAATATAATATTAATATCCCGTAAAGCCGGGTATTACATTCCAACCACCTTATTTAGAATTTTGTCAACAAAATTTAAATCATACAAACAATTCAGGATATTTAGTCATCATATCCTGCTGTCGCTCCCACTTAGCCTCTTCCACCTCGTGGTTTCGCCATAGGACTTTGACTAGCGGAATCTCTTTGTTGCGCAAAACTTTAATGGAAGCCTCCAAAATACGTACCGGCCTCTCCTCATAAGTCAAGGTAGGCTGTACCTCGATCTCTGTAGCCTCCACGGCATGTGATGGATCACGCAAACACCTTCGAAGCATGGACACATGAAATACGTCGTGGATACCCTCCATAGAAGCCGGAAGTTGTAGTCTATACGCCAACTTCCCGATCCTCTTCAGAACAGGAAAGGGCCCCACATAACGAGGGTTTAACTTGCCCCTCCTTCCAAATCTCATAACGCCTTTGAACGGAGAAACTTTAAGATAAACCTCGTCACCTTCGTCAAACTCTAGCTCTCTCCGTCTAGTGTCAGCATAGCTCTTCTGTCGGCTCTGAGCTACCTCAATACGCTGTCGGATAATGGCAATCTTCTCTGCCGTTTGCTGTAGAATCTCTAGACCAACGACGCTGGCCTCGCCAACCTCGTCCCAATACAACGGAGACCTACATTTCCGACCATACAGTGCCTCGTACGGTGCCATGCCAATCGTAGCCTAGAAGCTGTTGTTGCACGAGAACTCAATCTGAGGCAGATATCGGCTCCACGAGCCCTGAAACTCCAGCACACAAGCTCTGAGCATATCCTCCAGAATCTGATTCGTCCTCTCTGTCTGACCATCAGTCTGAGGATGAAATGCCGTGCTGAAATTAAACTGAGTCCCCATAGCTTTGTGCAGACTCTTCCAGAACTTCGACGTAAATCTCGGATCTCTGTCTGAGACAATTGAAACTGGCACACCGTGAAGTCTAACAATCTCCTGCACGTAAAGCTCGGCAAGCTGATCCATAGAAGACGCCATCCTCACAAATAAGAAGTGGGCTGACTTTGTCAATCGGTCCACAATAACCCATATGCCGTCATGGCCCTTCGTCGTCCTTGGGAGCCCCACAATGAAATCCATGGAAATCTGCTCCCATTTCCACTCCGGAATCGGCAGTGGCAATAATGTTCCGGCCGGTCTCTGGTGCTCTGCCTTTACCTGCTGACAGACTAAACAGGTTTCAAAGTACTTGGCGACCTCTCTCTTCATGTTCGGCCACTAGAAATGTTGCTTTAAATCCCGGTACATCTTAGTACTTCCCGAGTGTACAGAATATGCCGAAGAATGTGCCTCGGCTAATATATCATTCTTCAGATCCTCGTCGTTAGGCACGTACCACATATGCCTGAACTTCAGAATACCATCCTCTGATAAATGAAAATCTGACGAGTCTCCCAATGTTATGCTGGATCGAAGCTCCTCACACTCCGTATCATTCTGCTGAGCCTCACGTATCCGATCCAGAATAGTCGGCCTGAGAGAAATGTTGGTGAGCATACTGGACAACTCTACCCCTATCTCAACGTCGAACCTCTTAATTTCAGACCGCAGCGTAACTGACATCGCTGCTAATGAAGGCTGACTCGCAGAAGGCACTCTACTCAAGGCATCAGCAACCTTGTTCGCCTTTCCTGGATGGTACTTGATATCAAAATCATAGTCTTTGACGGACTCAAGCCACCTTCTCTGTTGCATATTCAGCTTCTTCTGCGTAAATAGATACTTCAAGCTCTTGTGGTCTGAGAATATCTCGCACTGCTGCCCATATAAATAATGTCTCCATATCTTCAGTGCGAAGACCACAGCTGCTAACTCAAGGTCGTGCGTAGGGTAATTCTGCTCGTACGGCTTCAGCTGCCGAGAAGCATAAGCAATAACTCTCCCCTCCTGCATCAACACACAACCTAGTCCAACTCCTGACGCATCGCAACAAATACTGAACTTGTCGCCCTTAACAGGTAACGCCAATACTGGAGCGGTGGTCAATCTCTGCTTTAATTCCATAAAACTGCTATCACAAGCAGGCGACCACATAAATCTCTCGTTCTTCCGGGTCAATCGTGAAAGAGGAAGTGCGATCTTTGAAAATCCCTCTACGAACTTCCGATAATAACAGGCTAATCCAAGAAATCCACGCACCTCACGTATGTTCTTCTGTTGCGGCCAATCTCTAACCACCTGAACTTTGCTCGGATCAACAGAAACTCCATCCTGCGATACGACATGGCCAAGAAAGCTAACCTGATCCAACAAAAATTCGCATTTGGAGAACTTCGAAAACAACTGGTGCTGGCATAGGGTCCTCAGGACTATCCTCAAGTGCTCCTCGTGTTCTTTCTTCGTCTTAGAGTATATCAGAATGTCGTCGATGAAAACCACCACGAACTTGTCCAGATACTCCTTGAAGACACGGTTCATCAAATCCCTAAACGCTACAGGGGCATTAGTAAGTCCAAAATACATGACAAGGAACTCGTAATGCCCATACCTCGTTCGGAATGCTGTTTTTGGTATATCATCCTTCAGGACCTTCAACTGATTGTAACCCGAACATAGATCAATCCTCGATAATACTCGGGCACCTTGCAGCTGATCAAATAAATCATCAACTCGGGGCAGTGGATACTTATTCTTCACTGTAAGCTTATTCAATTCTCTGTAATCGATGCACATCCTGAGGGTCCCGTCTTTCTTCTTGACAAACAGAACGGGCGCACCCCAGGGCGAAACACTGGGTCGAATGAAACCCTTCTCTAACAACTCATCAAGCTGAGTCCTCAGCTCTCTCAACTCAGCTGGTGCCAACCAATACGGGTTTTTAAACATTGGCGCGGTATTCAGATAGACATCAATAGTGAACTCAATCTCCCGGTCTGGCGGTAATGCGGGAAGATCATCGAGGAATATACCAGAGAACTCTCTGACTATAGGAATGTCGCTCGGCTTTACTTCGCTGAGCAACTGAATATCAAATACTGAGGGCAAATAAATAGAGCACGCACCTTTAAACTGCTCGTTGACCATCATGGAATAAGAAATAGGCGAGCTACTCAATCTGCTCATCGCCTGATAAGAAAACTTGGCTTTACCCGGGGGTCGAAAGGTGACAATCCCGGATTGACAATCGATGGTGGCGAAGTGCTGTGAAAGTCAGTCCATCCCCAAAATAAGATCATAATGCTCTATGCCCATAACAATAAGGCGAGCATAGAGGGTTCTGTCCCCAATCGAGATAATATTGCCCTGGACCACACGACCTGACTGCATACGCTCTCCCGAAGGTTGCATCACACTATATTCGCACTCTACTAACTCAGGCGCAAGCTTCAATCTAGACACGCAAGCAGTGGAAACAAAAGAGTGTGTAGCCCCCGTGTCTAACAAAAAAAACACAGCTACGCCCATAATCAATATAGTACCTGCTATCACGGCAGGTTGATCCTCGTTATCGACATCACCAGGCTCTATGAAGGCAAAAATCTTAGGCATGACTCTCCTCTGATCACCGCCTGACAGATCTCGGCCGGGCTTCGGGCAATTTTTGACGTAATGGCCAAGCTCTCCACATCTGAAACATCTATTAGTGCCAACACGGCACTCACCACTGTGCTCCCTCTAGCATATGGAACACCACGGTATCTGAGAAGTCCCCTGTACCTGCTTGCCCTTGCCTCTATCGTTGCCTCCCTCTAGAGGTCTCTTTACACCCCTTTGCTGCTGTTGGGGCTGTGGTGCTCTGGGTTGCCAACCCCGTGACTGAGGACGAATCTCTCGGAAGAAGCCCTTAGCTGGCTCCCTCGGTCTAACACAAGTAGCTCTGGCAGCCTCAATATCAAAAGCTCTAGCTATGACATCAGAATAGGGCACATCGATAATACCTGATACAACAACGTGCATCCGAATCTCTGGATTAAGTCCCTCCATAAACTGGTGCACCTTCTCTTCATTGTCGCTGACGAGGCGCGGAGCAAATCGCGATAAGGACTCGAACTTCCGGATATACTCTGCAACTGAACCTGTCTGCTTCAGCTGCGTAAACTCATTCCTCTTCGCCACTCTCACTGTGCGGCTAAAATACTTGTCAAAGAACACGGTCTTGAATCATTCCCAAGTCATAACTGATACATCCGTCGTCGACTTAATCGAATCCCACCAGAAACGGGCGTCCAATGCCAGGTGGAAGGTTACATAAGCCACCTTACTCCCGTTCCCTACCTCTGCATAACTCAGCATATCCTCCATCACTCGAATCCATTCCTCCGCAATATTTGGATCCGATGATCGGCCATCGAACACTGGAGGCCGTAGACTCTGAAACTTCTGCATACCCTGATTATTGGGAACTATTAAATCCTGGGCCCTCTGGTTCTCCCGGTTTACTAGACTCTCGATTTGTTGTGCTTGGCGGTCCATGTGCTGAGACTGGAGGTCTAGCTACTCCGTAAGTCGATCAAGCGTGTCATCCCGAGGATCTTTTCCTCGAACCATAATTTATAACTCCTATAAAATAAAAGCAAACAATTCTAAGAAATCTAAATCAGACAAAGCAGAAAACGTACTTACAGTTGAGGAAGGATGTCCGCGTAGTTGCTGTACAGTCAAGCAGTTTACAGAACCGACTTTAAAACCCGGGAGCTCTGATACCATAATTGTAACATCCCTAATACTGTACCCAATTTCCCGTACATATATCTTTTTTTTTTTACACTTTTAACTTTAACTATACTTTAGGTGGAAATTAAACCAAAATCGGAATTGAAATCTATGTTTTTAAATTGTTTAAAACATATACTAAATCAATTAAATAAAACTTAAACAATTAAATAAAAATAATAAAAAATTTATCAATCGGCCAGAGGTGAAATCGAAAAGAGGCGAGCAAAAAGGAAACGGCGATCGATCGCCCAAAACCGGCGATCGATCGCCAAGCACAAAATGGCGAGGGCGATTGTTCGCCCTTCGCGCCCCTCGCGCGGCGTCCGATCACCCTTGGCGATTTTCACTGGCCAGAGAGCGATCGCCATTCCTCCAGCGATCGCTCGCCAAGCTCTCTGGAATTTCTTCTAGAGAGCTGGCCTTTGCATTTCTTCTACAATCAGCTCTCTGGAATCCGATTCCAGAGAGCAAAGCTTCCTTTCAATATTTATCCCCTGCACACATCAACTTTAACACATCTCCAATTTCATCCTCAATTAACATACTAAACACCTCATAATCGTCCCAAACATTTAACTCAAAGCGTAGTCAAACTTTATGAAAACAAACTGCATGAGTATATTTAAAACTATACTTTTCCTCCTGTTTTAAAACGTCCAAGCAGTTTATAAAAAACAGGTTTTCAAAACGTTTAAAACATCAACATAAACCTATCCACTATCAGATCCAATCATCCTAAAATGTTCTAACTTTATATATATATACCCAATACCCTCAAAATGTATACATACATCCCCACGGGTCGGTTAAGCATCGACTGCGCAACACACCACCGCAACCCATCCTCTGCCAACTGCCTCACACATCAGGAGGAGGAACGTCGTCCTCACCTGGCTCGATGTCACCTAAAACGTCACCTACACCATATAGACACACTATGAGCTAAAGGCTCAGTAAATTCTACGTAAATGCAGATGTGTGCAGTGCATATGGAGTTCAGAAATCATGCATAACATACAGAGCGTCGCAGACAGTATATCACCGAGATCTCATCCCCCTAACCGAAGGGGGCCCATCCAGCGGTCGGACTACCCCGTGCGGTTAGAGAAGGGGGATACACGCTTACAACACGTACAGACGTGCCTGAGCCCCACCTCGCATGACCAGATAACAGATTACGTTCATTAATTACATTACATGAGATGTGGTATCGGCCAGACCCTTAATCGGCCCGCACAATAGATCGATAGCCCCCAATTTCTGGGCCACATTGGTTTTCTGAAAATATCGTGCGGAAATTCATTTTCATGCCAAGTTAAAATACGTGATGCATGAACAGTTCAATATAAATTTAAACAATCAAGCATGCGTACCATCAAGACTGTAAAGGAAATAACCTACGAAAACGTTTAAACCTATCTACCCAACCAAAGCAATTTAAACACACAATACTCTAAGATCCTAGACGCGACATCGAAGTACGGTGTAGGCCAATCGGCCAGAGTAAGTCACGAGAACTTACCTTCAGCGCGCTGAACTTCGAGCTCTGTCCACGAGAGTCGTTCACCTAAGGCAATTTAGAATCATCGACGTTAAAACGAGTTTAAGCTTCTAAACGTCCAAATTGACAAAACCTAAACTAAAGAAATTTCCTAAAGCTTTAATCCGATTCATTGAGCTATTTCATCGAGCAATACACGCTCGGCAACTCAATTCCCAATTTACGAGTTTTTCCCTAAATCTCGAAATTTCTTGAATTTTAACATTTTTCACTAATTAATCTAGTTTCGTCCAATAACGTCCAATAGGTTCTATACGTTCATAAACTACGATAACCTATTGATTTTTAAACTCAAAATCGAATTTTTAACCTAAACCCTAACAAAACCCTAACGTTAAATCGGGCCGAAAATTGAAAACTAATGCTCTAAAATCATAGATTCATACCTAGGGTAGCGAGAGAAGTAGAAAACGCGAAGAAAACGAGACGATCGGAGGACGAATCGGAGGTCGGAATGTTGAGAATCGCCAACGGCCGAGGGAGAAATCGCCTCTGGCGTTTTCGTGAAAACAGAGAAGAAGAAGAAGTGAGGCAGAAGAAGAAAAACCTTGATTTAATATAATTTGGTTTGACAAACTACCAAAATGCCCTTAGCTCTTATTTCTATTTTGTTTCGTCCTTTGTTTCGTTGATTTTCTAATGATTCGGCTTCTCTAAATTTTCTTATTTCACCAATAAGTCATTCTTGTTGTTCGAGATTTATTAAAACTGTCCGTTCGCAAATTGGACCCCGTTTACTATTTTTACTAAAATGTGCTTTATTTTATGATAAACTTAATTACTTGAACTATAGCGTTAATACTCCGAAAATTTTCGTAAATTAATTAAAATTTCCATTAATCGTTAGGATTCTACTGAAGCTTTCCTTTCACAAAACGGACTTGATTTGACATATTTATGAAAATGCCATCATATAATATAATATTAATATCCCGTAAAGCCGGTATTACAGTTATCCATTTAATCTTCAAGGTTTTAACTTAAAGTCAGGAGAACGACGTGTATTGAGGTCCCAATAACCTTCACGGACGCATAATTAAGACTTAATATTGCGTTTGATGAAGTATAAGTAACCTTCACTTCATTCGATTTGTTCCAAAAGAACTTAACGTATCAAGCGAATGAGGTTCACTATTACATGACTTGTAGTTAGAACCTAAGTTATCCATTTGACATTCAAGGTTTTAACTTAAAGTGATGAGAACGACGTGTATTGAGGTCCCAATAACCTTCCTGGACGCGTAATTAATACTTAGTATTGTGTTTGATGAAGTATAAGAAACTTCACTTCATTCGATTTGTTGCAAAAGAACTTAACGTATCAATCAAAGGAGTTTCACTGTTACATGACTTGTGGTTAGAACCTAAGTTATCTATTTAACCTTTAAGGTTTTAACTTAAAGTCATGAGAACGATGTGTATTAAGGTCCCAATAACCTTCTTGAACGCAGAATTAAGACTTAGTATTGCGTTTGATGAAGTATAAGGAACTCCACTTCATTTGATTTGTTCCAAAAGAACTTTACGTATCAAGCAAATGAGGATCACTGTTACATGACTTGTGGTTAGAACCTAAGTTATCCGTTTCACCTTCAATGTTTTAACTTAAAGTGAGGAGAACAACGTGTATTGAGGCCAAATAACCATCCTGGACGAATAATTAAGACTTAGTATTGCGTTTGATGAAGTATAAAAAACTTCACTTCTTTCGATTTTTTCAAAAAACACATAACGTATCAAGAAAATGAAGTTCACTGTTACATGACTTGTGGTTAGAACATAAGTTATCCATTTAACCTTTAAGGTTTTAACTTAAAGTGATGAGAACGACGTGTATTGAGGTCCCAATAACCTTCCTGGACGCGTAATTAAGACTTAGTATTGCGTTTGATAAAGTATAAGAAACTTCACTTCATTCGATTTCTTCCAAAAGAACTTAACGTATCAATCAAATAAGGTTCACAGTTACATGACTTGTGGTTAGAACCTAAGTTATCCGTTTGACCTTCAAGTTTTTAACTTAAAGTGATGAGAACGATGTGTATTGAAGTCTCAATAACATTCCTGGACGCGTAATTAAGACTTAGTATTGCGTTTGATGAAGTATAAGCAACTTCACTTCATTCGATTTGTTGCAAAAGAACTTAACGTATCAATCAAAGGAGGTTCACTGTTACATGACTTGTGGTTAGAAGCTATGTTATCCATTTAACCTTGAAGGTTTTAACTTAAAGTGATGAGAACGACGTGTATTGAGGTCCAAATAACCTTCATGGATGCGTAATTAAGACTTAGTATTGCGTTTGATGAATTATAAGAAACTTCACTTCATTCGATTTGTTCCAAAAGAACTTAACGTATCAAGCAAATGAGGTTCAATGTTACATGACTTGTGGTTAGAACCTAAGTTATCCATTTGATCTTCAAGGTTTTAACTTAAAGTGATGAGAACGACGTGTATTGAGGTCCTAATAACCTTCCGAGACCCGTAATTAAGACATAGGATTGCGTTAGATGAAGTTTAAGAAACTTCACTTCAATGGATTTGTTGCAAAAGTACTTAACGTATCAATCAAAGGAGGTTCACTGTTACATGACTTGTAGTTAGAACCTAAATTATCCATTTCACCTCCAAGGTTTTAACTTAAAGTGATGAGAACGACGTGTATTGAGGTCCCAATAACCTTCCTAGATGAGTAATTAAGACTTAGTATTGCGTTTGATGAAGTATAAGCAACTTCACTTCATTCGAATTGTTCCAAACGAACTTAACGTATCAAGCAATTGAGTTTCACTGTTACATGACTTGTGGTTAGAACCTAAGTTATCCATTTGACCTTCAAGGTTTTAACTTAAAGTAATGAGAACGACTTGTATTGAGGTCCCATTAAACTTCCTGGACGCGTAATTAAGGCTTAGCATTGCGTTTGATGAAGTATAAGCAACTTCACTTCATTCGATTTGATCCAAAAGAACTTAACGTATCAAGCAAAGGAGGTTCCCTCTTACATGACTTGTGGTTAGAACCTAAGTTATCCATTTAACTTTCAAGGTTTTAACTTATAGTGATGAGAACGACGTGTATTGAGGTCCCAATAACCTTCCTAGACGCGTAATTAAGACTTAGTATTGCGTTTGATGAATTGTAAGAAACTTCACTTCATTCGATATGTTGTAAAAGAACTTAACATATCAATCAAAGGAGGTTCACTGTTACATGACTTGTGGTTAGAACCTAAGTTTTCCATTTAACCTTCAAGGTTTTAACTTAAAGTGATGAGAACTACGTGTATTGAGGTCCCAATAACCTTCCTGGACGCGTAATTAAGACTTAATATTGCGTTTGATGAAGTATAAGCAACTTCACTTTATTCAATTTTTTCCAAAAGAACTTAACGTATCAAGCAAATAAGGTTCACTGTTACATGACATGTGGTTAGAACCTAAGTTATCCATTTGACCTTCAAGGTTTTAACTTAAATTGATGAGAACGATGTGTATTGAGGTCCCAATAACCTTCCTGGATGCGTAATTAAGACATAGTATTGCATTTGATGAAGTATAAGAAACTTCACTTCATTCGATTTCTTCCAAAAGAACTTAACGTATCAAGCAAGTGAGGTTCATTGTTACATGACTTGTGGTTAGAACCTAAGTTATCCATTTGGCCTTCAAGGTTTTAACTTAAAGTGATGAGAACGTCGTGTATTGAGGTCCCAATAACCTTCCTGGACCCGTAATTACGACATAGGATTGCGTTATATGAAGTATAAGAAACTTCACTTCTTTCGATTTGTTGCAAAAGTACTTAACGTATCAATCAAAGGAGGTTCACTGTTACATGACTTGTGGTTGGAACCTAAGTTATCCAGTTCACCTTCAAGGTTTTAAATTAAAGTGATGAGAACGACGTATATTGAGGACCCAATAACCTTCCTAGACAAGTAATTAAGACTTAGTATTGCGTTTGATGAAGAATAAGCAACTTCACTTCATTCGATTTGTTCCAAACGAACTTAACGTATCAAGCAAATGAGGTCACTGTTACATTACTTGTGGTTAGAACCTAAGTTATCCATTTGACCTTCAAGGTTTTAACTCAAAGTTATGAGAACGACTTGTATTGAGGTCCCAATAACCTTCCTGGATGCGTAATTAAGGCTTAGTATTGCGTTTGATGAAGTATAAGCAACTTCACTTCATTCGATTTGATCCAAAAGAACTTAACGTATCAAGCAAAGGAGGTTCCCTGTTACATGACTTGTGGTCAGAACCTAAGTTATCCATTTAACTTTCAATGTTTTAACTTAAAGTGATGAGAACGATGTGTATTGAGGTCCCAATAACCTTCCTGGACGCGTAATTAAGACTTAGTATTGCGTTTGATGAAGTATAAGAAAATTCACTTCATTCGATATGTTGTAAAAGAACTTAACATATCAATCAAAGGAGGTTCACTGTTACATGACTTGTAGTTAGAACCTAAGTTATCCATTTAACCTTCAAGGTTTTAACTTAAAGTGATGAGAACTACGTGTATTGAGGTCCCAATAACCTTCCTACACGCGTAATTAAGACTTAGTATTGCGTTTGATGAAGTATAAGCAACTTCACTTCATTCAATTTTTTCCAAAAGAACTTAACTCATCAAGCAAATGAGGTTCACTGTTACATGACTTGTGGTCAGAACCTAAGTTTACCATTTAACTTTCAATGTTTTAACTTAAAGTGATGAGAACGATGTGTATTGAGGTCCCAATAACCTCCTGGACGCGTAATTAAGACTTAGTATTGCGTTTGATGAAGTATAAGAAAATTCACTTCATTCGATATGTTGTAAAAGAACTTAACATATCAATCAAAGGAGGTTCACTGTTACATGACTTGTAGTTAGAACCTAAGTTATCCATTTAACCTTCAGGTTTTAACTTAAAGTGATGAGAACTACGTGTATTGAGGTCCCAATAACCTTCCTACACGCGTAATTAAGACTTAGTATTGCGTTTGATGAAGTATAAGCAACTTCACTTCATTCAATTTTTTCCAAAAGAACTTAACTCATCAAGCAAATGAGGTTCACTGTTACATGACTTGTGGTTAGAACCTAAGTTATCCATTTGACCTTCAAGGTTTTAACTTAAATTGATGAGAACGATGTGTATTGAGGTCCCAATAACCTTCCTGGATGCGTAATTAAGACTTAGTATTGCGTTTGATGAAGTATAAGCAACTTCACTTCATTCAATTTGTTCCAAACGAACTTATCGTATCAAGCAAATGGGGTTCACTTTTACATGACTTGTGGTTAGAACCTAAGTTATCCATTTAACCTTCAAGGTTTTAACTTAAAGTGATGAGAACTACGTGTATTGATGTCCCAATAACCTTCCTGGACCCGTAATTAAGACATAGGATTGCATTTGATGAAGTATAAGAAACTTCACTTCATTCGATTTGTTGCAAAAGTACTTAACGTATCAATCAAAGGAGGTTCACTGTTAGATGACTTGTGGTTAGAACCTAAGTTATCCATTTCACCTTCAAGGTTTTAATTTAAAGTGATGAGAACGACGTGTATTGAGGTCTCAATAACCTTCCTAGATTAGTAATTAAGACTTAGTATTGCGTTTGATGAAGTATAAGCAACTTCACTTCATTCAATTTGTTCCAAATGAACTTAACGTATCAAGCAAATGGGGTTCACTATTACAAGACTTGTGAATAGAACCTAAGTTTTCCATTTAACTTTCAAGGTTTTAACTTAAAGTAATGAATACGACGTGTATTCAGGTCCCAATAACCTTCCTGGACGTGTTATTAATGCTTAGTATTGTGTTTGATGAAGTATAAGTAACCTCACTTCATTAGATGTGATCCAAAAGAACTTAACGTATCAAGCAAAGGAGGTTCACTCTTGCATGACTTGTGGTTAGAACCTAAGTTATCCATTTAACTTTCAAGGTTTTAACTTAAAGTGATGAGAACGACGTGTATTGAGGTCCCAATAACCTTCTTGGACGCGTAATTAAGACTTAGTATTGCGTTTGATGAAGTATAAGATACTTCACTTCATTCGATTTGTTGCAAAAGAACTTAACGTATCAATCAAAGGATGTTCACTGTTACATGACTTGTGGTTAGAACTTAAGTTATCCATTTAACCTTCAAGGTTTTAATTAAAGTGATGAGAACTACGAGTATTGAGGTCCCAATAACCTTCCTGGACGCGTAATTAAGACTTAGTATTGCGTTTGATGAAGTATAAGCAACTTCACTTCATTCGATTTGTTCCAAAAGAACTTAACGTATCAATCAAAAGAGGTTCACTGTTACATGACTTGTGGTTAGAACCTAAGTTATCCATTTAACCTTCAAGGTTTTAACTTAAAGTGATGAGAACGACGTGTATTGAGGTCCCAATTGAAGGACCGGAATTGTCTAAGAGGGGGGTGAATTAGACTTTTAAAAATTAATCTAATAATCAATTATTGTTACTCTCTTAATTAGTTTAATGGCAAATAAGGTAATATCAAAAATAAAGAGAGAGTAAGAGAGATTAAACACCAGTACTTTTTACGTGGTTCGGCCAAACTGCCTACGTCCACGCTCCAAGGCTCACCCCTTGAAGATCCTTACCCTTCTCCTCACGAGAAATAACAGATCGGGATTCCGGGCTCCGATCAACTGCCTTTACAGATTTGGATTTAACTTCACGGGCGTCAATCCACTGCCGTTACAAGTTTGAGTTTGTAAAATATTAAGCTCAGACTACAATCTCACAAAAATGAATCTCAAGTTAGGATTGAGAGATGTAGAGAAGAATACAGAGTGTGAAATTAACTTTCGCAGTTAGGGCTCAGAATTCAAATTGGCAAAAGTTAGTCTTCGAGCCTTTTCTTCTGCTTATATACTCTGTATAAAATTGCTTCAGAGAATTGAATGCTTCTTTCTTCAAATGTTAAAATGTTACCGTTGGGAAGCATCCGTACTGAAGCAGCTATCCGTTGCTTCTGAAAATGTTGTTCGTCGTCGCCATTAAAGGTCTGGAGTTATTGCTGAAAACGACGTCACTGTAGCTTCGCGGCTAGCTTTGAATTTTAGCGGAAGTTCACCGGCAGATGCAACTTATGAAGCAGAGACACGTCATCGGTGGATGCAGCTTTGAATGCCATTGGCAGATGTATCCTTAAATTCCATCGGCAGATGCATCCTTAAATTCCATCGGCAGATGCATCCTTAAATTTCATTGGCAGATGTATCCTAAAAATCCATCGGCAGGTGTATCCTTGAATTCCATCGGCAGAAACATCTTAAACTTTTATCGGCAGAAGCACCTTTAAACTCCATCGGCAGGAGCATTGTCAAACGTGATCGGTAGGTGCAAGCTTTAGTCAGCATCTCCTTTTGTCGTTTAGTCAATCGGCAGGAGCTGCTTAAAAACATCATCGGTATGAGTAGCGTCAAATGCTATCAGCAGATCCATCTTGACACATCATCGGCAGATATCTTCAAAAACGCTATCGGCAGATGCATCATTTCTTTGTCGTGTAGCGATCGGTATATGCAAGTCTGTTTTGCTATTTAATTCTGTATACTCAAACCGATTTATTAGACAACTAAAATACCCTTTTCAAGGGTATTTCAAAATAAACTCATACTCATTATTCTCTTTAAATACACATAATCAAATTGTACACTAATTATACAAATACATAATCAAAAACGAATTATGACTTAAACGATCTATAAGTCAACAATCTCCCCCTTTTTGATTATGACAATATAAATGTGATTAACTTTGATACTCCCCCATAATTCTAGCCGCTCCCCCATAGTATATGCATTTTATTCAATTAACCATTCAGAGCAAATCCAAAATCACAGAGTATATCCAAAAAATATTATCTAATCAGACTCAATCAAATATAGTATTCTCCCCCATTGACATTATCAAAAAAAAAACAATGCATTCAACATCAGAGTATGTTTAGGAAAAAAATAGTCATTAAAAAGAAACAACTAAACAAAAAAAATGTATATAACTAAAAATCACTATTTGAAGAGATCTAAATGACGATTCCAAAAGGCTCTCTGAACATAAGAGGGCACGTCACGGTAGGGATTGAAAGATGCATCCACCAGAGCTTGAAGAAATGCAAGATCTCGAGGGAGAGGTGATTGATAGACCACCATTGCCAAACAAGGAGCAGGAGGTGGAGAAGGCTCTCGGGACACTTCCACGTCCAAGCAAGGAGGAGACTCGACAGAAGGACCAGAACACACATCCATGCATGGCGAAGGAGAGGCTTCCAATGGACAGGCTGGAGGAGAGGAAGATGCAGGAGCAGAGGAAGATGTAGGAAGTGTGAACTTTAGCTCAGCCTCATGAATATCTAGGGACATGAGGCGCACATCTTCAATAACAGCAGGCCTGGAGAAGGGAAGAAACAAATCTTCATAGCAAGCCTCGGGAACATTGAGACCAGAACTTGATGGTTCGGGTTCAGGGTCAGGTTCAGGTGTCAAAGCGGCAATGGAAGATTGGAGTTTCTCAAGTTCCCTGACAACCATTCGCCTATCACCATCAACTTTCGTAGACAGCAGGCCAAGACCTGTATCCAAAGCAATGCCCATGTCCTGATGATTCTTATCAATTTTACTTTGGAGGGTACTGAGGGCAATGCCAAGGTTGGTAATAGAGGCTTGCATCTCATTATACTGAGCCTCAGTGAAGGAAAATCTCCTGTGATATGTCAGGGGAGTTGCAGGAGTATTGGAGAGAAGCGGTTGGACTTGCAGAGCGATTGGAGCAGGTTGAACTGGTGATGGAGGGAGCACCTCTTGCTGATCGGGAGATGGAGGAGCTGAAGGTTCATGGATTGGAGATGTAGGAGCTGAAGGTTCATGGTTTGGAGATGGAGGAGCTGAAGATGGTAAGGGAAGTGTAAGTGGAGAGGGAGGTGGAGGAACTGGAGATGGTGGAGCTGGAGGACCATGAGTGAGTATTGAGGAAATTGCTCGCATCACCGGAGAGATGGAAGGAAAAACAGGCTTAGAAGGTAGTATGAGAGAAGGTGGAGGTGAAAGAGGATGTTCAGGAATAGGTAGAGACACAGATGAGGGAGCAGAGGTGGCCTCTGAAATAAGTGCCATGGAGGAAGGAGCAATCCTGCGCTTACGCACTAGAGGAGAAGGTGGAGGGCTTGAATCCTGAGATTGAGAAACAACACGGTCTGGACTTACTGTTTCATCTCCTCCTTCAGCAGTGGATTCATCTGGCAGGATAAGTTTTCTTTTACCACGCCTGACAGGTGCTGCCAAAGAAACCTTTGTCTTAGCCTTATCCACAGCAGGTTTTCCTTTTACGATACTTTTGAAACCCATCCTGTTGAAAGTGGAAGAGGAATAAAAATTGCAGGGTAGAAGTCTCACAGGCTCCTCCTCCTCAGGAAGGACAACCTCAAGACGAGCAAATAACCGCATGAGAAGCAGATTATATGGTAGAGAAGTAGCCCTGGAGGATACAGCAAGAATCATCCTTCGAACAACTATATATCCAATGTTGAAGGGTGTCTTGAAATAGATTGCATACAGAACAAATAGTTCCATTGCGCTCACCTCGTCATAATGTCCACCCTTGGGAACAATATTGAAATCAATCATATGACGAAAAACTCTGGCTCTAGGGGTCAGATGTTTGCCCTTTAACTGATCAGGGGATGAATTGGGGTCCACAGCAATTTCCCTTAGAAACTGTAGTCCTTCAGGCGTTCCAAAGAAGGGTAGCTCAGGGCTTGTCACATACTTGTAAGGGCAGTTATCCAAATGAGGAGCTCCCAGAAGGGCATTTATGGACTGAGGAGTAATTTCTATGAGAGTGTTGTATACGTAGCTCTTAATGGAAGGGTAATCAGAGGTGAAGCTAAGGTTTGCATAAAACATCCTAATCGCTTCCGGGTAGTAGAATGATTCGGTCTCAAAGAGACCTATTAACCCGAGATCCGTCAAGGGTTCAATAAAGTCCATTCCGGCTAACTCTTCAAAAGAAATACCCTTACTAGGAATTAATGATTTGAACTTATAGTCATTGTGGTACTTTACCTCAGCAGCTTGAGTAAGAAAGAAGTAGGTTGGCCACTCCGTTCCACGAGGAATCTCTCGGGAAGGACGATCAGAAACATTGGCCTTCTTCTTGGTCGGTTTGGAAACGGCGCGAGATGATTGACCTTGAAGTTCCATTTCTAGAAGAGGATTCGACAGAGAGGATTTGGTAGGGCAGGGATTTACAGAAAGAGCGCGAAAAGTAAAGTGTCTGGGCGAAGAATAATGAATTTAAAAGAAATAACTCATCGCCAGACGAAGAAGACATACGTGTCGGCAGATTGGGGAATACATCTTCCGATGGATTACACGTGTCGGCAGATTGAGCAGTACAGCTTCCGATGGGATAGAAAACACTGCATATGCCGATAGAGATGTAGCTACCGATGACTAGAGAAATACACAGTATCTACCGGTGCTTCACAACACAGAAACACTCAATTACATAGGATCTAATAACAGAGGAATACCCTTAGTTTTTCTCAACCCGAATGAGTCCTAGCCTGATTCTAATATTATTGAAGGTCTTCTCATCCAAAGGCTTGGTAAATATGTCTGCAAGTTGATCTACAGAATTAACAAACTCTAGAGTGATATCTCCTCTTTGAACATGATCTCTAATGAAATGATACCTAACATCAATATGTTTGGTTCTAGAGTGCTGAATAGGATTTTTAGAAATATTGATGGCACTGGTGTTATCACACCGAATAGGAATCCTATCATAAAACAGATTATAGTCTTCTAGTGTTTGTTTCATCCATAACACTTGTGCACAACAATTGCCTGCAGCAATATATTCACTTTCTGCAGTTGAGAGTGCAACAGAATTCTGTTTCTTAGAATACCAAGACACTAGGGATTCTCCTAAGAATTGACAAGTGCCACTGGTGCTCTTCCTATCAACTAGACTACCAGCATAGTCAGAATCTGAATATCCTATCAGATCAAAGGAAGTTCCCTTAGGATACCATAAACCTAAGTCATAAGTCCCACTCAAATATTTGAAAATCCTTTTTACTGCAGATAAATGAGATTCCTTAGGGGCAGCCTGAAACCTAGCACATAGGCACACACTAAAGAGTATATCTAGCCTACTTGCAGTCAGATATAACAGTGAACCAATCATACCACGATATTTCTTTATATCCACACTTATACCATTTTGATCCTTGTCCAATTTAGTAGTGGTACTCATGGGAGTTCTAGAGGATTTGACAGATTCTAAACCAAACTTCTTAAGGAGTTCCTTAATATACTTTTCTTGACAGAAGAAAATTCCATCAGGAGATTGACTAATCTGGAATCCTAAGAAAAACTTTAACTCACCCATCATACTCATTTCAAACTCACTTTGCATGAGGGAGGAAAACTCATTGCACAAACTAACATTTGTAGATCCAAAAATAATATCATCGACATATATTTGAACTAACAAGATGTCTGCATCCTTTTGCATGGTAAATAGAGTTGAATCAGAATTACCCTTTTTGAAATTTCTTTCCTCAAGGAAATTCTTCAACCTATCATACCAAGCCCTAGGAGCCTGCTTAAGACCATAGAGAGCTTTCCTAAGTTTAAATACATGATCAGGTTTATCAAAGGATTCAAATCCTAAAGGCTGCTCTACATAAACTTCTTCCAAGATATATCCATTTAAAAAGGCACTCTTTACATCCATTTGAAAGAGTGTGAAGTTCATGTAGCAGGCAAAAGCTAAAAGCATTCTAATAGATTCCAGACGAGCTACAGGGGCAAAAGATTCTTCAAAATCAATACCCTCTTCCTGAGAGTATCCCTTAGCAACTAGTCTAGCCTTATTTCTGACAACAATCCCATTCTCATCCAATTTATTCTTAAAGACCCACTTAGTTCCAATAATGGGATAATCCTTTGGCCGTGGAACAAGTTCCCATACTTTGCTCCTTTCAAATTGATTTAGCTCCTCTTGCATAGCTAAAATCCAATTTTCATCATTCTCGGTCTCCTCAAATTTCTTAGGCTCTATTTGAGAGATAAATGCCACATTGGCACAGAGATTTCTAAGAGAGGCTCTAGTCTTAACCCCTAAAGAAGGATCACCTAAGACTTCATCTAATGGATGGTCTTTGATGAATTTCCAATCTCTAGGAAGAGCAGGATTTTCATCCTTGACAGAAGCTATATCATGAGGAATAGGAGAAGGTTCTAAAGATTTTTCTACTTGAATGGGATCTGTAGGCTTTTCTAAGGAAAGGGAATCCAGTTGTTTTTCCAAGGGATCATCCTCATCCACATTGATTAATGGGTGAGGAGTCTCATCAAAATTGACATGAACAGATTCCTCTACAACAAGAGTTCTCCTATTGAAAACTCTGTATGCTTTACTGGTCAAAGAATATCCTAGAAAAATTCCAAGATCGGATTTGGAATCGAATTTTCCTAAGTTATCCTTAGTATTAAGAATGAAACATTTGCAACCGAAAGCTCTAAAATACTTAACAGTAGGAGTCTTGCCATTCCAAAGTTCATAGGGAGTTTTCTCTAGAATAGGTCTTATGGAGACCCGATTAAGCACATAACAGGCTGTTGCTACAGCTTCAGCCCAGAAATACTTTGGAAGGGTGTTTTCATTTAGCATAGTCCTAGCAAGCTCTTGAAGGGACCTATTCTTCCTCTCAACAACACCATTTTGCTGAGGGGTCCTAGGAGAAGAGAAATTGTGCTCAATTCCATATTTGAGACACAAGAGTTCAAATTTCTCATTTTCAAACTCTCCACCATGATCACTACGAATAGCAACAATGGTGAGCTCTTTTTCATTTTGTACTCTTTTCCTAAAGCTAGAGAAAGTATCAAAAGTCTCATCCTTAGACTTCAGAAAATAAACCCAAGTAAATCTAGAGAAATCATCTACAATAACAAAGGCATAGAATTTGCCACCTAGGCTTCCTATATTGGAAGGACCGAAGAGGTCCATGTGAAGAAGTTGGAGAGGCTTAGAAGTGGAGATTGCATTCTTTGATGCAAAAGAGCTTTTGATCTGCTTGCCCATTTGACAAGCTTCACAGACTTTATCCTTCTCGAAGGATATCTTAGGGATCCCTCTAACTAAATTCTCCTTAGTAATCTTAGCTAAGGTATCCATCCCTACGTGTCCTAATCTTCTATGCCAAGACCAACAGTCATTAAGAGAATTAACAACAAAACACTTCTCATCAACATGCTCAAAAACATTCAGATCAACAATATAGACATTTTCTTTTCTAAATCCTTTAAACAAAATATGGTTAGTTGAAATGTCTTTGATCACACAAGCATTTGATTTGAAAGTTACTTTATAGCCCTTGTCACACAACTGACTTATGCTAAGCAGGTTATGTTTTAATCCTTCTACAAGTAAAACATTTTCAATAGTAGGATGAGAAGGATTACCTATATTGCCGATGCCAACGATTTTGCTCTTTTGGTTTCCACCAAAAGTGACACTACCTTTCTTCTTGTTGACAACAGCAAACTTGGTTGAGTCTCCCGTCATATGCCTTGAGCAACCACTGTCAAGGTACCACAGATTTGTTCCGGGAGAGCAGTCAACCTGCAAAACAGAAATCAGGTTGTCTTCTTAGGTACCCAAATCTTTTGGGTCCTAGTGTTAGGTCTGGTTCCCTTAGGAACCCATTGGAATTTACCAGTTGATTTCATATAGTTTGCTTTTAGCGGACATACAAAAGATTTATGTCCAGTTTCATTACATGCATGACAGACAGAGGGTTTAACAAAGAAGTTTTTAAAGGCTTTCCTTTTATTAGACTTGTCATACCCTAATCCGGTCTTGTCAAAATTTGCTCTCTGACCTGCTATTACCATCTTAAATAATTTTTCACCCTTAGTGAAGTTCAGAATAATATTATTCAAATCTTCATTTTTGCTTTTAAGATCATCAATCTCTTTGACATGCAAATTAGTTTTCTCGGCATGTATTTCTACCATGTTTGCGTTTTCCTTTTTCAAAGTATTGTATTTAGTTTTTAACATCCCAAACTGTTTAACTAAATCATTGAAAGCATCAATTAGATTATCTTCATCGTCATCAATATCACTGTCACTAATAATACTAGAGGAAGAAGAACTAACCTTGTCCTCCTGTGCCATAAAGCACAGGTTTGCTACTTCCTCATCCTCTGATGAAGAGGTATCTTCTTCACTATCGTCCCAAGTGGCCTTCATTGCCCTTTTCTTGAACTTCTTGGGACCCTTCTTTGCTTGTGGACAATCTGCCTTCATATGTCCAGGCTTTCCACACCCAAAACACGTGATCTCCTTGTCCTTTTGAGACTTTTCACCCTTTGGAAACCTTTTTCCCTGCATCCTCTTTCGTTGCAGGAATTTGCTGAATCTCCTGGTAATGAGGGCAATGTCCTCATCTTCTTCTTCTTCCTCAGATTCATCAGGCTTGCTCGATGAGGCCTTGAGAGCTATGTCCTTTCTCTTGGAGATCTCTTTTTCTTTGAGATCCTCCTTGTCATTGGCCCTCATGGTTATCTCATGAGTCATTAGAGAGCCAATGAGTTCCTCAAGCTTGAGAACCTTGAGATCCCGTGCCTCTTGTATTGCCGTTACCTTTGGTTGCCAAGCTCTTGGTAAACATCTCAAAATTTTCCTAATTAACTCTTCACCTGAATACATCTTACCAAGTACTTTTAACCCATTAGTAATGTTAGTGAAACGAGTAAACATTGAAGAAATAGACTCATCCTTTTCCATGGTAAACAATTCATATTCGTGAACTAACATGCTCAATTTACTCTCCTTTACTTGGTTAGTTCCCTCATGTGTGACTTCTAATAAGTGCCAAATTTCTTGAGCACTTTCACACCCTTGAACTCTATTGAATTCATCTCTATTTAGAGCACAGTATAAGGTGTTTACTGCCTTAGCATTAAGGCTCAGATTTCTCTTATTGGACTCTGTTAACTCAGAAGAGTCCTTAGGGATACTTTTCCCATCAACAGTTTTCATGGCCTTAAAAGGACCATTCTCTATAATACACCACGTTTCATAGTCTATGGCTTGAATGAATATTTTCATTCTAGCCTTCTAATAGACATAATCACTACCATCAAAGAATGGAGGTCTATTGGTTGCTTGACCTTCTATTTGTGATGTGTTAGTGTTGAATGCCATTGTAATAGCAGAATATAACCCAGAGCGTTTAACTACAGCTTAGACAAAGATAACCTCGCTCTGATACCAATTGAAGGACCGGAATTGTCTAAGAGGGGGGTGAATTAGACTTTTAAAAATTAATCTAATAATCAATTAGTGTTACTCTCTTAATTAGTTTAATGGCAAATAAGGTAATATCAAAAATAAAGAGAGAGTAAGAGAGATTCAACACCAGTACTTTTTACGTGGTTCGGCCAAACCGCCTACGTCCACGCTCCAAGGCTCACCCCTTGAAGATCCTTACCCTTCTCCTCACGAGAAATAACAGATCGGGATTCCGGGCTCCGATCAACTGCCTTTACAGATTTGGATTGAACTTCACGGGCGTCAATCCACTGCCGTTACAAGTTTGAGTTTGTAAAATATTAAGCTCAGACTACAATCTCACAAAAATGAATCTCAAGTTAGGATTGAGAGATGTAGAGAAGAATACAGAGTGTGAAATTAACTTTCGCAGTTAGGGCTCAGAATTCAAATTGGCAAAAGTTAGTCTTCGAGCCTTTTCTTCTGCTTATATACTCTGTATAAAATTGCTTCAGAGAATTGAATGCTTCTTTCTTCAAATGTTAAAATGTTACCGTTGGGAAGCATCCGTACTGAAGCAGCTGTCCGTTGCTTCTGAAAATGTTGTTCGTCATCGCCATTAAAGGTCTGGAGTTAATGCTGAAAACGACGTCACTGTAGCTTCGCGGCTAGCTTTGAATTTTGGCAGAAGTTCACCGGCAGATGCAACTTATGAAGCAGAGACACGTCATCGGTGGATGCAGCTTTGAATGCCATCGGCAGATGTATCCTTAAATTCCATCGGCAGATGCATCCTTAAATTTCATCGGCAGATGTATCCTAAAAATCCATCGGCAGGTGTATCCTTGAATTCCATCGGCAGAAACATCTTAAACTTTTATCGGCAGAAGCACCTTTAAACTCCATCGGCAGGAGCATTGTCAAACGTGATCGGTAGGTGCAAGCTTTAGTCAGCATCTCCTTTTGTCGTTTAGTCAATCGGCAGGAGCTGCTTAAAAACATCATCGGTATGAGTAGCGTCAAATGATATCGGCAGATCCATCTTGACACGTCATCGGCAGATGTCTTCAAAAACGCTATCGGCAGATGCATCATTTCTTTGTCGTGTAGCGATCGGTATATGCAAGCCTGTTTTGCTATTTAATTCTGTATACTCAAACCGATTTATTAGACAACTAAAATACCCTTTTCAAGGGTATTTCAAAATAAACTCATACTCATTATTCTCTTTAAATACACATAATCAAATTGTACACTAATTATACAAATACATAATCAAAAACGAATTATGACTTAAACAATCTATAAGTCAACACCAATAAGCTTCCTGGACGCGTAATTAAGACTTAGTATTGCGTTTGATGAAGTATAGAAACTTCACTTCATTCGATTTGTTGCAAAAGAACTTAACGTATCAAGCAAAGGAGGTTCATTGTTCCATGACTTGTGGTTAGAACCTAAGTTATCCATTTGACCTTCAAGGTTTTAACTTAATGTGATGAGAACGACGTGTATTGAGGTCCCAATAACCTTCCTGGACGCGTAATTAAGACTTAGTATTGCGTTTGATTAAGTATAAGAAACTTCACTTCATTCGATTTGTTGCAAAAGAACTTAACGTATCAATCAAAGGAGGTTAACTGTTACATGACTTGTGGTTAGAACCTAAGTTATCCATTTAACCTTCAAGGTTTTAACTTAAAGTGATGAGAACTACGTGTATTGAGGTCCCAATAACCTTCCTGGACGCGTAATTAAGACTTAGTATTGCGTTTGATGAAGTATAAGCAACTTCACTTCATTCGATTTGTTCCAAAAGAACTTAACGTATCAAGCAATGGAGGTTTACTGTTACATGACTTGTGGTTAGAACCTAAGTTATCCATTTAACTGATGCGAACCACGCCAACGATGTGACGATGACCCATGATAAAAATATTGGCGTCGTCGCTAACCCAGAATCTACAAGTTCGAATAGGAGGAAATCCTTGACCCGAAATCTATACAGATCTGAACCTTGGAATGAGGAGGACGCCACAAACGAATTTGTCTGTTCGTTTGATAAGTTCGGAGTTTCTTCAAGAAACTAAGAGAAATTCTCTCATAATTAGATAAAACCTGATTTTCTTTTATTCATCTAAGAATGAATTTATAGGCATGAAACACCTCTTCGTGCTAGGGTTTCTAGGGTTTTCTTTAAGAGCAAATTACTAATCTACCCTTTAAACATTTATTTAAAAAGACATAAATTACTAAATAAAACGATTTATGACTCGATAGACAACAAGTACTTTTTAAACCCTAAAAACGACAATCTAGAAGTAACTAAATAAACAAAATGAAAATGACATAAACATCATCCCAAGACAGCTTGGATTAAGAGAACAATCTCTGGTTCTTTCTTTCGAACGCAATTTCCTTCTTGAGGTAAGATTTGACGGACCAAATTGCTCATTTGCTCCTTGATCTGCTTTGCGTTTGCTCTCGTTATTGGTCCATCCACTTGTAATGTATCCGTCTTGAGGTCCTCATCATTCCCTCCCTCTTGAAAATGATTTGTCCTCAAATCGAAATCTGCATCAAAAGGACTCAAGTCAGAAACATTAAATGTTGCACTTACATTGTACTCACCAGGTAAATCAAGCTTGTAGGCCTTGTTGTTAATTCGCTCAAGCACTTGGAATGGTCCATCACCACGAGGAAGCAATTTAGAACGCCGTTGAGCGGGAAATCTCTCTTTGCGCATATGCAACCAAACCCAATCTCTAGGTTCAAAAATTAGTTGACGTCGACCCTTGTTGGCATTCTTGATGTATTGATCTGTTCTCCGCGCAATGTTTTGTCGAGCTCGCTCGTGGAGTTGTTTTACGACTTCTGCCTTCTTCTCGCCATCTAAATTCACTTGTTTAGAAACAGGTAAAGGTGATAAATCCAATGGAGTTAGCGGATTAAAACCATAAACAATCTCAAAATGTGAATATTTAGTGGCTGAATGAATTGAACGGTTGTAGGCAAACTCAACATGTGGCAAATATTCCTCCCATGACTTAATGTTTTTGCTAATGACTGCCCTCAATAATGTCGATAAAGTCCTATTCACTACCTCAGTTTGACCATCAGTTGGGGGATGACAAGTAGTTGAAAACAAAAGTTTTGTTCTTAATTTTCCCCACAAAGTCTTCCAAAAGTAACTTAAAAACTTAGCATCGCGATCTGAAACTATTGTCCTCGGCATCCCATGTAACCGTACTATCTCTCGAAAGAACAATTCAGCAACATTAGAGGCATCATTAGTTTTATGACAAGGAATAAAATGAGCCATCTTAGAAAAACGATCTACAACCACAAAAATCGAATCCTTACAACGCTTAGTCCTAGGTAACCCTAACACAAAGTCCATCGAAATGTCAATCCAAGGTTAATTAGGAATAGGCAGAGGTGTGTAAAGCATGTTTGGTTGTACTCTCGATTTATCTTGCTTACACGTAAGACACCTACCAACTATTCTTTCAACATCTCGTTTAATGTGGGGCCAATAGAAATGTTCTTGTAGGATTCCTAGAGTTTTTGCTACCCCAAAATGCCCCTTCAACCCTCTCCCATGGGATTCCCTAATCAATAAATCACGCTAAGAACAGTTGGGAACACACAATTTACCTTCCCTAAATAGGTACTCGTCATGCCTAAAGAACTTCTCAAACCCAGATTTCTTACACAACCTATAACTCTCTCCAAAATCAACATCATCAATGTAAAGCTGTTTGATATGTTCGAATCCAAGTAATTTAGCATCTAAGGTTGATATTAAAATATACCTGCGAGAAAGTGCATCAGCAACCACATTCTCCTTACCTTTCTTGTATTGGATGACGAATGGGAATGGCTCCAAGAATTCAGACCAATGACCATGGCGTTTATTCAGCTTGTGTTGGCTCATAAAATGCTTCAAGGTTTCATGATCGGTGCGGATCACAAACTCCTTTGGCATAAGGTAGTGTCGCCACGTCTCGAGGGCACGAACTACGGCATAGAGCTCCTTGTCGTACGTCGGGTAGTTGAGCGTTGCGCCGCTTAACTTCTCACTGAAGTATGCAATTGGTCTTCGTTCCTGCATTAAAACAGCGCCAATTCCTACACCTGAAGCATCACACTCAACCTCAAACATTTTATCAAAGTTAGGTAAAGCAAGTAAAGGGGCATGCGAAAGTTTATATTTCAGAATCGTAAATGCCTCCTCTTGTGCCTCGCCCCACTTGAATGGAACGTTCTTCTTCATCACGTCAGTGAGCGGTGCGGCTACGGTGCTAAAGTCCTTCACGAATCGCCGGTAGAAGCTAGCAAGGCCATGAAAACTTTGCACCTGTCCAACACTCGTCGGAGTTGGCCATTCTTGAATTGCACAAACCTTCTCATTGTCAACCTGGATTCCCTGCGCGCTAACAATAAAACCAAGAAAAACAAGCTGATCGGTGCAAAAGGTGCACTTGCCCTTGTTAGCGTACAATTTCTCTTTCCTAAGAACATTCAAAACTGCTCTCAAATGGGAAACATGATCATGCAAATTGGAACTATATATTAAAATATCATCAAAGTATACAACCACAAATTTTCCAATAAACGGACGCAAAACATGATTCATCAAGCGCATGAAAGTACTAGGTGCATTAGTTAGCCCAAATGGCATGACCATCCACTCATACAATCCATGTTTTGTTTTAAATGTTGTTTTCCACTCATCTCCTTCATTCATTCTAATCTGATGGTATCCACTCTTAAGATCAATCTTTGAAAAGACACAGGAACCATGCAACTCATCAAGCATATCATCTAAACGAGGAATAGGAAAGCGATACTTTACCGTGATATTGTTGATGGCGCGACAATCGGTGCACATTTGGCTTGTTCCATCCTTCTTAGGAACCAAAAGAACAGGGACAGTGCACGGACTCATGCTCTCCCTCACGTACCCCTTCTCCATCAAGTCTTCCACTTGACGCTGTAACTCCTTTGTCTCCTCGGGGTTGGTGCGATAAGCTGGCCGATTCGGAATGGAGGCTCCAGGTACGAGGTCAATCTTGTGCTCAATCTCGCGAATGGGTGGCAAACCTTTTGGAAGCTCATCGGGAAATACGTCCTCAAAGTCCTGCAAAAGAGAAACAACCAGACTTGGAAGGGACAAATCTAGCTTGTTAGTATTCAAAACATCTTCCTTGTACGTGAGAAGGATCATTGGCTGTTTGTTGGTAATGGCTTGTTTCAGATCACTCTTGGTTGCAAAGAGATTCTGTTTAGAAATGGATGAACTCTCTGGTTTTCTCTCCGGTTTTGCTTGTTTCCACTCTTTTCTTTCTTGTTCACTCAATTTCTGCAACCGGATTTGATCTGCAAAGACCTCTCTCGGGGATAAAGGTACTAACGTGATTGGCATGTGTTTATGGGTGAATGAATACTTGTTGGTGAAACCATCATGTTGCACTCTTCGGTCAAATTGCCACGGTCTTCCTAACAGGATATGACTAGCTTGCATCGTCGCACTTCACTTCGTCTTCGTAATTTACAATCCGAAATGGTACCACCACTTGCTTGGTGACACGTACCTCCCCGCTATCATTCAACCATTGCAACTTGTAAGGTCGTGGATGTTTCAATGTTAAAAGTCCCAATTTCTCCACCATAGAAGCACTAGCCACATTGGTACAACTTCCCCCGTCGACTATGACGCTGCACACTTTGTCTTTCACGTGGCACCGGGTGTGGAAAATATTTTCTCGCTGCACCTTATCATCTTCGTCCTCTTTTATCTGCGCACTCAAGGCACGTCGTGCAACCAAAAGGAAGTCTCCGTTGGCAGCTCCTACCTCCTCATCATCCGTGGAAACATACTCCAATGATGGCATATCTGATTCACCCTCGTCATCACTAGCCTCGGACTCGATCTCTCCACTCTCCCGCAACACCATCACTCTCTTATTTGGGCATTGACTTGCAATATGTCCTCTCCCAAGACATTTGAAACACTTGATCTCACTAGAGCGATTGGGGTTGGTTTGGCCTGGTTGGGAGAGGGCGTAGTTGTTGCCCGCTGTTCAAACTTACCCTTAGAAGTGGAAGGACTCTCTTCCTTCTTCGGATACTTTGGTTTCCAAGGCATTTGGTTCGAACTATGTTGATGGTTACTACTACGTCGTTGCTGCTGTCTCTCTACCTTCAAGGACATGTGAACCAAGTCTTCAATCTCGACGTAATGTTGTAGCTTAACCGCATCAGCTATCTCGCGATTCAACCCCCTCAAGAATCTAGACATTGTTGCTTCTCGATCCTCTTCGATGTTGGCCCGTATCATCGTCATCTCCATATCCTTGTAATACTCATCCACACTACGACTCCCTTGCCTAAGAGTCTGCAATTTGTTGTGTAGATCACGCCGGTAATGACTCGGTACAAATCGTCGTCGCATCACCCTCTTCATCTCTGCCCAACTCTCAATGGGAAGGTGTCACGACCCTAACACTGTACCCATTTTTTTCGTACATATATTTATTTTTATTTTTTAAACTTTATACTTAAAACTTTAAACTTAGCGTTTTAGCGGAAATAAAGCTTTTAATGTCGGAATTGAAACCGACAGAGCCTATGTTTATAAACTATTAAAAACAAAACTTAAAACAAATTTAAAACAATTAAAAACTAAAATAAAAATAGGCAGAGGGCAAAGAGGGAATTTTCATCCCTATATGCTGTGGCGATCAGTCGCCCATAAAGAGGGCGACTGATCGCCCTTTGGCGATTTCAACAGGCGAATGGTCGCCTGTTGAAAATCGCCACGCTCTCTGGATTTTTCCAGAGAGCAGCGACCATGAGGGACGATTGATCCCCACCCCCGGGCGATCAATCGCCACCTCCTCTGCCTCCCTGTTCCTACATCGCTCATTTCTCTTCCCTTCACTTTCCTCACTTCACATACATTAATCAAAACCCTTAACCGTTTCATCAAATTCACATCCAACATAACTCATTCAAATTTTCCTCATTCCTCATTCATCAACCACCCGAAACAACTTAATTGATTTTCGTAAAAACAAACCGCGTGGTTATGTTTAAAAACTGAACATTTCCCCTAAAATCAACAGTTACAAAATATATTTTCAAAACGTTTTTAAAACAACCTAAAGCATAATCTATCCAGAACCAAACATCCTAGAATATTTCTAACCATAACATAATCCACTATACAATCAAAATTCACCCAAACTCTCAAAATACCTAACCACTTTCCCCACGGGTTAACATACGCGACGACTGCTCACACCACCGCAATCGTTCTTCTTCAACCATCCTGTACATCGGGTGGAGGAACATCATCCTCACCTGCTTCGATATCACCTACACCATACAGACACACTATGAGCTAAAGGCTCAGTAAATTCTACATAAATGCAGATGCATGCAGTGCATATGGAGTTCAGAAATCATGCATAACATACAGAGCGTCGCAGACAGAATATCACCGAGATCTCATCCCCCTAACTGAAGGGGGCCCATTGTCACGACCCTTACCCTTACCCTAATAATTTTTTTTTTGTTTTTTATATATACGTACAAACCCTAAATCTGACTTTCGTGCGGAAATAAAACTTTTAAAGTCGGAATTGAAATTATTAACGGTGTAAGAAAACTATTTTGAAATCCACCTATAATAAACTTAAAACCATTAATTAAACAATTAAGTATTAAAGAAAACAATTAAATTAAAACACATTTTTTTTTTTAAGTTCGGCCAAAAGAAAAGGCGATCGCCCCTTGGCGATTGCTCCTGGTGAGCAACCGCCCTTTGGCGATTGCTCCTGGTGAGCAACCGCCCTTTGGCGATTGCTTACCTCGCCTGGCAATCGCCTCTCCAGCGAGCGATTGCCAGGCAGGGGGAGAGGTGATTGATCGCCTCCAAGAGGCGATCAATCGCCATGCTCTCTGGAATTTCTCCAGAGAGCACAGCTTTTCCCCCTCCCCTCCCTTCTTCTTTCTTCTTTCCTTCCACGCCCTGCGCTTCCCATTTTTAACACAAAACACAACAACCTCTTCTCCTTTCTCACACAATCTTTACATACATCCCATAAAATACATTTCAAACATAACATTTACCCAAACACTCAAACCGACAATTCACTTTAAACACAATCAAATTTCATAAAAACGAACCGCGTGGTTCCGTTTAAAAGTTTAACATTTCCTTCCTGTTTGAAAGACATCAAAACACTACAAAACGCAATATGTTATCTGTTCAGTCACCAAACATCCTAAAACGTATCAAAATCTACGATAAATCTATTTAATCCATAATTAACCCAAACATCACCAAAAACTCTCAAAAATTGTCTAACCATGAGTCATCCTGCCTAGCCAAAACACGCCCCGCCGCCACAAGCTCTGCCCATCGACCATCTACGCTTGATCATCATAAGGAGGTTCCTCACCTTCGTTCTCGTCACCTACATCATACGATAAATACATTAAGCCTAATGCTTAGTAAAGAGTGTGCTAAACATAACATTACATATATGCATGACATTTGTAAAACAATTTCGTTTCGTGTCGTTAAACCATTTTCTTGCCCCGTGAGAATCATAACTTGCCCCGTGAGAAACACATTACTTGCCCCGTGAAAAACATACAACTTGCCCCATGAGAAACATACATCATTCGGAATTCATGATCGTTCGTTGATTCGAGGTTTCATAAAACATGCTCATAAATAGTTCGTATGCACTTTAAAAAAACATGATGCATGAGAAGTGACATACGTATAAACACCTATCGAACGACCACTAAATAATCGCTAAGGCACTACTTAAAGCTACCCGTCTTACCACTAACACCTATAATTACCCAACTTCATCACGACCAACAATATCAACATCGTTACGACGTAGGGCTTTAGGGGCCGGAAAACCTAACACTCTAACACGTCGTTAGTATTAACTCTAAATCATAAATTTCAAAGCTAAACGAAATCCCGAGCTAAGGTAAATTTCTTCCAAAACTCAAATCCACTTCATTCGGGCATTTCATCGAGCACTTGGTGCTCACTAATTCAAAAACTCCATTAATGGTGTTTTACCAACCTCCAACAACCAAAACTTAACCTTAAACTTCAACCCACACCATTAATCTACTCCAACAACCTCAATAATCATTAATACACCATCAATGAACATTAATATCGTTAAACTATTGATTTCTAACTAAAAACCAACAATTCTCACCAGACCCTAAATCGAAATAAACCCTAAAACCACAAATAAACTTGTCTAGAGTCTAGAGCTTACCTAGAAGATTGATTTGGGGAAGAAACTTGAGGGACAAACGCCGGAAATCGAGGGAGTCGCCGGTGTTGGAGGATTGGCGATGGAGAAGAGGAAAAGTGGCGAAAGAGAGGGAGGGGTTCGTGTGCTGGAGGAGAAAATGAGAAAGAGAGAGAGACATTAAGCTTTTTAATAAAATTTTTACTTAATAAATTACTTAATTGCCCTTAGTTAATTCCTTAACTTAAATCGTTATTTCGTCTATCGATTTGGTCTCTCCAAAATTTCCTTATTCCTCCAGATATTTTTATTTATTCTTAGGGCTCTAACAAAACTTCCCGTTGGCCATTTGGACTTATTTTTATTATTTCTACGAATTAAAACTCTATAATACTTAAAATATTCAAAACTCGAACTTATAGCCCGAAATCCTTAAAACGAAATTCTCGGGCGTTACATCCTACCCTCCTTATTTAGAATTTTGTCCCCAAAATTACATACCTAAACAAATCTGGATATCTGTCCATCATGTCGTGTTGTCGCTCCCACGTTGCTTCCTCTACGTTTTGGTTTCTCCACAGTCCCTTAACAAGAGGGATTGACTTATTACGCAGGACCTTAACCGAAGACTCAAAAATCTGTACCGGCCTCTCTTCATAGGTCAAGGTTGGCCGTATCTCAAGATCAACTGGTTCTACCACGTGCGTAGGATCCCGTATACACTTCCTTAACATCGACACGTGGAAGACATTATGTACGCCCTTCATAGACAACGGCAATTGAAGCCTATACGCCGTAGCTCCTATCCTTTCTGTAATCTGGAACGGTCCAACAAAACGTGGATTTAACTTCCCTCTCTTACCAAAACGAACCACGCCTTTAAATGGTGAAACCTTCAAAAACACTTCATCACCAACTACAAACTCCAATTTTCGTCTTCTTCGATCAGCATAGCTCTTTTGGCGACTCTGTGCGGTCTCCATTCTTTGTTTAATCAAAGCAACCTTCACAGACAACTGTTGTAAAATTTCAGGGCCGATCAACTTAGCTTCGCCCACTTCATCCCAATACAGCGGCGACCTACACTTTTTGCCATAAAGCGCTTGTACGGAGCCATACCAATCGTGGACTGATAACTATTATTGTAAGTAAATTCAACCAAAGGCAAATATCGGCTCCACGACGCCTGAAACTCTAACACGCATGCTCTCAGCATATCCTCGAGTATCTGAATCGTCCTCTCAGACTGTCTGTCGGTCTGTGGGTGGAATGTCGTGCTAAAAGTCAATTTGGTACCCATAGCGCTTTGCAAACTTTTCCAAAACCTCGAGGTAAACCTGGGATCCCGATCTGAAACAATCGACACAGGGACCCCGTGCAATCTAATAATCTCTTGGACATAAAGTTCTGCAAACTGATTCATCGTGTAAGTCATCTTTACAGGCAAGAAATGAGCCGCTTTCGTCAATCTATCAACCACGACCCATATACTGTCGTGCCCTTTTATTGTTCTCGGTAATCCAACTACGAAGTTCATTGCAATTTGATCCCACTTCCACTCGGGAATTGGTAGTGGTTGCAACATCCCACCTGGTCTTTTTTGTTCTGCCTTAACTTGTTGGCATACTAGGCAAGACCGTACATAACTGGCCACATCACGCTTCATATTCGGCCACTAATAGTGCACTTTCAGATCTCGGTACATCTTGGTGTTACCTGGATGCACTGAGGACAACGATGAATGTGCCTCTGACATAACCAACTTCCTCAACTCTTCGTCCTTTGGAACGTACCAGCGGTCTCGAAATCTCAGAATCCACTGAGTAACTGAAATCGGAAGGTACAACTGATAATTTTGCTACAATAGCCACCTTTTCTTCTGTATCTAACTGTTGAGCCTCTTTTATCTTATCCAACAAAGTGGGCCGTATTGTCAAGTCAGCAAGTAGGGCCGAAAGTTCTGAAACTAATTCAAGTTCAAACCCCTTCATCTCCTTTCTTAATGAAGCTGACATACAGAAAGCAACTGACTCCTCCGTCCTAGGCATCCTACTCAACGCATCTGCCACTGTATTTGCCTTTCCAGGATGATACTTGATTTTGAAGTCGTAGTCTTTCACGAATTCTAACCATCTCCTCTGCCTCATATTTAAATCTTTCTGTGTAAACAGGTATTTTAAACTTTTATGGTCCGAAAACACTTCACACTTCTGTCCGTAGAGGTAGTGTCTCCATATCTTTAATGCGAATACCACCGCTGCCAGTTCTAAGTCGTGCGTTGGGTAATTTTCCTCCTAACTTTTCAATTGCCTAGAAGCATAGGCAACGACCTTTCCTTCCTGCATCAACACGCATCCCAATCCAACCTTGGACGTGTCACAATAAATATAGTATACCCCATTCTCCACTGGTAGAGTCAGTAAAGGCGCTGTGGTCAACTTTTGCTTCAAGGTCTGAAAGCTTTCTTCACATGCCTTGGTCCACTCATACTTCACTTCCTTCTTCGTTAAGTTCGTCAAAGGTTTGGCTATTACTGAAAACCCTTGGATAAACTTTCGATAATACCCTGCTAGGCCTACGAAACTCCGTACATCACTTGCATTTCTCGGTCGAGGCCACTCCCTTACCACTTGAATCTTGGCCGGATCCACAGAAACGCCTTCTTTTGAAATCACGTGGCCTAAGAAGTTCACCTGACTCAACAAGAATTCGCACTTAGAAAGTTTAGCATACAACTGGTGTCGCTTCAAAGTAGTCATAACAACCCTTAAGTGCTCTGCATGTTCTTCGTCGTTTCGGGAATAAATCAAAATATCATCTATGAATACTATCACGAACTTATCCAAGAATTCCCGGAACACCCTATTCATGAGGTCCATAAATGCTGCTGGAGCATTGGTTAAACCGAAGGACATAACCATAAACTCATAGTGCCCAGTAACGCGTTCTGAAGGCAGTCTTTGGTACATCCTCGGCTCTAATCTTCAACTGATAATACCCAGAACGTAAATCGATCTTAGAAAATACCGTGGCCCCTTGTAATTGGTCAAATAGATCATCTATCCTCGGTAACGGGTATTTATTCTTTATGGTCATCTTGTTCAACTCACGGTAATCCACGCACATTCTTAAGGAGCCATCCTTCTTCTTTACAAATAAAACCGGAGCACCCCAAGGAGAAACGCTCGACCGAACAAAACCCTTGTCTATTAGCTCTTTCAGCTGGACTTGTAACTCCCTCAGTTCAACTGGCGCCATTCTATAAGGATTCTTGGACACTGGCGCCGACCCAGGAATAATCTCAATTGTGAACTCCATTTCCCGATCTGGAGGCAAGCCTGGCAACTCATCCAGGAACACTTCCGTAAAGTTCTTAACCACCGAAATGTCACATAACTTTAACCTCTCTCGCGTGCTTACTTCCTCAACGCTTGCTATAAACCCAAAACTTCCATGCTTCATCGAGTATAAGGCACCTACAGGCAAGCTGGGTAACTCAGTCTAGGAACATTTCAGTAATATTTTCCTCCACCGAAATGTTATTCAACCTTAGCTTATCTCGTTTCCTTACATCCACAATGCTTGCTACAAAATTGAAACATTGAGGTTTTGTGGAGTACCGGGCACTCATTAACAATACAAGAGGCATCTCACTTGAACGGAGGGTCGCTGGACAATCGTAATTCTCTCCACTCGGGGGTCTAAAATCTACTACTCCCGACCTGCAATTGATTGTGGCATAGTGCCTGAACAACCAATCCTTGCCCAAGATTACATCGTACCCCTTCATGCATATAACGATCAGGTTCGCATACTGTGAAACCCAGCAACTCGTTTGGGGGAAAAAACAGAGAAGGACAAAACGGTAATCTCCCTTCCCTAAATTAAATTACCACTTGTACCATTCTTTTCCCCTACTTAATAAAACTTCCCTCTGTTATATTTTACTCCTCCAGAAACCCTTCTGTTGAAGGCGCCGCGCACCAGGGAAGAAAGAAGGAAACAGAGGGAGAAAGGTTGAATTGGACCTTCGACGTTCAGCTTCTTCTCGTATTGTTTTGTCTGAGAAATAGTTTTGCTCATCTGTTTTCCTTTTTCTTCAGTTCCCTACGTTACTGCTTGTGATCGGGGTGTGCGTCGGAGCTGCTAAATTCTCCAAAGCTTTATCTCTTTCTTCTTGGACTTGTTGATTCCTTTGCTGTTGAGGTTTTTTTTTTGAGATCGAAGGAGATTGTCAAAACCCTTGAGTTCTTCTCTGCTAGCCGTAGGTATGAACCCAAACTCTTGAGTTCTTGTCTGCCATGTTATTGTCAAAACCTTTGGGTTCTTCTCTGCTATGTTTATTGTCAAGGGTTATATATGTAAAGGTTCTTCTCTGCTGTGGGAAAATAATTTTCGGTATATAAAGGCCTTGCATCAATACTCTAGATATGGTAGACTTATAGTTAGCAAAACAGGGAGTTGAAATTTCTAGAATGTAGTTATATATGCATTGTAGTCGAGCCCAAATTGTGAAGAAATGAGACCAAATTATGGACTAAATTACCCAATTTGATGTGAATTGTCTTATGGAGAATGAATTGAGAGACAAAGTAGCCCAAAAATAATGAATGACTCTATTCTTTGTTAGGTACCAATTTATTGAATTGAGCTGTGGACTCATTGCTTGGACTCTTAAAATTATTGAGTTTAACATGTTGTAAGTGCACTCGAGGTAGGGGTTATTTTATTTTCAGTTAAGTATTATTATTTTAATTCATTAATTAAATTCTTTTATTTGGCATAAAATGTTCATTTAATTTGGTACTATTGTTCTTCCACACATTTATCAACTGCATTATTTTATCATTGATAAAAATTGTGTGGTTTTAACTAGAAGTAATAGGACAGCTGAAGAGCCGTGTCCTTGGGCGCGAAACCCTAAACCTGATCAGGGTAATTATGGCGTGCGACCGCCTCATGTCGATGTTTTGGCCTATGGCCCAGTGTGCTCGGGGTCCGTGAGAGGCTCCATTTTCACCGATCATCTATTTAAATTGAAAACTACATTTTTATTAAATTTCTGCATAATATTTTATAGCTGCTGGAAATAAACTCTATCCCTATTGAGTTTAGTCGACTCACCCCAAACGACTATTTTTTTTTCAGGATCGAATCAAGAGGACTAGTTATCAGTGAAGGATCAAGAATTTTCTTTAAGTTTCATTTTAAATTTCTTTTGAGGTTAGAGACTTTTGAGATTGTAAGTCGTTTGGTATTTAGATATTTTGTTGGACGTATATCATCATATTATCTGGTGTCTCTTGTTGGACCTGTTATTTTGGACCCTAACTTTATGTTAGTTTATAAACTATTCCGCTGCATGTTCTTTTAAGTGAATGAGATCTAGGGTCGGATGATCTAGTCCTTTTCGGGCTGGGTCGTTCCCCGTTTTGTTGCGGGTCCCCTTTGGGATGTGACAGAAAAAATAGTATCAGAGCGAGGTTACAATCTTGAAAAGTGACACTTGTAGGATAGATTATGTGATAATATACAAGAATTATTATTGTACAAAAAGGACGTATTTTGACCTTAGTCGTAAATTATTTTTTTTCAGATTTACGAAAATGCCTCGAAGAAGAGTCCCTAGGAACAAAACTCCTGCAGCACCTACTGTGCAATCAGCTGAATCGTAGCCTACTGATCCGATAATAGCTCTCAGAGATGTACTGCAAGATTTAACCCAACGACGCGGCAATCAGGATGTAGAGGACCGCCGCATGACTTACTTTATGCAGTGGGAGCGGATGAATTTACCGGTGTTTGTGGGTGATGCTGACCCTCAAGTTGCAGAAAATTGGTTAAGGGTGATTCATAAGAAGCTGACAGCTCTGAAAGCTCCAACAGATTATTGGGTTGGATTTGCAACTTATCAATTTGAGAAAATGGCAGAAGTTTGGTGGAGGTCTCTGAAATTAGACTACCCTAAAGAGGATATGACTTGGACATAGTTTGAAACTCTTTTCAGAGACAATTATTGTAATGCTGAGCATCGCCAGAAAACGATCGCGGCGTATCATAAATTGGAGCAGGAAAGTCTTACCGTACTGGAGTATTATGCCAAGTTCATGGAGTTCTCTCAGTATATTAATCACATGGACCCAGTGGATATGCAGGTGAAGTTTCGAATGAATTTGAGGCCTAAGATCAGACACCATATGTCAGGCTTTACATTCAAAACCCTTTCAGATATAGTTGCTGCTGCTCAACGTGTTGAGGCAGATTTGGAAGAACAATTTGGTGTATACAAAGGGAAAGGGAAGGATGATCAACACGTGGGAGGCAAGATAACCAAGAAGGACTTTAAAAAAGGGAGAAACCGTGATGGTCAGAATCAAGATAACTTTAGCAGATCCTCTGATACTACACCTTATTCTAGTGGGCGTTCTGGATCATATGTTTGTCACACTTGTGGACAGCCTGGACATTCAAGAAAGAATTGCCCTACTAATCATAAATCTCAAAATAATTCAGCACCTTCTCAGACAAATATTAGCAGGTCTGGTTTCGGAGATAACAAGGGATTCTCTGGTCAGGATCAGCGTAATCACATCAATATCAGCCATCTGGTACCAACTTTCAGAAGTCTACTGGATATCAACAGAGCTCTGCTTCAAACACCATTCAAGCTGTGGCTCCGAATTATATGACTACTGCTAACCCTAGTTCATCGAGGGGTGGATTCGGAGGTGGCAATAGAGGAAAAGGAAAGATGACTGGTCAAGCTTATGCAGTTGCGGGATCTGAACTTCATGATTCATCTGACCATGGTGTTATCGATGGTATGATTTCCTTATTTAATACCATGATGCATGTCTTGTTTGATACTGTAGCAACACATTCATTTATTTCTACATCTTCTGTTTATGCTTTAGACGTAGCCGTAGAGAAACTTGATAATCCCCTTATTTTGAGTATTCCTATGAGCAAGAAATATGAAATGAATCACATTGTTCGTTATGCGGCTATTATGATTAATAAACATGAATTACCTGCTGACTTGATAGTTATGCCTATGGATTAATTCGATATGATTTTGGGTATGGATTGGTTAAACTTTTATAAGGCTATAATTGACTGTCATCGGAGAAGTATATCCCTTACCTTGGAGGATGGAAAAGTTTTGATACATCCATGTAATGCCCGTATGTTTCCTGTTAATTCTATTTTACGAGCTTGTTTGGGAGGTCGGAGGAGATTGGAGCTATATGGGAGTGTTTTTGCTATTAGTGATAATCATTTTATGGTTGAGCACAATTCTGATTTATCAGTTGTTTGTGATTACCCTGATGTTTTTCCTGACGATTTACCTGGGTTACCACCCGATCGTGAGATTGAGTTAAGTATTGACTTATTGCCTAATACAGCTCCAATTTCAACTGCTCCGTACCGCATGGCTCCTGCTGAGTTGAAGGAGTTAAGAACCTAACTAGATGATTTGCTGAACAAGAGTTTTATTCGGAATAGTATTTCGCCGTGGGGATCACCCGTCTTATTCGCCAAGAAGCAGGATGGTTCACTTCGGTTGTGCATTGATTATCGCAAATTAAATCATGTGACAGTTAAAAATAAATACCCTCTACCAAGAATTGACGATCTATTTGACCAGCTCGGATGATCAAGGTGCTTCTCGAAGATCGATTTGAGGTCCAGCTACCATCAATTAAAGATTCGTGAACAGGATATTCCCAAAACAGCTTTTCGCACCCGATATGGACATTATGAGTTTCTGGTACTTCCATTTGGATTGACTAATGCACCAGCAGCTTTTATGGATCTGATGAATCGAATTCTTCGGCCTTATCTTGATCAGTTCGTGGTAGTATTCATCGACGATGTTTTAATATATTCTAAGTCTCGTGAGGAGCATATGGAACATCTAAGAATTGTCCTGCAAACGTTACGTGAACACAAGCTATTTGCAAAGCGAGAGAAATGTGATTTTTGGATGGCGGAAGTGAAGTTCTTAGGTCATGTAGTCTCTCAGAATGGCATCTCAGTAGACCCCGTTAAGGTCGAGGCAGTGTTAGAATGGAAACCACCTAAGAATGTTACTGAAGTACGGAGTTTCTTGGGTTTGGCTGGATATTATTGACGGTTCGTCCAAAATTTTTCTTCTATCACTATGCCATTAACTCAATTGACTAGAAAGAATATAAAATTTGTTTGGAATGATAAATGTCAGATGGCATTTGAAGAGCTTAAGAAGAGGTTGACTACTGCACCAGTTTTAGCAGTACCTGATGAAAGTTTACCGTATGCAGTATATACAGATGCTTCTGGAGTGGGTTTGGGATGCGTTTTAATGCAGCAAGAAAAAGTAATAGCATATGCATCTTCTCGACAGTTAAGGACGCATGAGCGGAATTACCCTACACATGATTTGGAGTTGGCTGCTATTATTTTTGCTTTAAAAATTTGGCGAAGTTACTTGTATG
Organism: Begonia masoniana; assembly: GCA_022432975.1. Lineage (NCBI taxonomy): Eukaryota > Viridiplantae > Streptophyta > Magnoliopsida > Cucurbitales > Begoniaceae > Begonia > Begonia masoniana. The sequence continues at coordinate 40,102,352 of CM039512.1, forward strand.
GAGCAAAATTTGAGATATTTTCTGACAATAAGAGTTTAAAACATCTATTTACGCAGCGTGATTTAAATCTCCGGCAATGTCGATGGATGAAGTATATGGGAGATTATGATTTTAAATTAAAGTATCATCCTAGAAAAGCTAATGTTGTAGCTGATGCCTTGAGTCGTTACCCTCAAGGATCTCTTTCTAGTCTTTTGTTAGAAGATTGGAAGAGGTGTATGACTATAGAAGATTATGAATTGCATTATCAAGAGGATAATCAAACTGTTCGAGTATTTAATTTTGTTGCTACTCCCACACTTTTTCAACGTGTTAAAGATATGCAGAGATTTGATGATGAATTGAAAGAAAGATTTGAGAAAATCCGGTCTGGTGAGCAGTTTGATGGTTGGGAAGTTAGTTCCGATGGATTTTTATTATTTAAAAGGCGAGTTGTGGTGTCGAAAGCTCCAGAGTTGAGACAAGCCGTTTTAACAGAAGCTCACAAGTCCAAATTTGCTATACACCAGGTAGTACAAAGATGTACCATGATTTGAAACGTCAGTATTGGTGGGTTGGAATTAAACGAGATGTGGCAGAATATGTTTCCCGATGTTTGATTTGTCAACAAGTTAAGGCTGAGCACCAGAGACCAGCTGGGTTATTGCAGCCCTTACCTATTCCTGAGTGGAAGTGGGATAAGATTACCATGGATTTTGTAACGGGTTTGCCGAGGACAGTACAAAAATTTGATGCCGTGTGGGTGATTGTTGATAGATTGACAAAGTTGGCTCATTTTGTTCCAATCAAAATGGACTTTTCCTTGACTAAGTTAAGTAAGTTGTATGTTGAAAACATTGTTCGTCTACATGGTATTCCTTCGAGTATAGTTTCTGATAGAGATCCTAGGTTCACATCAAAGTTTTGGAAAACCCTCCAAAATGCCTTGGGCACCGAATTAAATTTGAGCACTGCACATCACCCTCAGACAGATGGTCAGTCGGAGCGTACTATTCAGATTCTTGAAGATATGTTGAGATCATGTGTTTTGGATTTTGGAGATAGTTGAATAAACCACTTACCTTTAGTGGAGTTTGTCTATAACAATAGTTACCAGGCCAGTATTGGAATATCACCTTATGAAGCCTTATATGGAAGACCTTGTAGATCGCCTTTGTGTTGGGCGGAGACCGAGGAACGTGTTACCCTTGGACCCGATATGGTTCGAGAGACAACTGAGAAAGTTCAAATAATTAAAGAAAGATTGAGAACAGTCCAAAGCCGCCAGAAAAGTTATGCTGATCTTTCGAGAAGAGAGGTCGAGTTTGAAGTAGAGGACTTTGTATTTTTGAAAGTAAGACCTCGTCGTGGTGTAAGTCGTTTTGGTGTAAAAGGAAAATTAGCTCCCAGATATACTAGTCCGTTTCGAATCATGGATCGAGTTGGTCCAGTGGCTTACCGTTTGGACTTACCACCACAGTTGAACTACGTTCATAATGTCTTCCATGTTTCTATGTTGAGGAAATATATTTCTGATCCATCACATGTCATATCTTGGACCACGGTACCTATCCAGGAAGATGTATCCTATGAAGAGGGGCCTGAGAAAATTTTAAGCCGAGACATCAAGGTACTACGACGTCGGGAGGTACCCTTAGTAAGAGTGCAATGGAAAATCACAGTGAAAGAGAAAGTACTTGGGAACTTGAATCGGAGATGAGAATAAAGTATCCCCAACTATTTAGTGATATGACCTTAATTGATCCAAATTTCGAGGACGAAATTTCATTAAGTGGGGGAGAATGTGAAACCCGGCAACTCATTTGGGGGAGAAAGCAGAGAAGGACAAAACTGTAATCTCCCTTCCCGAAATTAAATTACCACTTGTACCATTCTTTTCCCCTACTTAATAAAACTTCCCTCTGTTATATTTTACTCCTCCAGAAACCCTTTTGTTGAAGGCGCCGCGCACTAGGGAAGAAAGAAGGAAACAGAGGGAGAAAGGTTGAATTGGACCTTTGACGTTCAGCTTCTTCTCGTATTGTTTTGTCTGAGAAATAGTTTTGCTCATCTGTTTTCCTTTTTCTTCAGTTCCCTACGTTACTGCTTATGATCGGGGTGTGTGTCGGAGCTGCTAAATTCTTCAAAGCTTTATCTCTTTCTTCTTGGACTTGTTGATTCCTTTGCTGTTGAGGTTTTTTTTTTGAGATCAAAGGAGATTGTCAAAACCCTTGAGTTCTTCTCTGCTAGCCGTAGGTATGAACCCAAACTCTTGAGTTCTTGTCTGCCATGTTATTGTCAAAACCTTTGGGTTCTTCTCTGCTATGTTTATTGTCAAGGGTTATATATGTAAAGGTTCTTCTCTGCTGTGGGAAAATAATTTTCGGTATATAAAGGCCTTGCATCAATACTCTAGATATGGTAGACTTATAGTTAGCAAAACAGGGAGTTGAAATTTCTAGAATGTAGTTATATATGCATTGTAGTCGAGCCTAAATTGTGAAGAAATGAGACCAAATTATGGATTAAATTACCCAATTTGATGTGGATTGTCTTATGGAGAATGAATTGAGAGACAAAATAGCCCAAAAATAATGAATGACTCTATTCTTTGTTAGGTACCAATTTATTGAATTGAGCTGTGGACTCATTGCTTGGACTCTTAAATTTATTTAGTTTAACCTGTTGTAAGTGCACTCGAGGTAGGAGTTATTTTATTTTCAGTTAAGTATTATTATTTAAATTCATTAATTAAATTCTTTTATTTGGCATAAAATGTTCATTTAATTTGGTACTATTGTTCTTCCACACATTTATCAACTGCATTATTTTATCATTGATAAAAATTGTGTGGTTTTAACCAGAAGTAATAGGACAGCTGAAGAGCTGTGTCCTTGGGTGCGAAACCCTAAACCTGATCAGGGTAATTATGGCGTGCAACCGCCTCATGTCGATGTTTTGGCCTATGACCCAGTGTGCTCGGGGTCCGTGAGAGGCTCCATTTTCACCGATCATCTATTTAAATTGAAAACTGCATTTTTATTAAATTTCTGCATAATATTTTATAACTGCTGGAAATAAACTCTATCCCTATTGAGTTTAGTCGACTCACCCCAAACGACTATTTTTTTTCAGGATCGAATCAAGAGGACTAGTTATCAGTGAAGGATCAAGAATTTTCTTTAAGTTTCATTTTAAATTTCTTTTGAGGTTAGAGACTTTTGAGATTGTAAGTCGTTTGGTATTTAGATATTTTGTTGGACGTATATCATCATATTATCTGGTGTCTCTTGTTGGACCTGTTATTTTGGACCCTAACTTTATGTTAGTTTATAAACTATTCCGCTGCATGTTTTTTTAAGTGAATGAGATCTAGGGTCGGATGATCTAGTCCTTTTCGGGCTGGGTCGTTCCCCGTTCTGTTGCAGGTCCCCTTTGGGATGTGACACATACAACCCCCTACTACCAACAGATATAATTTCTCCCCGTATCGCCCGATTTGAGTGCAAATACTCACCGGAAGGTAACATAACACTATAACTATGATCCGCTTGGACGACATCTAAATTCTATTTAACTGTATACTTCTGTGCTATGAAGGAATGGGTTGCCCCAGTGTCAATTAGAACATGAGCCATGTTTCCACAGACCAAAATAGTACCTGTAACAACTGAAGGCTGAGCAGATTCCTCGTCTTCAACCAGAGAAAAGATCCGGGAGGGACCTCCCGGTGGCCGCCTATTCGGCTCTAGGCAATCAACGGCCTTGTGGCCCACCTTATCACATCGAAAACATCGTCCACTATGAAGTTTGCACTCCCCTTGATGATTCTTTTGGCAAATAAGGCATAACGGAGCCTGCGACGCCCCTTGCGGACGTTTACCCCTATCTTGAACTCTAGGCGTCTCATTCGCCCGTTTGACACCTCGTTGTGGTTGTGGCTGCCAACCCTGATTCTGTTGTTGTGGTCGCACATCTCTGCCAAACCTTGTTGACGCTTCTCTCTGTCGCTGAAGCTTCATTTCTATGTCATCAAGTCCAAGAGCCCTTTCCACTATCTTATGATAAGGCACGTCTTCGTCATCCACCGTCATCACCCCTTTCTGAATTTCTAGTTTCAAACCTTGTACGAATTGGTGAATTTTGTCCTCCTCCTCATAGATCATATACCCGGCATATCGAGATAGCGACTCAAACCTTCGCACATATTCAGCCACCGTCCCTATTTGGCGCAATTGTGTGAACTCCACCTTCTTACTTGCCCGAAGAGTACGACTGAAATACTTGTTGTAGAATACTGTTTTGAATCTTTCTCACCTCATAATCTCCACATCTGTAGTAACCTTAATCGTGTCCCACCAGAACAAAGTGCCTTTCTCCAAACTGAATACTGCAAACATCACCTTATCAGCTTCCTCTACTTTTGCATAAGCAAACATACTTTCAATCTTACGAATCCACTGTTCGGCACTCGTAGGATCTGAAGACTGTCCGTCGAAGGCCGGAGGCCCAAGGCGTCGAAATCTCTCTCCACCTTGGTCCCGTGAAGAATTTCCTTGTGCGTTTCCATTCCCATTTCCCTCTCGGTTTAACAAGATCTCAATTTATTCCGACTGTTGGTGCAATATATCCATGCATTGGTCCATAGGGTTCCCTGGAGGCGGTGTAGGTGCTCTCGGTATATTTGTTCCTAAACACATTAGACAATACGAAGCAATAAATATCTAGGAGTCGTACTTAAACTTAAACACTTACAGTCGATGGAGAGTTCCCGTACGGCGGTGTGTTTGGCAGGCATATCACAAAATCGCTTTTAAAACTCCGTCTCTCTGATACCATAACTGTCACGACCCTTACCCTTACCCTAATAAATTTTTTTTTTATATATACGTACAAACCCTAAATCTGACTTTTGTGCGGAAATAAAACTTTTAAAGTCAGAATTGAAATTATTAACGGTGTAAGAAAACTACTTTGAAATCCATCTATAATAAACTTAAAACTATTAATTAAACAATTAAGTATTAAAGAAAACAATTAAATTAAAACACTTTTTTTTTTTAAAGTTCGGCCAAAAGAAAAGGCAGAACAGGTAGCGATTGCTCCTGGTGAGCAATCGCCCTTTGGCGATTGCTTACATCGCCTGGCAATCGCCTCTCCAGCAATTGCCAGGCAAGGGGAGAGGCGATTGATCGCCTCCAAGAGGCGATCAATCGCCATGCTCTCTGGAATTTCTCCAGAGAGCACAGCTTTTCCCCCTCCCCTCCCTTCTTCTTTCTTCTTTACTTCCACGCCCTGCGCTTCCCATTTTTAACACAAAACACAACAACCTCTTCTCCTTTCTCACACAATCTTTACATACATCCCATAAAATACATTTCAAACATAACATTTACCCAAACACTCAAACCGACAATTCACTTTAAACACAATCAAATTTCATAAAAACGAACCGCGTGGTTCCGTTTAAAAGTTTAACATTTCCTTCCTGTTTGAAAGACATCAAAACACTACAAAACGCAATATGTTATCTGTTCAGTCACCAAACATCCTAAAACGTATAAAAATCTACGATAAATCTATTTAATCCATAATTAACCCAAACATCACCAAAAACTCTCAAAAATTGTCTAACCATGAGTCATCCTGCCTAGCCAAAACATGCCCCGCCGCCACGAGCTCCGCCCATCGACCATCTACGCTTGATCATCATAAGGAGGTTCCTCACCTTCGTTCTCGTCACCTACATCATACGATAAATACATTAAGCCTAATGCTTAGTAAAGAGTGTGCTAAACATAACATTACATATGCATGACATTTGTAAAACAATTTCGTTTCGTGCGTTAACCCATTTTCTTGCCCCCGTGAGAATCATAACTTGACCCCGTGAGAACACTTGCCCCGTGAGAAACACATGACTTGCCCCGTGAGAAACACATGACTTGCCCCGTGAGAAACACATGACTTGCCCCGTGAGAAACACATGACTTGCCCCGTGAGAAACACATGACTTGCCCCGTGAGAAACACATGACTTGCCCCGTGAGAAACACATGACTTGCCCCGTGAGAAACACATGACTTGCCCCGTGAGAAACACATGACTTGCCCCGTGAGAAACACATGACTTGCCCCGTGAGAAACACATGACTTGCCCCGTGAGAAACACATGACTTGCCCCGTGAGAAACACATGACTTGCCCCGTGAGAAACACATGACTTGCCCCGTGAGAAACACATGACTTGCCCCGTGAGAAACACATGACTTGCCCCGTGAGAAACACATGACTTGCCCCGTGAGAAACACATGACTTGCCCCGTGAGAAACACATGACTTGCCCCGTGAGAAACACATGACTTGCCCCGTGAGAAACACATGACTTGCCCCGTGAGAAACACATGACTTGCCCCGTGAGAAACACATGACTTGCCCCGTGAGAAACACATGACTTGCCCCGTGAGAAACACATGACTTGCCCCGTGAGAAACACATGACTTGCCCCGTGAGAAACACATGACTTGCCCCGTGAGAAACACATGACTTGCCCCGTGAGAAACACATGACTTGCCCCGTGAGAAACACATGACTTGCCCCGTGAGAAACACATGACTTGCCCCGTGAGAAACACATGACTTGCCCCGTGAGAAACACATGACTTGCCCCGTGAGAAACACATGACTTGCCCCGTGAGAAACACATGACTTGCCCCGTGAGAAACACATGACTTGCCCCGTGAGAAACACATGACTTGCCCCGTGAGAAACACATGACTTGCCCCGTGAGAAACACATGACTTGCCCCGTGAGAAACACATGACTTGCCCCGTGAGAAACACATGACTTGCCCCGTGAGAAACACATGACTTGCCCCGTGAGAAACACATGACTTGCCCCGTGAGAAACACATGACTTGCCCCGTGAGAAACACATGACTTGCCCCGTGAGAAACACATGACTTGCCCCGTGAGAAACACATGACTTGCCCCGTGAGAAACACATGACTTGCCCCGTGAGAAACACATGACTTGCCCCGTGAGAAACACATGACTTGCCCCGTGAGAAACACATGACTTGCCCCGTGAGAAACACATGACTTGCCCCGTGAGAAACACATGACTTGCCCCGTGAGAAACACATGACTTGCCCCGTGAGAAACACATGACTTGCCCCGTGAGAAACACATGACTTGCCCCGTGAGAAACACATGACTTGCCCCGTGAGAAACACATGACTTGCCCCGTGAGAAACACATGACTTGCCCCGTGAGAAACACATGACTTGCCCCGTGAGAAACACATGACTTGCCCCGTGAGAAACACATGACTTGCCCCGTGAGAAACACATGACTTGCCCCGTGAGAAACACATGACTTGCCCCGTGAGAAACACATGACTTGCCCTATAATACCCAACTTCATCACGACCAACAATATCAACATCGTTACGACGTAGGGCCTTAGGCGCCGGAAAACCTAACACTCACTTACCTAGTGTCCTAGCTATGCCGAGCACCGTCCTTGAAGAGCTTGGATTACCTAAGGCATTTCATAGCACGTCGTTAGTATTAACTTTAAATCATAAATTTCAAAGCTAAACGAAATCCCGAGCTAAGGTAAATTTCTTCCAAAACTCAAATCCACTTCATTCGGGCATTTCATCGAGCACTTGGTGCTCACTAATTCAAAAACTCCATTAATGGTGTTTTACCAACCTCCAACAACCAAAACTTAACCTTAAACTTCAACCCACACAATTAATCTACTCCAACAACCTCAATAATCATTAATACGCCATCAATGAACATTAATATCGTTAAACTATTTATTTCTAACTAAAAACCAACAATTCTCACCAAACCCTAAATTGAAATAAACCCTAAAACCACAAATAAACTTGTCTAGAGTGTAGAACTTACCTAGAAGATTGATTTGGGGAAGAAACTTGAGGGAAAAACGTCGGAAATCGAGGGAGTCGCCGGCGTTGGAGGCTTGGCGATGGAGAAGAGGAAAAGAGGCGAAAGAGAGGGAGGGGTTCGTGCGCTGGAGGAGAAAATGAGAAAGAGAGAGAGAGACATTAAGCTTTTTAATAAAAATTTTACTTAATAAATTATTTAATTGCTCTTAGTTAATTCCTTAACTTAAATCGTTATTTCGTCTATCGATTTGGTCTCTCCGAAATTCCCTTATTCCTCAAGATATTTTTATTTATTCTTAGGGCTCTAACAAAACTTCCCGTTGGCCATTTGGACTTATTTTTATTATTTCTACGAATTAAAACTCTATAATACTTAAAATATTCAAAACTCGAACTTATAGCGCGAAATCTTTAAAACGAAATTCTCGGGCGTTACACCCATCAAGCGGTCGGACTACCCCGTGCGGTTAGAGGAGGGGGGTACACGCTTACAACACGTACAGCCGTGCCTGAGCCCTACCTCGCGTGACCAGATAACAGATTATGTTCATTAATTACATTACATGAGATGAGGTATCGGCCAGACCCTTAATCGGCCCGCACAATAGATCGATACCCCCCAATTTCTGGGCCACATTGGTTTTCTGAAAACATCGTGCGGAAATTCATTTTCATGCCAAGTTAAAATACGTGATGCATGAACAGTTCAATATAAATGTAAACAATCAAGCATGCGTACCATCAAGACTGTAAAAGAAATAATCTACGAAAACGTTTAAACCTAACTACCCAACCAAAACGGTTTAAGCATACAACACTCTAAGATCCTCGACGCGACATCGAAGTACGGTGTAGGCCAATCGGCCAGAGTAAGTCACGAGAACTTACCTCGTGTCCGTTGCAGCTCAAGCTCCGTCCACGAGCGTTGTTTGTCTAAGGCAAAACACAACATTTAACATTAACGCGAGATTCAACCGTTTAACGTCCAGTTTAACAAAACCCTAACTAAGGAAATTCTCTTAAAATTCTAACTTAGCTCCATGAGACATTTTCATCCATCAAATAACGTTCAACACCTCAAAATCAACATTGACGAGTTTTTCCCCAAAACTCGAAAATGTTAAATCTCTAACATTCGTCCTAAATCGATTAACTTTATCCAATAACGTTTAATACGTTCATTATTTTCACAAATACGGCTAACCTATCGATTACGAACCCTAAATCACGTTTTAACGAAAATCTATACGAAACCCTAAACGTTAAACTTCGTGAAAACAGAACTATAACGCTCCAAAAGCATAGAATCTTACCTAGGATTGCGAGAGGAGGAGAAAACGTAAAGGATTGGAGGTTGTCGGAGGAAGAACGAGCGCCGGAGGAGGAGCGATCATCGTTGATCGCCAAAGGGAAAAGTAGAGAATCGCAGGAAGAAGAAATGGCGTGGAGAAGAAGAAAAACATTATGTTTTAAATTAAGTATTGACTTTGCAAATTACTATTTTGCCCTTCCTTTGATTTTCTATTTGTTTCGTCCTTCGTTTCTTCAATTAACTGACGATTCGGTTTCTCCAAATTTCCTTACTTCACCAATAACTTCAATTTACTACCAGGGTTCCATTAAAACTGTCCGTTCACAATTCGGACATCATTTACTATTTTTACTAAAACGTCCTTTACATTACGAGAAACGTAATTTCTCGAAATATAGCGTTATTATTCCGAAAAATCCCGTAAATTTCTTAAAATTCCTATTAATCGTTATGATCGAAATAACTCTTTCTTTTTGTGAAACGGGTTTGATTTGACATATTTCCAAAAATGCCAATATATATTATAATATAAAATCCCGTACAAGCCGGATATTACATTCCATCCACCTTATTAAGAATTTTGTCCACAAAATTAAATCATACAAACAACTCAGGATACTTTGTCATCATATCCTGTTGTCGTTCCCAAGTAGCCTCTTCAACCTCGTGGTTCCGCCATAAGACTTTGACTAGCGGAATCTCTTTGTTGCGCAAAACTTTGATGGAAGTCTCCAAAATACGCACCGGCCTCTCCTCATAAGTCAAGGTAGGCTGTACCTCGATCTCTGTTGCCTCCACGGCATGTGATGGATCGCGCAAACACTTCCGAAGCATCGATATGTGAAATACATCGTGGATACCCTCCATAGAAGCTGGAAGCTGTAGTCTATACGCCAACTTCTCGATCCTCTTCAGAATAGGAAAGGGCCCCACATATCGAGGGTTTAACTTACCCCTCCTTCCAAATTTTGCAATGCCTTTGAACGGAGAAACCTTAAGATAAACCTCGTCACCTTCTTCAAACTCTAGTTCTCTCCGTCTCGTGTCAGCATAGCTCTTCTGTCTGCTCTGGGCTACCTCAATACGCTATCGGATAATGGCAATCTTCTTTGCCGTTTGCTGTAGAATCTCAGGACCAACGATACTGGCCTCGCCAACCTCGTCCCAATACAACGGAGACCTACACTTTCGATCATATAATGCTTCATACGGAGCCATACCGATGGTAGCTTGGAAGCTGTTGTTATAAGAGAACTCGATCAGTGGCAAATACCTGCTCCACGATCCCTGAAACTCCAGCACACAGGCTCTTAGCATATCCTCAAGAATCTGATTAGTCCTCTCTGTCTGTCCATCAGTCTGAGGATGAAATGCCGTGCTGAAATTAAGCTGAGTCCCCATAGCTTTATGCAGGCTCTTCCAGAACTTCGTAGTAAATCTCGGATCACGATCTGAGACTATAGAAACTGGCACTCCGTGCAGTCTAACAATCTCCTGCACATAAAGCTCGGCGAGCTGGTCCATAGAAGATGTCATCTTCACAAATAAGAAGTGGGCCGACTTTGTCAATCGGTCCACGATCACCAAAACACCATCATGGCCCTTCGTTGTCCTCGGGAGCCCCACAATAAAATCCATAGAGATCTGCTCCCATTTCCACTCCGGAATAGGCAGTGGCTGTAGTGTTCCGGCCGGCCTCTGATGTTCTGTCTTTACCTGTTGACAAACTAGGCAATTTTCCACATATTTTGCAACTTCCCGTTTCTTGTTAGGCCACCAGAAATGTTGTTTCAAATCCCGGTACATCTTGGTACTTCCGGGTGCACAGAATAAGCCGAAGAATGTGCCTCAGCCAATATCTCTTTCTTCAGATCCTTGTCGTTAGGCACGTACCACCTATGCATGAACTTCAGAATACCATCATCTGATAAGTGAAAATCCAACGAGTCACCCAACGTCATGCTCGATCGAAGCTCCTCGCACTCCGTATCATTCTGCTGAGCTTCGCGTATCTTATCCAAAATAGTCGGCCTGAGAGAAATGTTGGTGAGCATACTGGACAATTCTGCCACTATCTCCACATCGAACCTCTCAATCTCAGACCGCAGCGTAACTGACATTACTGCTAGTGAAGGCTGACTCGTAGAAGGCACTCTACTCAAGGCATCAGCAACCTTGTTCGCCTTTCCTGGATGGTACTTGATATCAAAATCGTAGTCTTTGACAAACTCAAGCCACCTTCTCTGTCGCATATTCAGCTTCTTTTGCGTAAATAGATACTTCAGGCTCTTGTGGTCAGAAAATATCTCGCACTGTTGCCCATATAAATAATGTCTCCATATCTTCAGTGCGAAGACCACAGCTGCTAACTCAAGGTCGTGCGTAGGGTAGTTCAGCTCGTACGGCTTCAGCTGCCGAGAAGCATAAGCAATAGCTCTCCCCTCCTGCATCAATACACAACCGAGTCCAACTCCTGACGCATCACAATAAATACTGAACTTGTCACCCTCAACAGGTAACGCCAATACTGGAGCGGTGGTCAATCTCTGCTTTAATTCCATAAAACTGCTATCACAAGCAGACGACCATATAAATCTCTCGTTCTTCCGAGTCAGACGCGAAAAAGGAAGTGCGATCTTCGAAAATCCCTCTATGAACTTCCAATAATAGCCAGCTAATCCGAGAAATCCACGCACCTCACGTACGTTCTTTGGCTGTGGCCAATCCCTGACCACCTGAACTTTGCTCGGATCAACAGAAACTCCATCCTGCGATACAACATGGCCAAGAAAGCTGACCTGATCCAACCAAAATTCGCATGTGGAGAACTTCGGATACAACTGGTGCTAACATAGGGTCCTCAGGACTATCCTCAAGTGCTCCTCGTGTTTTTCCCTCGTCCTAGAGTATATCAGAATGTCGTCGATGAAAACCACCACGAACTTGTCCAGATACTCCTTGAAGACACGGTTCATCAAATCCATAAACGCTGCAGGGGCATTAGTAAGTCCAAAAGACATGACAAGGAACTCATAATGCCCATACCTCGTTCGGAATGCCGTTTTCGGTATATCATCCTTCCGGACCTTCAACTGATTGTAACCCGAGCGTAGATCAATCCTCGAGAATACTCGGGCACCTTGCAGCTGATCAAATAAATCATCAATCCGGGGCAGTGAATACTTATTCTTCACTGTAAGCTTATTCAACTCTCTGTAATCGATGCAGATCCTGAGGGTCCCGTCTTTCTTCTTGACAAACAGAACGGGCGCACCCCAGGGCGAAACACTGGGTCGAATGAAACCCTTCTCTAACAACTCATCAAGCTGAGTCCTCAGCTCTCTCAACTTAGCTGGTGCCAACCGATACGGGTTTTTAAACCTTGGCGCGGTATTCGGATAGACATCAATAGTGAACTCAATCTCTCGGTCTGGCGGTAACCCTGGAAGATCATCGAGGAATATACCAGAGAACTCTCTGACTATAGGAATGTCGCTCGGCTTTATTTCGCTGAGCAACTGAACATCAAATACTGAGGCCAAATAATAGAGCACTGACCTTTAAACTGCTCGTTGACCATCATGGAATAAGAAATAGGCGAGCTACTCAATTTGTTCATCGCCTGATAAGAAAACTCGGTTTTAACCCGGGGTCGAAAGGTGACAATTCCCGTCTTTCTTCTTGACAAACAGAACGGGCGCACCCCAGGGCGAAACACTGGGTCGAATGAAACCCTTCTCTAACAACTCATCAAGCTGAGTCCTCAGCTCTCTCAACTTAGCTGGTGCCAACCGATACGGGTTTTTAAACCTTGGCGCGGTATTCGGATAGACATCAATAGTGAACTCAATCTCTCGGTCTGGCGGTAACCCTGGAAGATCATCGAGGAATATACCAGAGAACTCTCTGACTATAGGAATGTCGCTCGGCTTTATTTCGCTGAGCAACTGAACATCAAATACTGAGGCCAAATAATAGAGCACTGACCTTTAAACTGCTCGTTGACCATCATGGAATAAGAAATAGGCGAGCTACTCAATTTGTTCATCGCCTGATAAGAAAACTCGGTTTTACCCGGGGGTCGAAAGGTGATCGACAATCGATGGTGGCGAAGTGCTGTGACAGCCAGTCCATCCCCAAGATAAGATCATAATGCTCTATGCCCATAACAATAAGGCGGGCATAGAGAGTTCTGTCCCCAATCGAGATAATATTGCCCTGGACCACCCGACTTGACAGCATACGCTCTCCCGAAGGTAGCATCACACTATATTCGCATTCTACTAACTCAGGCGCAAGATTCAATCTAGACACACAAGCAGTGGAAACAAAAGAGTGCGTAGCCCCCGTGTCTAACAAAGAAAACACAGTTACGCCCATAATCAGTATAGTACCTGCTATCACGGCAGGTTGATCCTCGTTATCGACATCACCAGGCTCTATGAAGACGAAAATCCTAGGCATGACTCTCCTCTGATCTCCACTCAACTGATCGCTGCCTGGCTTTGGGCAATCTCTGACGTAATGGCCGATTTCACCACATCTGAAAAACCTGTTAGTGCCAACTCGACACTCACCACTGTGCTCCCTCGGGCATATGGGACACCACGGTATCTGAGAAGTCCCTTGTTCCTGCTTGCCCTTGCCTCTATCGTTGCCTCCCTCTAGAGGTCTCTTTACACCCCTTTGCTGCTGTTGGGGCTGTGGTGCTCTGGGTTGCCAACCCCGTGACTGAGGACGAATCTCTCGGAAGAAGCCCTTAGCTGGCTCCCTCGGTCTAACACAAGTAGCTCTGGCAGCCTCAATATCTAGAGCTCTAGCTATGACATCAGAATAGGGCACATTAATAATACCTGATACAATAACGTGCATCCGAATCTCCGGATTAAGTCCCTCCATAAACTGGTGCACCTTCTCCTCATTGTCGCTGATGAGGCGCAGAGCAAATCGCGATAAGGAATCGAACTTCTGGATATACTTTGCAACTGAACCTGTCTGCTTCAGCTGCGTAAATTCATTCCTCTTCGCCACTCTCACTGTGCGGCTAAAATACTTGTCAAAGAACACGGTCTTGAACCGTTCCCAAGTCATAATTGATACGTCCGTCGTCGACTTGATTGAATCCCACCAGAAACGGGCGTCTAATGCCAGGTGGAAAGTAACATAAGCCACCTTACTCCCGTTCCCCACCTCTGCATAACTCAGCATATCCTCCATCACCCGAATCCATTCCTCAGCAACTGTTGGATCCGATGATCGGCCGTCAAATATTGGAGGTCGGAGGCTTTGAAACTTCTGCATGCCCTAGTTGTTAGGAACCACCAACTCTTGGGCTCTCTGATTCTCTCGATTCACTAAACTCTCAATTTGTTGTGCCTGCTAGTCCATATGCTGAGACTGACGGTCCAGCAACTCCGTAAGTCGATCAAGCGTGTCATCACGTGGATCTTTTCCTCGAACCATATTTTATAACTCCTAAAGAAAATCGAAACAATAATCCTAAGAAATAAAACAAAGCATACTTACAGTTGAAGAAGGACGTTCGCGTAGTGGCATGCGCAGTCGAGCAGTCTACAGAACCGATTTTAAAACTCGGGGGCTCTGATACCATAATTTGTCACGACCCTAACACTGTACCCATTTTTTTCGTACATATATATATATTTTAAACTTTATACTTAAAACTTTAAACTTAGCGTTTTAGCGGAATTAATGTTTTTAATGTTGGAATCGAAATCGGAATTGAAACCGACGGAGCCTGTGTTTATAAACTATTAAAAACAAAACTTAAAACAAATTTAAAACAATTAAAAACTAAAATAAAAATAGGCAGAGGGCAAAGAGGGGATTTTCATCCCTATATGCTATGGCGATCAGTCGCTCATAAAGGGGGCGACTGATCGCCCTTCGGCGATTTCAACAGGCGAATGGTCGCCTGTTTAAAATCGCCACGCTCTCTGGATTTTTCCAGAGAGCGGCGACCATGAGGGGCGATTGATCCCCACCCCTGGGCGATCAATCGCCACCTCCTCTGCCTCCCTGTTCCTACATCGCTCATTTCTCTTTCCTTCACTTTCCTCACTTCACATACATTAATCAAAACCCTTAACCGTTTCATCAAATTCACATCCAACATAACTCAATCAAATTTTTCTCATTCCTCGTTCATCAACCACCCGAAACAACGACTCAAAACTCAATTAAAACTTAATTGATTTTCGTAAAAACAAACCGCGTGGTTATGTTTAAAAACTGAACATTTCCCCTAAAATCAACAGTTACAAAATATATTTTCAAAACGTTTTTAAAACAACCTAAAGCATAATCTATCCAGAACCAAACATCCTAGAATGTTTCTAACCATAACATAATCCACTGTACAATCAAAATTCACCCAAACTCTCAAAATACCTAACCACTTTCCCCACGGGTCAACATACGCGACGACTGCTCATGCACACCACCGCAATCGTTTTTCTTCAACCATCCTGTACATCGGGTGGAGGAACATCGTCCTCACCTGCTTCGATATCACCTACTGTCACGACCCTAATACTGTACCCATTTTCCCGTACTATTTTTTTTTGTTATACTTTAAATAAACTAACTCTAGGCGGAACCTAAACCGAAATCGAAACCAGAATCGAAATCGGAATTAGAATCTATGTTTTAAAACAACTTAAAACAAATTAAATTAATTAATTAAAAACTATAAAAACAATTAAAGAAAACAAATAATTAAAGGGAGGGCAAAACTGTCCAGTCGACTAAAAACCAGGGGCAACGATCAGTCGTTGCATGCAGCGGCTGATCGCTGCATTTGCTGCAGCGAGCAGCGATCAGTCGCTGCATTGCTGCAGCGATTGATCGCTGCATATGCTGCAGCGAGCAGCGATAAGTCGCTGCATTGCTGCAGCGATTGATCGCTGCATGCAGCGATCATCCATGCGATCCCGTGCCTCCTTCAATCGCTTCATCATTTCTTTTCCTTTACAATTGCTCTCTGGAATTCCAGAGAGCAAAACACTTAATGAAAACTCTCTGGAATCCGATTCCAGAGAGCAACCTCACATATTTTTCACCAATTTCTCATCAATAACCATAATCGACTTATAACTTAAACTCAACCAAAATGTATTCTAGACTCAATCAACTTGCAGCGGACTTTGCGAAATCCAACTGCGTGGATAGCTCTTAAAACCGAGCATATCCGTAACCATCCTAAAACCATCAAAAAAATTTCCATAACGTTTATTTAACAGTTTAAACCAAAAATTTTCTATATACAGTTTATCAAAACATTTGAAACATCAACATAAACCTATCAACTACCAGTACCAAACATCCTTTAATTTCTATACAACCAACTATCCAAAACGTCCCAAAACCCTCAAAATCTATACATACTGTCCCCACGGGTCAGATAAGCCTCGACTGCGCCAGCACACCACCGCAACCATTCTTTGTCAACTGTCTCACGTCTCAGGAGGAGGAATCTCGTCCTCACCTGTTTCCTCGTAAAAACCTACACCATACAGACATCTATGAGATAAAAATCTCAGTAAGCTCTAGTAAATGTAAATGCATGCTGTGCATTTGACTTTATAAATAATGCATTATTTTCTTTACTTTGCTTTGCTTTACTCTGTGGGTGTCACCGAGATCTCATCCCTCTAACCGAAGGGGGCCCATCCAGCGGTCGGACTACCCCGTGCGGTTAGAAGAGGGGGGTACACGCTTACAACACGCACAGCCGTGTCTGAGCCCCACCTCGCGTGACCTATAAACTATATACCGAAGGGCTCTCTGTTCTTTTCATTTACTTTAAAACATCGTGCATAAATTCATTTTCTATGCATAATTTAAAACCGTGATGCGTGAACAGTTAATAACAGAATTAAAATACTCAATATACGTACCATCAAGACATAAAGTAACTAAAAGTATAACCTATACAAAACTAATCCTAACTACCCAACCAAAACAATTTAAAACTATACATCTCCGAAATTCCTCGAGACGACCTCGACGTACGGTGTAGGCCAATCGGCCAGAGAAGATCACGAGAACTTACCTCGTGTCCGTTGCAGCTCAAGCTCCGTCCACGAGCATTGTTCGACTGATGCAAAACACAACAATTGACGTTAAACGAGCTTAAATTAATAAACGTCCAAATTTAACAAAACTTTAACTAAGGAAATTCCTAAACTTTTAATTCAATTCATTGAGCTATTTCTTCGAGCAATACACGCTCGGCACCTCAAATTCCAATTTACGAGTTTTTTCCGAAAACCCAAAAATTCTCAAATTTAACAATTTTCCTAAATTGTCCTAACTTCGTCCAATAATGTCTAATATATCCTTAAACACGATAAACTTATTAATTGCGAACCCTAAATCGACATTTTTATCGAAACCCTAAACGAAAACCCTAACGATAAACTCTACGAAACTCGGAATTTAACGCTCTAAAACTATAGAATCATACCTAGGGTTGCGAGGGAAGGAGAAAACGCGAAGAACGGAAGTCGAACGGAGGAGAAACGAAGGTCGGAATGGAGGAGGCGTCGACGGGCAGAGAGGAGAAGCTCTCTGGTTTTCGTGAACGCCAGCAAATTTATTTTTAATATAATTTGGCTTGCAAAATTACCATTTTGCCCTTCCTTTAAATTTTCTATTTGTTTCATCCTTCGTTTCGTTAATTGACTAGCGATTTAGTTTCTCCAAACTTCCTTATTTCACCCATAAGTCCAACTCATTATTTGGGATCTATTGAAACTGTCCGTTCGCAAAACGGACCCCGTTTACTATTTTTACAAAAACATCTTATTATAGTTCGAGAAATGTAATTACTCGAAATATAGCGTTATTACTCCGAAAAATCCCATAATTTCCTTAAAATTCCTATTAATCGTTAGGATCGTAATGACGCTTTTTTTTTGTGAAACGGACTTGATTTGATATATTTACGAAAATGCCATTTATATTAAAATAATAATATCCCGAAAAGCCGGGATATTACACCTACACCATACAGACACACTATGAGCTAAAGGCTCAGTAAATTCTACGTAAATGCAGATGCATGCAGTGCATATGGAGTTCAGAAATCATGCATAACATATAGAGCGTCGCAGACAGAATATCACCGAGATCTCATCCCCCTAACCGAAGGGGGCCCATCCAGCGGTCGGACTACCCCGTGCGGTTAGAGGAGGGGGGTACACGCTTACAACACGTACAGCCGTGCCTGAGCCCCATCTCGCATGACCAGATAACAGATTACGTTCATTAATTACATTACATGAGATGAGGTATCGGCCACACCCTTAATCGGCCCGCACAATAGATCGATAGCCCCCAATTTCTGGGCCACATTGGTTTTCTGAAAACATCGTGCGGAAATTCATTTTCATGCCAAGTTAAAATACGTGATACATGAACAGTTCAATATAAATGTAAACAATCAAGCATGCGTACCATCAAGACTGTAAAAGAAATAACCTACGAAAACGTTTAAACCTAACTACCCAACCAAAACGGTTTAAACATACAACACTCTAAGATCCTCGACGCGACATCGAAGTACGGTGTAGGCCAATCGGCCAGAGTAAGTCACGGGAACTTACCTCGTGTCCGTTGCAGCTCAAACTCCGTCCACGAGCGTTGTTTGTCTGAGGCAAAACACAACATTTAACATTAACACAAGATTTAACCGTTTAACGTCCAGTTTAACAAAACCCTAACTAAGGAAATTCTCTTAAAATTCTAACTTAGCTCCATGAGACATTTTCATCCATCAAATAACGTTCAACACCTCAAAATCAACATTGACGAGTTTTTCCCCAAAACTCGGAAATGTTAAATCTCTAACATTCGTCCTAAATCGATTAACTTTATCCAATAACGTTTAATACATTCATTATTTTCACAAATACGGCTAGCCTATTGATTACGAACCCTAAATCACGTTTTAACGAAAATCTATACGAAACCCTAAACGTTAAACTTCGTGAAAACTGAACTATAACGCTCCAAAAGCATAGAATCTTACCTAAGATTGCGAGAGGAGGAGAAAACGTAAAGGATCGGAGGTCGTCGGAGGAAGAACGAGCGCCGGAGGAGGAGCGATCGTCGTTGATTGCCAAAGGGAAAAGGAGAGAATCACAGGAGGAAGAAATGGCGTGGAGAAGAAGAAAAACATTATGTTTTAAATTAAGTATTGACTTTGCAAATTACTATTTTGTCCTTCCTTTGATTTTCTATTTGTTTCGTCCTTCGTTTCTTCAATTAACCGACGATTCGGTTTCTCCAAATTTCCTTACTTCACCAATAACTTCAATTTACTACCAGGGTTCCATTAAAACTGTCCGTTTGCAATTCGGACCTCATTGACTATTTTTACTAAAACGTCCTTTATATTACGAGAAATGTAATTTCTCGAAATATAGCATTATTATTCCGAAAAATCCTGTAAATTTCTTAAAATTCCTATTAATCTTTATGATCGAAATGACACTTTCTTTTTGTAAAACAGGTTTAATTTGACATATTTTCAAAAATGCCAATATTTATTATAATATAAAATACCGTACAAGCCGGATATTATAGAAGGTCTCTGTCTTGCCTTCGATCGAGACACAACTTGTCCCACCACACTATCGCATACTCTGTAAATTCTATGGCAGCAAGCTTCACTTTCTTTCGCTAGGAGTAGTTGTGGCAATAAAAAACTAGCTCTATTTTCCGCTCCCAGTCCAGGTACTCCTCCAGATCACTTTTTCCTCGAAACTCAGGAATCTTCATCTTGATGTTTCCCAAATTATAATCGAGTCGGCCTCGGTCTTGTCTTGCGTGGTCGTTCCCATGTCTTCCACGACTACCCACGGACACCCTATCAAGATCATCCTCCAAATTTCTCTCATCAATTTCATCGATCTCTTCCGTAGGGACCTGCCTACGCTGGTTTCTTCTTAGTGCATTATGCCCAGCCTGGGGTTGGACTCGTGTCGCAATCTGTTCCACTTGATCAATTCGCTCGTTGATCTCATTGAACCCTTGTCTCATCAGCCGTCTCATCTACCCCATGATCGCCTCCATTTGTAAATTTTGCATGTTAGCTGGACGTTGGTTGTCTTTTGCGTCAGACATGGTTAGGTATTCTCTGCAAGAACGTAGAAGGTGAAGTAAAATAGGACCTCACAACACTCCCTCACGTGTTTCACTCGAAAATGTGGAAAATCACTCAATTTCACTCGTGTTTGCACTCAATAATACTGGCTTTTACCTTTAGATATGCTCACCCACTCGTGCCTTTTCCACTCGATTTTTTTTTTTTTTAAAACTAATCAAATAGTAATAAATGAGTCTTCCTGCAATAACAAAAACTGACAAACCCAAAAAAAAAAAAGAACAAAAAAATAAATAAATACTACAATTGCAAAACAAATAAGAAAGTAAAAGGTGAAGAAATAGAGGACCTCACAGCACTCCCTCACGTGTTTCACTAGAAATGAAGAAAAATCGCTCAATTGCCCTCGTGTTTACACTCAATAATAATATTGGCTGTTACCCTCTAATATGCTCACTCACTCATGCATTTTTCCACTTGAATTCTCTTTGATTTCTTTCGAAACTAACCGAATAGTAATGGAAGTTCACAAGTGGCGAACTAAACAAGACAAACCAAAATAACAGACACTACAATTAGTGATGAAAGAACTGACTCAAAATAATTAGAATAGTATAAGGATGCAAAGGAACAATCCAATGAAGTAAGCTAGTCAAACAAATTAAAAGAACCACAATTTTTTTTTTTTTTTTTGAATTTGTAACCGAATTGGTAACCGAATTGGTAACCAAATTTGTAACAGAATTGGTAATCGAATTTGTAGATGACGTTTTAGTGCTCAAACCAGATCGGAATTTTACGTTCAGGTATGATTTGGAAAGGGAAAAATCTCATCTAACAACTTAAAGAATAACACTTTCGCAATTGGAATCTTTATCAAGACGAAAACTGCGAATTACTTTTGAGCATTAACAATCCTTGACAGTTACGAAATTTCACTTTTGAATATGCAAACTAGATCTGATTTTGACGTTTCAATACAGATCGGAAAAATAAAATGCTAATTCACAAATCATAAGATGTTGACAAATTTGTTTGATGTCTATAAACCATTCGAATGATTAAAATGGTTTTAACCAGATTCTAGTACACTAGAATGAAATCGGCGATAGTTACAAAAACGTGAATTTCAATGGGCAAACAAGAACCGATTTTGACGTTTCAACACAGATCAGAAAGCTAACACGTCGTTCTATGATTAATATGAAGACGACATTTTCGTTTGACATATATTTGAATAGCGAATCATCGAGATAAATTGAAACAGATTTCAGGAACCAAGAACAAAATTTCTGAAACAAAACAAAACGAAAAGGAAGGGATAGAACCTGACAAACTCGATTTGGCTCTGATACCAAATGATGCAAACCACGCCAACGATGTGACGATGACCCACGATCAAAATATTGGCATCGTCGCTAACCCATAATCTACAAGTTCGAATAGGAGGAAATCCTTGACCCAAAATCTATACAGATCCGAAACATGGAATGAGAAGGACGCCACAAACGAATATGTCTGTTCGTTTGATAAGTCAGATTTTGAACGCCACAAGGAGAACCTTAATAAGTTCGGAGTTTCTTCAAGAAACTAAGAGAAATTATGTCACAATTAGATAAAACCTGATTTTCTTTTATTCATATAAGAATGAATTTATAGGCATGAAACACCCCTTCATGCTAGGGTTTTTAGGGTTTTCTTTAAGAGCAAATTACTAATCTGCACTTTACACATTTATTTAAAAAGACATCAATTACTAAATAAAACGACTTATGACTCGATAGACAACAAGTACTTTTTAAACCCTAAAAACGACAATAAGTAACTAAATAAACAAAACGAAAATGACATAAACATCATCCCAAGACAGCTTGGATTAAGAGAACAATCTCTGGTTCTTGCATCCGAACACAATTTCCTTCTTGAGGTAAGATTTGACGGACCAAATTGCTCATTTGCTCCTTTATCTGCTTTGCCTTTGCTCTCGTTATTGGTCCATCCACTTGTAATGTATCCGTCTTGAGGTCCTCATCATTAACCTTCAAGGTTTTAACTTAAAATGATGAGAACGACGTGTATTGAGGTCCCAATAACCTTCCTGGACGCGTAATTAAGACTTAGTATTGCAATTGATGAAGTATAAGAAACTTCACTTCATTCGATTTGTTGCAAAAGAACTTAATGTATCAATCAAATGAGGTTCACTGTTACATGACTTGTGGTTAGAACCTAAGTTATCCATTTAACCTTCAAGGTTTTAACTTAAAGTGATGAGAACTACGTGTATTGAGGTCTCAATAACCTTCCTGGACTCGTAATTAAGACTTAGTATTGCGTTTGATAAAGTATAAGCAACTTCACTTCATTTGATTTGATCCAAAAGAACTTAATGTATCAAGCAAAGGAGGTTCACTGTTACATGACTTGTGGTTAGAACCTAAGTTATCCATTTAACCTTCAAGGTTTTAACTTAAAGTGATGAGAACTACGTGTATTGAGGTCCCAATAACCTTCCTGGACGCGTAATTAAGACTTAGTATTGCGTTTGATAAAGTATAAGCAACTTCACTTCATTTGATTTGATCCAAAAGAACTTAATGTATCAAGCAAAGGAGGTTCACTCTTACATGACTTGTGGTTAGTGTAACACCCGAGTTTTTCGGGTTTCCGCTCCAAGGCTATTTTCGTAAATAAGTAAATTAGGTCCGTTTTGCGGGCGGATAGTTTTATTAGGACACTAGAAATTTATGGGGATTTGTAGAAGAATAAGTGAAATTTTAGAAACCCAAATCGAGAAGAGTAATGCTAGAGTTCCCGTTTTAGCCTTTTTAGTATATTAATTCGTAAAAATAGTAAATCAAGTCCGTTTTACGAAAAGAAAGTGTTATTAGGGTCCTAACGATTAATGTGAATTTGTGGAGATATACGGGATTTAACGCGATTTAGGGAAGGCAAAACGGTATGTAATGTTAATAGGAATTTAATATAGGATTATTATTATTATTATTACGCCGGTTGGTTCTCGCCGTTCTCTGGCCAGACGACGGCGACGTGCGATCTCCGGCCATCTCCGCGCGGAACCCGACATGTATGGCTCTTTTTTCTCCTCCTTTTGGTTCGGTTTAGGGCTGTGCGTGACGACTCGTTGAGCTCCGATCGCCGGCCGTTTTTGTTGCTTTCAACGTGTGCATTGCCGATAGTTATAATAAAACAGAACGACAGAATGGCTTCGTGAGTCGTGCGCCGAGCGCCGAGGGCCGATCGGAGGAGGGAGCAAGAGGCGACGAACGCCGGTGGTTTCTCGCCGTTCTCTGGCCAGACGACGGCGACGTGCGATCTCCGGCCATCTCCGCGCGGAACCCGACATGTATGGCTCTTTTTTCTCCTCCTTTTGGTTCGGTTTAGGGCTGTGCGTGACGAGCTCGATTGAGCTCCGATCGCCGGCCGTTTTTTGTTGCTTTCAACGTTGCATTGTATGTCGGCGTAGGTCGCTGAGCAGCATGGTGCTCGGATTGTGCTGGAAACAGGGGACCCGAATTAGGGCTTAGGGTTTTCTTAATTGGAAACTTCGATTTTTGGTTAGATTATTCTAATTGAGGGTAGATGTGGTCGATTGGTGATGAAATAGGTGGAATTTGATAAAAAATTGGAAAAGAGAAATTTTGGGTAAAAGGGGCAGTTCGGGTTTTGCCCTTTTTGACCTAGTTCCGGTTAAATGTTTTAAAATTCCTTTTGGCAGATTAAAATAGGTTATTAGAGGAGTACGTGGCCGCTGGAATCGTTTGATTCCGATAACCGACGCAAAAGTTACGCGCGTTTGAGTTTCGGGTCGTTTTTTTACCGAACCCAAATTAGTGGCCCATTTAATTAGGTTTTAGTTGGATTAGGCTAGAAATAGTAATTTGAGATGTTTTCATGTAAATAAGAGTTTAGTTATGCCCGAACAAAATGAGTTAGAGTTTTTGAAGAAATTGTCTTAGCTCGGGATTTCGTTTAGCTTTGAAATGGATGATCTAGATTAATACTAATGACGTGCTATGAAATGCCTTAGGTAATCCAAGCTCTTCAAGGACGGTGCTCGGCATAGCCAGGACGCCAAGTAAGTGGATGTTAGGTTTCCGGCCCTTAAGGCCCTACATCGTGTCAACGTTAGGTTTTTTTTCTGTTTTGATGATGATTTTCTTATTGTGGGATCTTGAAGTGTCGGGTAGCCTAGGTTATTAGTTAATAGTTGTTTGATAGGTTCGTAGTGATTAAAGCATGTCTATGTATGTTTATGAATTGTTCGATGAAATGTCATATGTGAACTCCTCATGCATCATGTTTTATGAAAGGTGCATACGAACTATTTACGAGCATGTTTTATGAAAACGTCGAATTAAAGAACGATCATGAATTCTGAATGATGAATGTTATCACGGGGCAAGTTATGAATGTTATCACGGGGCAAGTTATGAATGTTATCACGGGGCAAGTTATGAATGTTTCCACGGAGCCAATTATGAATGTTACCACGGGGCAAGTTATGAATGTTACCACGGGGCAAGTTACGACTTTCACGGGGCAAGAAAATGGTTTAACAAAACGAAACGAAATAAACATGTTTTATGAAAAGTCACGCATTCATGCATATGTCATCCATAGAGCATTCTCTTACTAAGCATTAGGCTTACTGTTTATGTTGTATGATGTAGGTGACAGGTGTGAAGGTGAGAGTTCCTCATGATGACAAGGAATAGGTGGTCGATGGGTGGTGCTCGTGGCGACGGGGTGTGTTTTGGCTTGATGATCCGATGGCTTGAATGATGTATGTCGAATGATGTGAGTTAGTTTTGTTGGTTAGTAGGTCTACGTGTAGGTTTAATTTGTGAAAGTATCAAAGTGTTTAAGTATGTAGATTAGAGGTTTTGATAGAAAAATGTATGAACAGTCGAGTTTTGATGTATATGTAGTAGTAGTAGATTGTTTAGAATGTGGAGTTTAAATTTTAGAATTTTACTGGAACTGTTTGGGTATTTTGAACTGTTTGGTTATTTTAAAACAGGTAAGGATACGCTCGATTTTTAGAGCGATCCACGCAGTTTGTTTTCTTGAGTATAGGTTATATTAGTGTTGTGTTTTAATTGATCTTACTTTAATTGTTTTAAATGTTTTACGCTCAAATGTTTAATGTTTAAGTCAAAGTTAGTCCCTAAAGGTTGTTAGAGGTGGGTCAATTGTCTAGGTCCGTTTTCTTTAAAGTGTTAAGTAAAAATGAAAAAGTTTATGAGAAAATACGAGGGTTTAGGTAATAGTTATATCACGGCAAGTCCGTGGCGGCCCTACGGAGTTGGGGTCGTCACAGTTATGGTATCAGAGAGACGGCGTTTTAAAAACGAGTTCTGTGATATGCCTGCCAAAAACACACCGCCGCACGAGGACTCTCCATCGACTGTAAGTGTTTAAGTTAACGTATGAATCAAAAGATGTTCACTGTTACATGACTTGTAGTTAGAACCTAAGTTATACATTTCACTTTCAAGGTTTTAACTTAAAGTGATCAGAACGACGTGTATTGAGATCCCAATAACCTTCCTGAACGCGTAATTAAGACTTAGTAGTGCGTTTGATGAAGTATAAGAAACTTTACTTCATTCTATTTGTTCCAAAAGAACTTAACGTATCAATCAAATGAGGTTCACTGTTACATGACTTGTGGTTAGAACCTAAGTTACCCATTTCACCTTCAAGGTTTTAACTTAAAGTGATGAGAACGACGTGTATTGAGGTCCCAATAACCTTCATGGACGTGTAATTAAGACTTAGTATTGCGTTTGATGAAGTATAAGCAACTTCACTTCGTTCGATTTGTTCCAAAAGAACTTAACGTATCAAGCAAATGAGGTTCACTGTTACATGACTTGTGGTTAGAACCTAAGTTATCCATTTAACCTTCAAGGTTTTAACTTACGGTGATGAGAACGACGTGTATTGAGCTACCAATAACCTTCTAGGACACGTAATTAAGACTTAGTATTGCGTTTCATGAAGTATAAGAAACTTCACTTCATTCGATTTGTTGCAAAAGAACTTAACGTATCAATCAAAAGAGGTGCACTGTTACATGACTTGCGGTTAGAACCTAAGTTATACATTTCAACTTCAAGGTTTTAACTTAAAGTGATGAGAACGACGTGTATTGAGATCCCAATAACCTTCCTGGGCGCATAATTAAGAAGTAGTATTGCGTTTGTTGAAGTCTAAGAAACTTCACTTCATTCGATTTGTACCAAAAGAACTTAACGTATCAATCAAAAGAGGTTCACTGTTACATGACTTGTGGTTAGAACATAAGTTATACATTTCACCTTCAAGGTTTTAACTTAAAGTGATGAGAACGACGTGTATTGAGATCCCGATAACCTTCCTGGACGCATAATTAAGACTTAGTATTGCGTTTGATGAATTATAAGAAACTTTACTTCATTCTATTTTTTCCAAAAGAACTTAACGTATCAATCAAAGGAGGTTCACTGTTACATGACTTGTGGTTAGCACCTAAGTTATCCATTTAACCTTCAAGGTTTTAACTTAAATTGATGAGAACGACGTGTATTGAGGTCCCAAAAACTTTCATGGAAGCGTAATTAGGACTTAGTATTGCGTTTGATGAAGTATAATGAAATTCACTTCATTCGATTTAATCCAAAAGAACTTATTGTATCAAGCAAAGGAGGTTCACTGTTACATGACTTATGGTTAGAACCTAAGTTATCCATTTCACCTTCAAGGTTTTTACTTAAAGTGATTAGAACGACGTGTATTGAGGTCCCAATAACCTTCCTGGATGCGTAATTAAGGCTTATTTTTGCGTTTGATGAAGTATAAGCAACTTCACTTCATTCGATTTTTTCCAAAAGAACTTAACGTATCAATCAAAAGAGGTTCACTGTTACATGACTTGCGGTTAGAACCTAAGTTATACATTTCACCTTCAAGGTTTTAACTCAAAGTGATCAGAATGACGTGTATTGAGATCCCAATAACCTTCCTGGACGCGTAATTAAGACTTAGTATTGCGTTTGATGAAGTGTAAGAAACTTCACTTTATTCGATTTGTTCCAATCAAAGGAGGTTCACTGTTACATGACTTGTGGTTAAAACCTAAATTATCCATTTCACCTTCTAGGTTTTAACTTAAAGTGATGAGAACGACGTGTATTTAGATCCAAATAACCTTCCTGGACGCGTAATTAAGACTTAGTGTTGTGTTTGATGAAGTATAAGAAATCTTACTTCATTCTATTTGTTCCAAAAGAACACTAACGTATCAATTAAATGAGGTTCACTGTTACATGGCTTGTGGTTTGAACCTAAGTTATCCATTTGACCATCAAGGTTTTAACTTAAAATGATGAGAACGACGTGTATTGAGATCCTAATAACCTTGTTGGACGCGTAATTAAGACTTAGTATTGTGTTTGATAAAGTATAAATAACTTCACTTCATTCGATTTGTTATAAAAGAACTTAACCAATCAAGCAAATGAGTTTTACTGTTACATGACTTGTGGTTAGAACCTAAGTTATCCATTTAACCTTCAAGGTTTTAACTTAAAATGATGAGAACGACGTGTATTGAGGTCCAAATAACCTTCCTGAACGCATAATTATCACTTAGTATTGCGTTTGATGAATTATAAGAAACTGCACTTTATTCGATTTGTTTCAAAAGAACTTAACGTATCAATCTAAGGAGGTTCACTGTTACATAACTTGTGGTTAGAACCTATGTTATACATTTCACCTTTAAGGTTTTAACTTAAAGTGATGAGAACGACGTGTATTGAAGTCCCAATAACCTTCCTGGACGCGTAATTAAGACTTAGTAATGCGTTTGATAAAGTATAAGAAACTTCACTTCATTCGATTAGTTCCAAAAGAACTTAATGTATCAAGCAAAGGAGGTTCACAGTTACAAGACTTGTGGTTAGATCCTAAGTTATCCATTTCACCTTCAAGGCTTTAACTTAAAGTAATGAGAACGACGTGTATTGAGGTCCCAATAACCTTCCTGGACGCGTAATTAAGACTTAGTAATGCGTTTGATGAAGTATAAGAAACTTCACTTCATTCGATTTGTTCCAAGAGAACTTAACGTATCAATCAAAAGAGGTTCACTGTTACATGACTTGTGGTTAGAACCTAAGTTATCCATTTAACCTTCAAGGTTTTAACTTAAAATGATGAGAACGACGTGTATTGAGATCCTAATAACCTTGTTGGACGCGTAATTAAGACTTAGTATTGCGTTTGATGAAGTATAAGCAACTTCACTTCATTCGATTTGTTCCAAAAGAACTTAACGTATCAATCAAAAGAGGTTCACTGTTACATGACTTGTGGTTAGAACCTAAGTTATCCATTTAACCTTCAAGGTTTTAACTTAAAATGATGAGAACGACGTGTATTGA
This sequence comes from Begonia masoniana, assembly GCA_022432975.1. NCBI lineage: Eukaryota > Viridiplantae > Streptophyta > Magnoliopsida > Cucurbitales > Begoniaceae > Begonia > Begonia masoniana. Next base: position 40,131,141 of record CM039512.1, read on the forward strand.
GGTCCCAATAACCTTCCTGGACGCGTAATTAAGACTTAGTATTGCGTTTGATGAATTATAAGAAACTTTACTTCATTCTATTTTTTCCAAAAGAACTTAACGTATCAATCAAAGGAGGTTCACTGTTACATGACTTGTGGTTAGAACCTAAGTTATACATTTCACCTTCAAGGTTTTAACTTAAAATGATGAGAACGACGTGTATTGAGGTCCCAATAACCTTCCTGGACGCGTAATTAAGACTTAGTATTGCGTTTGATGAAGTATAAGCAACTTCACTTCATTCGATTTAATCCAAAAGAACTTAACGTATCAATCAAAGGAGGTTCACTGTTACATGACTTGTGGTTAGAACCTAAGTTATCCATTTAACCTTCAAGGTTTTAACTTAAAGTGATGAGAACGACGTGTATTGAGGATCCCAATACCTTCCTGGACGCGTAATTAAGACTTAATATTGTGTTTGAATGAAGTATAAGAACTTCACTTCATTCGATTTGTTACAAAGAACTTAACGATCAATCAAAAGAGGTGCTCTGTTACATGACTTGTGGTTAGAACCTAAGTTATACATTCACCTTCAAGGTTTTAACTTAAAGTGATGAGAACGACGTGTATTGAAGTCCCAATAACCTTCCTATACGTGTAATTAAGACTTAGTATTGCGTTTGATAAGTATAGAAACTTCACTTCATTCGATTTGTTCCAAAATAACTTAATGTATCAAGCAAAGGAGGGTTCACTGTTACATGACTTGTGGTTAGAACCTAAGTTATCAATTTCACCTTCAAGATTTAACATTCAAATGATGAGAACGACGTGTATTGAGGGCCCAATAACCTTCCTGGACGCGTAATTAAGACTTAGTATTGCGTTTGATGAAGTATAAGCAACTTCACTTCATTCGATTTGTTCCAAAAGAACTTAACGTATCAATCAAAAGAGGTTCACTGTTACATGACTTGTGGTTAGAACCTAAGTTATCCATTTAACCTTCAAGGTTTTAACTTAAAGTGATGAGAACGACGTGTATTGAGATCCCAATAACCTTCCTGGACGCGTAATTAAGACTTAGTATTGCGTTTGATGAAGTATAAGCAACTTCACTTCATTCGATTTGTTCCAAAAGAACTTAACGTATCAATCAAAAGAGGTTCACTGTTACATGACTTGTGGTTAGAACCTAAGTTATCCATTTAACCTTCAAGGTTTTAACTTAAAATGATGAGAACGACGTGTATTGAGGTCCCAATAACCTTCCTGGACGCGTAATTAAGACTTAGTATTGCGTTTGATGAAGTATAAGAAACTTCACTTTATTCGATTTGTTCCAAAAGAACTTAAACGTATGAATCAAAGGAGGTTCACTATTACATGACTTGTGGTTAGAACCTAAGTTATCCATTCACCGTCAAGGTTTTAACTTAAAGTGAAGAGAACGACATGTAGTGATGTCCTATTAATCTTCTGGACTGGTAATTACGGACATTAGTGTTGTGGTTTGATGAAGTATAAGCAACTTCAATTCATTCGATGTGTTCCAAAAGAACTAACGTATCAAGTAAATGGAGGTTCACTCTTACATACTTGTGGTTAGAACCTAAGTTATCCATTTAACTTCAAGGGTTTTAATTTAAGTGATGAGAACGACGTGTATTTGATTTACCAATAACCTCCTGACGCGTAAATTAAGACGTAGCTATTGCGTTTGATGAAGTATAAGAACTTCACTTATTCGTTTGTTCCAAAGAACTTAACGATCAAAGAAATGAGGTTCCTGTTACATACTTGTGTTAGAACTTAAGTTTATCCATTTAACCTTCAAGGTTTTAACTTAAAGTGATGAGAACGACGTGTATTGAGGTCCCAATAACCTTCCTGGACGCGTAATTAAGACTTAGTATTTCGTTTGATGAAGTATAAGAAACTTCACTTCATTCGATTTGTTGCAAAAGAACTTAACGTATCAATCAAAAGAGGTTCACTGTTACATGACTTGTGGTTAGAACCTAAGTTATCCATTTCACCTTCAAGGTTTTAACTTAAAGTGATGAGAACGACGTGTATTGAGGTCCCAATAACCTTCCTGGACGCGTAATTAAGACTTAGTATTGCGTTTGATGAAGTATAAGAAACTTCACTTCATTCGATTTGTTCCAAAAGAACTTAACGTATCAATCAAAAGAGGTTCACTGTTACATGACTTGCGGTTAGAACCTAAGTTATCCATTTAACCTTCTACGTTTTAACTTAAAGTGATGAGAACGACGTGTATTGAGATCCCAATAACCTTCCTGGACGCGTAATTAAGACTTAGTATTGCGTTTGATGAAGTATAAGAAACTTCACTTCATTCGATTTGTTCCAAAAGAACTTAACGTATCAAGTAAAAGAGGTTCACTGTTACATGACTTGTGGTTAGAACCTAAGTTATCCATTTAACCTTCAAGGTTTTAACTTAAAATGATGAGAACGACGTGTATTGAGGTCCCAATAACCTTCCTGGACGCGTAATTAAGACTTAGTATTGCGTTTGATGAAGTATAAGAAACTTCACTTCATTCGATTTGTTCCAAAAGAACTTAACGTATCAAGCAAAGGAGGTTCACTGTTACATGACTTGTGGTTAGAACCTAAGTTATCCATTTCACCTTCAAGGTTTTAACTTAAAATGATGAGAACGACGTGTATTGAGGTCCCAATAACCTTCCTGGACGCGTAATTAAGACTTAGTATTGCGTTTGATGAAGTATAAGAAACTTCACTTCATTCGATTAGTTCCAAAAGAACTTAATGTATCAAGCAAAGGAGGTTCACAGTTACAAGACTTGTGGTTAGATCCTAAGTTATCCATTTCACCTTCAAGGCTTTAACTTAAAGTAATGAGAACGACGTGTATTGAGGTCCCAATAACCTTCCTGGATGCGTAATTATTGCTTAGTATTGCGTTTGATGAAGTATAAGCAACTTCACTTCATTCGATTTGATCCAAAAGAACTTAACGTATCAAGCAAAGGAGGTTCACTCTTAAATGACTTGTGGTTAGAACCTAAGTTCGCCATTTAACTTTCAAGGTTTTAACTTAAAGTGATGAGAACGACGTGTATTGAGGTCCCAATAACCTTCCTGGACGCGTAATTAAGACTTAGTATTGCGTTTGATGAAGTATAAGCAACTTCACTTCATTCGATTTGTTCCAAAAGAACTTAACGTATCAAGCAAAGGAGGTTCACTGTTACATGACTTGTGGTTAAAACCTAAGTTATCCATTTGACCTTCAAGGTTTTAACTTAAAATGACGAGAACGACGTATATTGTGGTCCCAATAACCTTCTTGGACGCGTAATTAAGACTTAGTATTGCGTTTGATGAAGTTTAAGCAACTTCACTTCATTCGATTTGTTCCAAAAGAACATAACGTATCAAGCAAAGGAGGTTCACTGTTACATGACTTGTGGTTGTAACCTAAGTTATCTATTTAACCTTCAAGGTTTTAACTTAAAGTGATGAGAACGACGTGTATTGAGGTCCCAATAACCTTCCTGGACGCGTAATTAAGACTTAGTATTGCGTTTGATGAAGTATAAGAAACTTCACTTCATTCGATTTGTTCCAAAAGAACTTAACGTATCAAGCAAAGGAGGTTCACTGTTACATGACTTGTGGTTAGAACCTAAGTTATCCATTTCACCTTCAAGGTTTTAACTTAAAGTGATGAGAACGACGTGTATTGAGGTCCCAATAACCTTCCTGGACGCGTAATTAAGACTTAGTATTGCGTTTGATGAAGTATAAGAAACTTCACTTCATTCGATTTGTTCCAAAAGAACTTAACGTATCAAGCAAAGGAGGTTCACTGTTACATGACTTGTGGTTAGAACCTAAGTTATCCATTTCACCTTCAAGGTTTTAACTTAAAGTGATGAGAACGACGTGTATTGAGGTCCCAATAACCTTCCTGGACGCGTAATTAAGACTTAGTATTGCGTTTGATGAAGTATAAGAAACTTCACTTCATTCGATTTGTTCCAAAAGAACTTAACGTATCAAGCAAAGGAGGTTCACTGTTACATGACTTGTGGTTAGAACCTAAGTTATCCATTTAACCTTCAAGGTTTTAACTTAAAGTGATGAGAACGACGTGTATTGAGGTCCCAATAACCTTCCTGGACGCGTAATTAAGACTTAGTATTGCGTTTGATGAAGTATAAGAAACTTCACTTCATTCGATTTGTTCCAAAAGAACTTAACGTATCAAGCAAAGGAGGTTCACTGTTACATGACTTGTGGTTAGAACCTAAGTTATCCATTTCACCTTCAAGGTTTTAACTTAAAGTGATGAGAACGACGTGTATTGAGGTCCCAATAACCTTCCTGGACGCGTAATTAAGACTTAGTATTGCGTTTGATGAAGTATAAGAAACTTCACTTCATTCGATTTGTTCCAAAAGAACTTAACGTATCAAGCAAAGGAGGTTCACTGTTACATGACTTGTGGTTAGAACCTAAGTTATCCATTTCACCTTCAAGGTTTTAACTTAAAGTGATGAGAACGACGTGTATTGAGGTCCCAATAACCTTCCTGGACGCGTAATTAAGACTTAGTATTGCGTTTGATGAAGTATAAGAAACTTCACTTCATTCGATTTGTTCCAAAAGAACTTAACGTATCAAGCAAATGAGGTTCATTGTTACATGACTTGTGGTTAGAACCAAAGTTATCCATTTAACCTTCAAGGTTTTAACTTAAAATAATGAGAACGACGTGTATTGAGGTGCTAATAACCTTTCTGGACGCGTAATTAAGACTTAGTATTGCGTTTGATGAAGTATAAGAAACTTCACTTCATTCGATTTGATCCAAAAGAACTTAACGTATCAAGCAAAGGAGGTTCACTGTTACATGACTTGTGGTTAGAACCTAAGTTATCCATTTCACCTTCAAGGTTTTAACTTAAAATGATGAGAACGACGTGTATTGAGGTCCCAATAACCTTCCTGGACGCGTAATTAAGACTTAGTATTGCGTTTGATGAAGTATAAGAAACTTCACTTCATTCGATTTGATCCAAAAGAACTTAACGTATCAAGCAAAGGAGGTTCACTGTTACATAACTTGTGGTTAGAACCTAAGTTATCCATTTAACCTTCAAGGTTTTAACTTAAAGTGATGAGAACGACGTGTATTGAGGTCCCAATAACCTTCCTGGACGCGTAATTAAGACTTAGTATTGCGTTTGATGAAGTATAAGCAACTTCACTTCATTCGATTTGTTCCAAAAGAACTTAACGTATCAAGCAAATGAGGTTCATTGTTACATGACTTGTGGTTAGAACCAAAGTTATCCATTTAACCTTCAAGGTTTTAACTTAAAATAATGAGAACGACGTGTATTGAGGTGCTAATAACCTTTCTGGACGCGTAATTAAGACTTAGTATTGCGTTTGATGAAGTATATGCAACTTCACTTCATTCGATTTGTTCCAAAAGTACTTAACGTATCAAGCAAAGGAGGTTCACTGTTACATGACTTGTGGTTAGAACCTAAGTTATCCATTTCACCTTCAAGGTTTTAACTTAAAATGATGAGAACGACGTGTATTGAGGTCCCAATAACCTTCCTGGACGCGTAATTAAGACTTAGTATTGCGTTTGATGAAGTATAAGAAACTTCACTTCATTCGATTTGTTCCAAAAGAACTTAACGTATCAAGCAAATGAGGTTCACTGTTACATGACTTGTGGTTAGAACCTAAGTTATCCATTTCACCTTCAAGGTTTTAACTTAAAATGATGAGAACGACGTGTATTGATGTCCCAATAACCTTCCTAGACGCGTAATTAAGACTTAGTATTGCGTTTGATAAACTATAAGCAACTTCACTTCATTCGATTTGTTCCAAAAGAACGTAACGTATCAATCAAAGGAGGTTCACTGTTATATGACTTGTGGTTAGAACCTAAGTTATCCATTTAACCTTCAAGGTTTTAACTTAAAGTGATGAGAACGACGTGTATTGAGGTCCCAATAACCTTCCTGGACGCGTAATTAAGACTTAGTATTGCGTTTGATGAAGTATAAGAAACTTCACTTCATTCGATTTGTTCCAAAAGAACTTAACGTATCAAGCAAAGGAGGTTCACTGTTACATGACTTGTGGTTAGAACCTAAGTTATCCATTTAACCTTCAAGGTTTTAACTTAAAGTGATGAGAACGACGTGTATTGATGTCCCATTAACCTTCTTGGACGCGTAATTAATACTTAGTATTGCGTTTGATGAAGTATAAAAAAACTTCACTTCATTCGATTTGTTACAAAAGAACTTAACGTATCAAGCCAATGAGGTTCACTGTTACATGACTTGTGGTTAGAACCTAAATTATACATTTAAACTTCAAGGTTTTAACTTAAAGTGATGAGAACGACGTGTATTGAGGTCCCAATAACCTTCCTGGACGCGTAATTAAGACTTAGTATTGCGTTTGATGAAGTATAAGAAACTTCACTTCATTCGATTTGTTCCAAAAGAACTTAACGTATCAAGCAAATGAGGTTCACTGTTACATGACTTGTGGTTAGAACCTAAGTTATCCATTTAACCTTCAAGGTTTTAACTTAAAGTGATGAGAACGACGTGTATTGAGGTCCCAATAACCTTCCTGGACGCGTAATTAAGACTTAGTATTGCGTTTGATGAAGTATAAGAAACTTCACTTCATTCGATTTGTTCCAAAAGAACTTAACGTATCAAGCAAATGAGGTTCACTGTTACATGACTTGTGGTTAGAACCTAAGTTATCCATTTAACCTTCAAGGTTTTAACTTAAAGTGATGAGAACGACGTGTATTGAGGTCCCAATAACCTTCCTGGACGCGTAATTAAGACTTAGTATTGCGTTGATGAAGTATAAGAAACTTCACTTCATTCGATTTGTTCCAAAAAAACTTAACGTATCAAGCAAATGAGGTTCACTGTTACATGACTTGTGGTTAGAACCTAAGTTATCCATTTCACCTTCAAGGTTTTAACTTAAAGTGATGAGAACGACGTGTATTGAGGTCCCAATAACCTTCATGGACGCGTAATTAAGACTTAGTATTGCGTTTGATGAAGTATAAGAAACTTCACTTCATTCGATTTGTTCCAAAAAAACTTAACGTATCAAGCAAATGAGGTTCACTGTTACATGACTTGTGGTTAGAACCTAAGTTATCCATTTAACCTTCAAGGTTTTAACTTAAAGTGATGAGAACGACGTGTATTGAGGTCCCAATAACCTTCATGGACGCGTAATTAAGACTTAGTATTGCGTTTGATGAAGTATAAGAAACTTCACTTCATTCGATTTGTTCCAAAAAAACTTAACGTATCAAGCAAATGAGGTTCACTGTTACATGACTTGTGGTTAGAACCTAAGTTATCCATTTAACCTTCAAGGTTTTAACTTAAAGTGATGAGAACGACGTGTATTGAGGTCCCAATAACCTTCCTGGACGCGTAATTAAGACTTAGTATTGCGTTTGATGAAGTATAAGAAACTTCACTTCATTCGATTTGTTCCAAAAAAACTTAACGTATCAAGCAAATGAGGTTCACTGTTACATGACTTGTGGTTAGAACCTAAGTTATCCATTTAACCATCAAGGTTTTAACTTTTAGTGATGAGAATGATCTGTATTGATGTCCCAATAACCTTCCTGGACGCGTAATTAAGACTTAGTATTGCGTTTGATGAAGTATAAGCAACTTCACTTCATTCGATTTGTTATAAAAGAACTTAACCTATCAAGCAAATGAGGTTCACTGTTACATGACTTGTGGTAGAACCTAAGTTATCCATTTAACCTTCAAGGTTTTAACTTAAAGTGATGAGAACGACGTGTATTGATTTACCAATAACCTTCCTGGACGCGTAATTAGACTTAGTATTGCGTTTGATGAAGTATAAGAAACTTCACTTCATTCAATTTGTTCCAAAAGAACTTAACGTATCAAGCAAATGAGGTTCACTGTTGCATGACTTGTGGTTAGAACTTAAGTTATCAATTTCACTTTCAAGGTTTTAACTTAAAGTGATGAGAACGACGTGTATTGAGGTCCCAATAACCTTCCTGGACGCGTAATTAAGACTTAGTATTGCGTTTGATGAAGTATAAGAAACTTCACTTCATTCGATTTGTTACAAAAGAACTTAACGTATCAATCAAAAGAGGTGCTCTGTTACATGACTTGTGGTTAAACCTAAGTTATCCATTTAACCTTCAAGGTTTTAACTTAAAGTGATGAGAACGACGTGTATTGAGGTCCCAATAACCTTCCTGGACGCGTAATTAAGACTTAGTATTGCGTTGATGAAGTATAAGAAACTTCACTTCATTCGATTTGTTCCAAAAGAACTTAACGTATCAAGCAAAGGAGGTTCACTCTCACATGACTTGTGGTTAGAACCTAAGTTATCCATTTAACCTTCAAGGTTTTAACTTAAAGTGATGAGAACGACGTGTATTGAGGTCCCAATAACCTTCCTGGACGCGTAATTAAGACTTAGTATTGCGTTTGATGAAGTATAAGCAACTTCACTTCATTCGATTTGATCCAAAAGAACTTAACGTATCAAGCAAAGGAGGTTCACTCTCACATGACTTGTGGTTAGAACCTAAGTTATCCATTTAACCTTCAAGGTTTTAATTTAAAGTGATGAGAACGACGTGTATTGATTTACCAATAACCTTCCTGGACGCGTAATTAAGACTTAGTATAGCAGTTGATGAAGTATAAGCAACTTCGCTTCATTCGATTTGTTCCAAAAAAACTTAACGTATCAAACAAATAAGGTTCACTGTTACATGACTCGTGATTAGAACTTAAGTAATCCATTTAACCTTCAAGGTTTTAACTTAAAGTGATGAGAACGACGTGTATTGAGGTCCTAATAACCTTCTTGGACGCGTAATTAAGACTTAGTATTGTGTTAGATGAAGTATAAGCAACTTCACTTCATTCGATTTGTTATAAAAGAACTTAACCTATCAAGCAAATGACGTTCACTGTTACATGACTTGTGGTTAGAACCTAAGTTATCCATTTAACCTTCAAGGTTTTAACTTAAAGTGATGAGAACGACGTGTACTGAGGTCCCAATAACCTTCCTGGACGCGTAATTGAGACTTAGTATTGCGTTTGATGAAGTATAAGAAACTTCACTTCATTCGATTTGTTACAAAAGAACTTAACCTATCAAGCAAATGAGGTTCACTGTTACATGACTTGTGGTTAGAACCTAAGTTATCCATTTAACCTTCATGATTTTAACTTAAAGTGATGAGAACGACGTGTATGTATGTCCCAATAACATTCCTGGACGCGTAATTAAGACTTAGTATTGCGTTTGATGAAGTATAAGAAGCTTCACTTTATTCGATTTGTTCCAAAAGAACTTAACGTCTCAATCAACAGAGGTTCACTGTTGCATGACTTGTGGTTAGAACCTAAGTTATCCATTTAACCTTCAAGGTTTTAACTTAAAGTGATGAGAACGACGTGTATTGAGATCCCAATAACCTTCCTGGACGCGTAATTAAGACTTAATATTGTGTTTGATGAAGTATAAGAAACTTCACTTCATTCGATTTGTTACAAAAGAACTTAACGTATCAATCAAAAGAGGTGCTCTGTTACATGACTTGTGGTTAGAACCTAAGTTATACATTTCACCTTCAAGGTTTTAACTTAAAGTGATGAGAACGACGTGTATTGAAGTCCCAATAACCTTCCTATACGTGTAATTAAGACTTAGTATTGCGTTTGATAAAGTATAAGAAACTTCACTTCATTCGATTTGTTCCAAAATAACTTAATGTATCAAGCAAAGGAGGTTCACTGTTACATGACTTGTGGTTAGAACCTAAGTTATCAATTTCACCTTCAAGATTTTAACTTCAAATGATGAGAACGACGTGTATTGAGGTCCCAATAACCTTCCTGGATGCGTAATTAAGGCTTAGTGTTGCGTTTGATGAAGTATAAGCAACTTCACTTCATTCGATTTGATCCAAAAGAACTTAACGTATCAAGCAAAGGAGGTTCACTCTCACATGACTTGTGGTTAGAACCTAAGTTATCCATTTAACTTTCAAGGTTTTAATTTAAAGTGATGAGAACGACGTGTATTGATTTACCAATAACCTTCCTGGACGCGTAATTAAGACTTAGTATTGCGTTTGATGAAGTATAAGCAACTTCACTTCTTTCGATTTGTTCCAAAAGAATTTAACGTATCAAACAAATGACGTTCCCTGTTACATGACTCGTGGTTAAAAATTAAGTTATCCATTTAACCTTCAAAGTTTTAACTTAAAGTGATGAGAACGACGTGTATTGAGGTCCTAATAACCTTCCTGGACGCGTAATTAAGACTTAGTGTTGTGTTTGATGAAGTATAAGCAACTTCACTTCATTCGATTTGTCATAAAAGAACTTAACGTATTAATCAAAGGAGGTTCACTATTACATGACTTGTGGTTAAAACCTAAGTTATCCATTAACCTTCAAGGTTTTAACTTAAAGTGAAGAGAACGACATGTATTGATGTCCTATTAATCTTCTTGGACGTGTAATTAAGACATAGTATTGTGTTTGATGAAGTATAAGCAACTTCAATTCATTCGATTTGTTCCAAAAGAAATTAACGTATCAAGTAAATGAGGTTCACTCTTACATGACTTGTGGTTAGAACCTAAGTTATCCATTTAACTTTCAAGGTTTTAATTTAAAGTGATGAGAACGACGTGTATTGATTTACCAATAACCTTCCTGGACGCGTAATTAAGACTTAGCATTGCGTTTGATGAAGTATAAGAAACTTCACTTTATTCGATTTGTTCCAAAAGAACTTAACGTATCAAAGAAATGAGGTTCACTGTTACATGACTTGTGGTTAGAACTTAAGTTATCCATTTAACCTTCAAGGTTTTAACTTAAAGTGATGAGAACGATGTAACACTCGAGTCAACGGCCAGGTGATTTTCTTAACTGTACTAACGGTCATAAATATTTAATCTTTACAGTTTAGGACTTATACCAAGAATAATTAATTACATGTGGATCTAAACTAGGTTGAGTGGCAAAGTTATAATAATGGAGGATTGGGGCCAGTATTTAAAGAAAAAGGAAAAGATTTAAACCACATTTAAACCACATTTAAACCACTGTAGCCGACACCACTTTTTCCGGCGATTTCTTCTCTCGCAAGTCCTTACTCTCTACTATCGGCAAACTCTCCTCGACGGCCGGTTTACTCCGCCACCACTCGACCACTCTGCGCCTGAGGTATGCATTAGACAATGTGGCTATTTGTTAGTTTATTATCCCTATTTTCAGCTCTGTATTGAAGTTTGGATTCTTCAATGGCCGAATATTAATAAGAACATTTTGAAACCCGAGACTGGTAATATCATTCTTAATCGATTCTTGACATTTAAAACAACCAACCCTGAGTTATCATTATCGAATCCGTCTGTTTTGATTTTTGGATTTCGGGTTACATTGAGTATTAAACTAAGAACTCAGGAAGGACTCTTAGCTATTAGATGTTAGGATAACTCGAGATTAGAACTATTAGGATTTTGTTTTAACTACTGCAATGTAAATGTTTAGGTGAAGAAGTTTGAAGAGAAAGGAGCTCAAGTGCTAAGGAGACCAAGTAAGTGAATGTATTAAGGTTTCCGGCTAATAGAGCCCTACATCGTGGGAGTACTAGGTTGAGATGCCTAATGTTTACCTTATGATGATGAGCTTGTCTGCGCTTGAAGGATTTATGTATGTTGCGAGTTATACTATTTGATGACCTGCTAGTGAATGTGAAGTTGTCTGCTCTGGTATGATCCTTGTCATAGTTAATGAGTTAAAAGTTCTCGTGTTCATGCATCATGAATGTTTCTCAAGCATAAGAAAATGTTTTAACGCATGTTTTCCATGAACAAGATATGTATGTATATAAGTATATATATAAGACTTATGCAACGTGGATTAAGTGAGGTTGGGGGCGGTTCGGCGTATGTCACAGTCCAAAGAAGGACATATGAATACGACCCGCAGTAGGGAACAAGATCAAACTAACTGTCGAACCCCTTTTACCGGCACAAATCCTCTATTGATCCACACAACCTAAACAAAGAATATGATCAATGACTATGAATGATGAATATGATCAATGACTATGAATGATGAATATGAATATGATCAATGACTATGAATGATGAATATGATCAATGACTATGAATGATGAATATGATCAATGACTATGAATGATGAATATGATCAATGACTATGAATGATGAATATGATCAATGACTATGAATGATGAATATGATCAATGACTATGAATGATGAATATGATCAATGACTATGAATGATGAATATGATCAATGACTATGAATGATGAATATGATCAATGACTATGAATGATGAATATGATCAATGACTATGAATGATGAATATGATCAATGACTATGAATGATGAATATGATCAATGACTATGAATGATGAATATGATCAATGACTATGAATGATGAATATGATCAATGACTATGAATGATGAATATGATCAATGACTATGAATGATGAATATGATCAATGACTATGAATGATGAATATGATCAATGACTATGAATGATGAATATGATCAATGACTATGAATGATGAATATGATCAATGACTATGAATGATGAATATGCTATGACAGTATGAAAATGATAAATGATTATGAATGATGATTTTGATCCATGACTATGAATGATGATTACGAGCAAAGACATGAACAAGAAAAGACTTATGAGCATGTGATTTTCCCAAATTATGCATTCATGCATCCATGTTAGTGTTGCATTCCTTACTAAGCATTAGGCTTGTAGTTTAAACCTTATGATGTAGGTGACGAGTTTTCAGGTGAGGAACTCAAGGTCAATGAAGATGTCTAAGCTTGTTGCTGGAGGATGCTCAGTGTGACAGGGAAGGCTGGATAGGCGATCAAGTTCCCTTGTTATACCCATTGTAAGTCGGAGAAGTTTATGATAAACAGATGACTAAGTAGAATAGAGTTTATTTATAACAAGGAGATTCGGATTTTTAATGGTTTGACTTCAGAGTCTGTTAACGATTTTAAGGATCATTGAATGGTTTGTTTTGCCTAAGCCTTCCGCTATATGTATCTTGTATGGGATATGGTTTTCACTCATTAGGGTTTATAATTCCCAAGTTAAGATTTGGGTGAGTTGTAGTATTTTTCTGTTGGATGAGGTTGTTTGATGATCATAGTGTTTTACTGCCATAAGATAGAAGCTGGATGAGGCATTCATCCGGCTGACGTCATTGGCAGATGTAGAGTGTTTAGCCATCGGATGATGAAAGTGCTATTTTGTCGTCTAGCGATCGGCAAATATAGAGTGTTTAGCCATCGGACGATGTGAGGGTTTCCTTGTCGTTTAGTGACCGGGTCATGTTTTAATTATACACGTGGGGAGCACATGTCCATCGGATGATGTTTCCCTATTTCACCAGAAGATGAAGTATATTCCCTCACCGGATGATGTAAATAATAACTTGTCGTTTAGTGATCGGATGATATAGAGCTTGTAAGCTGTCGGAAGACGTCATAGATGAACACGTGAATATGCACATGTCTATCGGTGGATGTTTTAAATTGGTCACCCGAGATGCACGTGATCGTCAGTCGATGCGAGTATTCGCATCTGCCGTTGGGTGTTTAAATGAGTCATGAGAGGTGCACGTGCCATCCGGAAGATGCAATGTCTATCTGTTGATGCATGCAGACCCATGCAACTTCTACGTCGAATGGAAGCATGTACGATAGACTAACTTTCCAACCATTAAGTTGAAGTCCTTAAGCCTGTTAGGTATACTGTTATAAAGAAAAAAAAGGGAGAAGGAGAAAAGAGTTCAAATATGAGTTAAAGTTTTATGAAAAGTCAAGAATTTCGTGGCGATCCTCCAAGGGTCGTTACAAACGACGTGTACTGAGGTCCCAATAACCTTCCTGAACGCGTAATTAAGACTTAGTATTGCGTTTGATGAAGTATAAGAAACTTCACTTCATTCGATTTGCTCTAAAAGAACTTAACGTATTAATCAAAGAAGGTTCACTGTTACATGACTTGTGGTTAAAACCTAAGTTATCCATTTAACCCTCAAGGTTTTAACTTAAAGTGATGAGAACGACGTGTATTGAGGTCCTAATAACCTTCTTGGACGTGTAATTAAGATTTAGTATTGTGTTTGATAAAGTATAAGCAACTTCACTTCATTCGATTTGTTACAAAAGAACTTAACCTATCAAGCAAATGAGGTTCACTGTTACATGACTTGTGGTTAGAACCTAAGTTATCCATTTAACTTTCATGATTTAAACTTAAAGTGATGAGAACGACGTGTATGTAGGTCCCAATAAACTTCCTGGACGCGTAATTAAGACTTATTAATGCGTTTGATGAAGTATAAGAAACTTCAATTTATTCGATTTGTTAAAAAAGAACTTAACGTCTCAATCAAAAGAGGTTCACTGTTACATGACTTGTGGTTAGAACCTAAGTTATCCATTTCACCTTCAAGGTTTTAACATAAAGTGATAAGAACGACGTGTATTGAGATCCCAATAACCTTCCTGGACGAGTAATTAAGACTTAGTATTGCGTTTGATGAAGTATAAGAAACTTTACTTCATTCTATTTGTTCCAAAAGAACTTAACGTATCAATCAAATGAGGTTCACTGTTACATGACTTGTGGTTAGAACCTAAGTTATCCATTTTACGTTCAAGGTTTTAACTTAAAATGATGAGAACGACGTGTATTGAAGTCCCAATAACCTTCCTGGACGCGTAATTAAGACTTAGTATTGCGTTTGATGAAGTATAAGCAACTTCACTTCATTCGATTTGTTCCAAAAGAACTAAACGTATCAAACAAATGAGGTTCACTGTTACATGACTTGTGGTTAGAACCTAAGTTATCCATTTCACCTTCACGGTTTTAACTTAAAGTGATGAGAACGACGTGTATTGAAATACCAATAACCTTCCTGGACGCGTAGTTAAGACCTAGTATTGCATTTGATGAAGTATAAGCAATTTCACTTCATTCGATTTGTTCCAAAAGAACTCAACGTATCAAGCAAATGAGGTTCACTGTTACATGACTTGTGGTTAGAACCTAAGTTATTCATTTCACCTTCATGGTTTTAACTTAAAGTGATGAGAACGACGTGTATTGAGGTCCCAATAACCTTCCTGGACGCGTAATTAAGACTTAGTATTGCGTTTGATGAAGTATAAGAAACTTTACTTCATTCGATTTGTTCCAAAAGAACTTAACGTATCAATCAAATGAGGTTCACTGTTACATGATATTTGGTTAGAACCTAAGTTATCCATTTGACCTTCAAGGTTTCAACTTAAACTGATGAGAACAACGTGTATTGAGGTCCCAATAAACTTCTTGGACGTATAATTAAGACTTAGTATTGCGTTTGATGAAGTATAAGAAACTTCATCTCATTCGATTTGTTCCAAATGAGTTTAACGTATCAATCAAAGGAGGTTCACTGTTACATGACTTGTGGTTAGAACATAAGTTAGCCATTTCACCTTCAAGGTTTTCACTTAAAGTGATGAGAACGACGTGTATTGAGATCCCAATAACCTTCCTGAACGCGTAATTAAGACTTAGTTTTGCATTTGATGAAGAATAAGAAACTTTACTTCATTCTATTTGTTCCAAAAGAACTTAACGTATCAAGCAAATGAGGTTCACTGTTACATGACTTGTGGTTAGAACCTAAGTTATCCATTTAACTTTCAGGATTTAAACTTAAAGTGATGAGAACGACGTGTATGTAGGTCCCAATAAACTTCCTGGACGCGTAATTAAGACTTATTAATGCGTTTGATGAAGTATAAGAAACTTCAATTTATTCGATTTGTTAAAAAAGAACTTAACGTCTCAATCAAAAGAGGTTCACTGTTACATGACTTGTGGTTAGAACCTAAGTTATCCATTTCACCTTCAAGGTTTTAACTTAAAGTGATGAGAACGACGTGTATTGAGGTCCCAATAACCTTCCTGGAAGCGTAATTAAGACTTAGTATTGCGTTTGATGAAGTATAAGAAACTTTACTTCTTTCTATTTGTTCAAAAAAAACTCAACGTATCAAGCAAATTAGGTTCACTGTTACATGACTTGTTGTTAGAACCTAAGTTAATCATTTCACCTTCAAGGTTTTAACTTAAAGTGATGAGAACGACCTGTATTGAGGTCCCAATAACCTTCCTGGACGCGTAATTAAGTCTTAGTATTGCGTTTGATGAAGTACAAGAAACTTTACTCCATTCGATTTGTTCCAAAAGAACTTAACGTATCAATCAAATGAGGTTCACTGTTACATGACTTGTGGTTAGAACCTATATTATCCATTTGACCTTCAAGGTTTTAACTTAAAGTGATGAGAACGACGTGTGTTGATGTCCCAATAACCTTCCTGGACGCGTAATTAAGACTTAGTATTGCGTTTGATGATGTATAAGAAACTTCATCTCATTCGATTTGTTCCGAAAGAACTTAACGTATCAATCAAAGGAGGTTCACTGTTACATGACTTGTGTGGTTAGAACCTAAGTTATCCATTTCACCTTCAAGGTTTTCACTTAAAGTGATGAGAACGACGTGTATTGAGATCCTAATAACCTTCTTGGACGCGTAATTAAGACTTATTATTGCGTTTGATGAAGTATAAGAAACTTTACTTCATTCTATTTGTTCCAAAAGAACTTAACTTATCAATCAAATGAGGTTCACTATTACAAGACTTGTGGTTAGAACTTAAGTTATCCATTTCACCTTCAAGGTTTTTTTAAGTGATGAGAACGACGTGTATTGAGGTCACCATAACCTTCCTAGACGCGTAATTAAGAATTAGTATTGCGTTTGACAAAGTATAAGCAACTTCACTTCATTCGATTTGTTCCAAAAGAACTTAACTTATCAAGCAAATGAGGTTTACTGTTACATGACTTGTGGTTAGAACCTAAGTTATCCATTTCACCTTCAAGTTTTTAACTTAAAGTGAAGAGAACGACGTGTATTGATGACACAATAACCTTCCTTGAACGCGTAATTAAGACTTAGTATTACGTTTGATGAAGTAAAAGTAACTCTACCATTTTCGATTTGTTCCAAAATAACTTAACGTATCAAGCAAAGGAGGTTCACTGTTACATGACTTGTGGTTAGAACCTAAGTGATCCATTTAACCTTCAAGATTTACACTTAAAGTGATGAGAAAGACGTGTATCGAAGTCCAAATAACCTTCCGGGACGCGTAATTAAGGACTTAGTATGTGGTTTGATGAAGTAATAAGAAACTTCACCTTCTTAGATTTGGTTCAAACGAACTTAACTTGTCAAGCAAATGAGGTTCACCTGTGACCTGACTTGTGGTTTGAGGCCTAAGTTATTCCATTTAACCTTCCAGGTTTGTAAATGTAAAGCTGATGAGAACGACCTGTAATGTAGGTCCCAATAACTTCCTCTAATGCGTAATTAAGATTGAGTATTGCGTGTCATGAAGTAATAAGAACTACTTCATTCTATTGGTTCTAAAAAAAGAACTTAACGTATCAATCAAATGGGGTTCACTGTTACATGACTTGTGGTTAGAACCTAAGTTATCCATTTCACCTTCAAGGTTTTACCTTAAAGTGATGAGAACGACGTGTATTGAGGTCCCAATAACCTTCCTGGACGCGTAATTAAGACTTAGTATTTCATTTGATGAAGTATAAGAAACTTCATTTCATTCGATTTGGTCCAAAAGAACTTAACGTATCAATCAAAGGAGGTTCACAGTTATATGACTTTTGGTTAGAACATAAGTTATCCATTTCACCTTCAAGGTTTTAACTTAAAGTGAACAGAACAACGTGTATTGAGGTCCCAATAACCTTCCTAGACGCGTAATTAAGACATAGTATTGCATTTGATGAAGTATAAGCAACTTCACTTCATTCGATTTGTTTCGAAAGAATTTAACTTATCAAGCAAATGACGTTCACTTTTACCTAACTTGTGGTTTGAACCTAAGTTATCCATTTAACCTTCAAGGTTTTAAATTAAAGTGATGAGAACGACGTGTACTGAGTTCCCAATCACCTTCCTCTATGCGTAATTAAGATTGAGTATTGCATTTCATGAAGTATAAGAAACTTTACTTCATTCTATTTGTTCCAAAAGAACTTAACGTATCAATTACATGAGGTTCACTGTTACATGACTTGTGGTTTGAACCTAAGTTATCCATTTGACCATCAAGGTTTTAACTTAAAGTGTTGAGAAGGCCGTGTATTGAGGTCCAATAACCTTCCTGGACGCGTAATTAAGACTTAGTATTGTGTTTGATAAAGTATAAGCAACTTCACTTCATTCGATTTGTTACAAAAGAACTTAATCTATCATGCAAATGAGGTTCACTCTTACATGACTTGTGGTTAGAACCTAAGTTATCCATTTAACCTTCAAGATTTACACTTAAAGTGATGAGAAAGACGTGTATCGAAGTCCCTATAACCTTCCTGGACGCGTAATTAAGACTTTGTAATGGGTTTGATGAAGTATAAGAAACTTCACTTCATTCGATTTGTTCCAAATGAACTTAACGTACCAATCAAAGGAGGTTCACTGTTACATAACCTGTGGTTAGAACCTAAGTTATCCATTTCACCGTCAAGGTTTTAACATAAAGTGATGAGAACGGGGTGTATTGAGGTCCCAATAACCTTCCTAGACGCGTAATTAAGACTTAGTATTGCGTTTGATGAAGTATAAGCAACTTCACTTCATTCGATTTGTTTCAAAAGAACTTAACTTATCAAGCAAATGATGTTCACTTTTACTTGACTTGTGGTTTGAACCTAAGTTATCCATTTAACCTTCAAAGTTTTAAATTAAAGTGATGAGAACGACATGTACTGAGGTCCCAATAACCTTCCTCTACGCGTAATTAAGACTTAGTATTGCGTTTCAAGAAGCGTAAGAAACTTCACTTCATTCGATTTGTTCCAAAAGAACTTAACGTATTAGTTAAAGGAGGTTCACTGTTACATTACTTGTTGTTAGAACCTAAGTTATCCATTTCACCTTTAAGGTTTTAACTTAAAGTGATGAGAACGACGTGTATTGAGGTCCAATAACCTTCCTCTATGCGTAATTAAGATTGAGTATTGCGTTTCTTGAAATATAAGAAACCTTACTTCATTCTATTTGTTCCAAAAGAACTTAACGTATAAAGTAAATGAGGTACACTGTTACATGACTTGTGGTTAAAACCTAAGTTATCTATTTCACCTTCAAGGTTTTGACTTAAAGTGATCAGAACGACGTATATTGAGGTCCCAATAACCTTCCTGGACGCGTAATTACGACTTAGTATTACATTTGATGAAGTATAAGCCACTTTACTTCATTCGATTTGTTCCATAACAACTTAACGTATCAATCAAATGAGGTTCACTGTTACATGACTTGCGGTTTGAACATAAGTTATCCATTTCACCTTCAAGATTTTAACTTAAAGTGATGAGAACGACGTGTTTGAGGTCTCAATAAACTTCCTGGACGGGTAATTAAGACTTAGTATTGCGTTTGATAAAGTATAAGAAACTTCAGTTCATTCGATTTGTTCCAAAAGAACTTAACGTATCAATCAAAGGAGGTTCACGGTTACATGACTTGTGGTTAGAACCTAAGTTATCCATTTAACTGTCAAGGTTTTAACTTAAAGTTATGAGAACGACGTGTATTGAGGTCCCAATAAACATCCTGGACGCGTAATTAAGACTTAGTATTGCGTTTGATGAAGTATAAGAAACTTCACTTCGTTGGATTTGTTGCAAAAGAACTTAACGTATCAATCAAAGGACGTTCACTGTTACATGACTTGTTGTTAGAACCTAAGTTATCCATTTAACCTTCAAGGTTTTAACTTAAAGTGATGAGAACGACGTGTATTGATGTCCCAATAACCTTCATGGACGCGTAATTAAGACTGAATATTGCGTTTGATGAAATATAAGAAACTTCACTTCTTTCGATTTGTTCCAAAAGAACTTAACGTATCAATCAAAGAAGGTTCACTGATACATGACTTGTCGTTAGAACCTAAGTTATCCATTTCACCTTCAAGGTTTTAACTTAAAGTGATGAGAACGACGTGTATTGAGGTTCCAATAACCTTCCTGGACGCGTAATTATGACTTAGTATTGCGTTTGATGAAGTATAAGAAACTTTACTATATTTGATTTGTTGCAAAAGAACTTAACGTATCAATCAAAGGAGGTTAACTGTTACATGACTTGTGGTTTGAACCTAAGTTATCCATTTAACCTTCAAGGTTTTAACTTAAAGTAATGAGAACGACGTGTATTGAGATCCCAATAACCTTCCTGGACGCGTAATTAAGAATTAGCATTGCGTTTGATGAAGTATAAGAAACTTTACTTCATTTTATTTGTTCCAAAAGAACTTAACGTATCAAGCAAATGAGGTTCACGGTTAGATGACTTGTTGTTAGAACCTAAGTTATCCATTTCACCTTCAAGGTTTTACCTTAAAGTGATGAGAACGACGTGTATTGAGGTCCCAATAACCTTCCTGGTTGCGTAATTAAGACTTAGTATTGCGTTTGATGAAGTATAAGAAACTTCACTTCATTCGATTTGTTCCAAAAGAACTTAACGTATCAATCAAAGGAGGTTCACTGTTACATGACTTGTGGTTAGAACCTAAGTTATCCATTTAACTATCAAGGTTTTAACTTAAAGTTATGAGAACGACGTGTATTGAGGTCCGAATAAACTTCCTGGACGCGTAATTAAGACTTAGTATTGCGTTTGATAAAGTATAAGCAACTTCACTTCATTCGATTTGTTCCAAAAGAACTTAACGTATCAATCAAAGGAGGTTCACTGTTACATGACTCGTCGTTAGAACCTAAGTTATCCATTTAACTGTCAAGGTTTTAACTTAAAGTTATGAGAACGACGAGTATTGAGGTCCCAATAACCTTACTGGACGCGTAATTAAAACTTAGTATTACGTTTGATGAAGTATAAGCAACTTAACTTCATTCGATTTGTTCCTAAAGAACTTAACGTATCAAGCAAATGAGGTTCACTGTTACATGACTTATTGTTAGAACCTAAGTTATCCATTTAACCTACAATTTTTTAACTTAAAGTGATGAGAACGACGTGTATTGAGGTCCCAATAACCTTTATGGACGCGTAATTAAGACGTAGTATTGCGTTTGATGAAGTATAAGAAATTTCACTTCATTTGATTTGTTCCAAAAGAACCTAACTTATCAATCAAAGGAGTTTCACTGTTACATGAATTGTTGTTAGAACCTAAGTTATCCATTTAACCTTCAAGGTTTTAACTTAAAGTGATGAGAACTACGTGTATTGAGGTCCCAATAACCTTTCTGGACGCGTAATTAAGACTTAGTATTGCATTTGATGAAGTATAAGAAACTTCACTTCATTGGATTTGTTCCAAAAGAACTTAATGTATTAATAAAAGGAGGTTCACTGTTACATGACTTATGGTTTGAACCTAAGTTATCCATTTAACCCTTAAGGTTTTAACTTAAAGTAATGAGAAGGACGTGTATTGAGATCCCAATAACCTTCCTAGACGCGTAATTAAGACTTATTATTGCGTTTGATAAAGTATAAGAAACTTTACTTCATTCTATTTGTTCCATAAGAACTTAACGTATCAATCAAAGGAGGTTCACTGTTACATGACTTGTGGTTAGAACCTAAGTTATCCATTTCACCTTCAAGGTTTTAACTTAAAGTGATGAGAACGACGTGTATTGAGGTCCCAATAACCTTCCTGGACGCGTAATTAAGACTTAGTATTGCGTTTGATGAAGTATAAGCAACTTCACTTCATTCGATTTGTTCCAAAAGAACTTAACGTATCAAGCAAATGAGGTTCACTGTTACATGACTTGTGGTTAGAACCTAAGTTATCCATTTAACCTTCAAGGTTTTAACTTAAAGTGATGAGAACGACGTGTATTGAGGTCCCAATAACCTTCCTGGACGCGTAATTAAGACTTAGTATTGCGTTTGATGAAGTATAAGAAACTTTACTTCATTCTATTTGTTCCATAAGAACTTAACGTATCAAGCAAATGAGGTTCACTGTTACATGACTTGTGGCTAGAACCTAAGTTATCCATTTCACCTTCAAGGTTTTAACTTAAAGTGATGAGAACGACGTGTATTGAGGTCCCAATAACCTTCCTGGACGCGTAATTAAGACTTAGTATTGCGTTTGATGAAGTATAAGCAACTTCACTTCATTCGATTTGTTCCAAAAGAACGTAACGTATCAATCAAAGGAGGTTCACTGTTACATGACTTGTGGTTAGAACCTAAGTTATCCATTTAACCTTCAAGGTTTTAACTTAAAGTGATGAGACGACGTGTATTGAGGTCCCAATAACCTTCCTGGACGCGTAATTAAGACTTAGTATTGCGTTTGATGAAGTATAAGAAACTTCACTTCATTTGATTTGTTCCAAAAGAACTTAACTTATCAATCAAAGGAGATTTACAGTTACATGACTTGTGGTTAGAACCTAAATTATCCATTTAACCTTCAAGGTTTTAACTTAAAGTTATGAGAACGACATGTATCGATGTCCCAATAACCTTCCTGCACGAGTAATTAAGAGTTAGAATTGCGTTTGATGAAATATAAGTAACTTCACTTCATTTGATTTGTTCCAAAAGAACTTAACTTATCAAGCAAATGAGGTTCACTGTTACATGACTTGTGGTTAGAACCTAAGTTATCCATTTAACCTTCAAGGTGTTAACTTAAAGTGATATGAACTACATGTATTGAGGTTCCAATAACCTTCCTCGACGCGTAAATAAGACTTAGTATTGCATTTGATGAAGTATAAGAAACTTCACTTCATTCGATTTGTTCCAATAGAACTTAACGTATCAATCAAAGGAGGTTCACTATTACATGACTTGTGGTTTGAACCTAAGTTATCCATTTAACCTTCAAGGTTTTAACTTAAAGTTATGAGAACGACGAGTATTGATGTCCCAATAACCTTACTGGACACGTAATTAAAACTTAGTATTACGTTTGATGAAGTATAAGCAACTTCACTTCATTCGATTTGTTCCTAAAGAACTTAACGTATCAAGCAAATGAGGTTCACTGTTACATGACTTGTGGTTAGAACCTAAGTTATCCATTTAACCTTCAAGCTTTTAACTTAAGTGATGAGAACGAACGGGTATTGAGGTCCAATAACCTTCCTGGTCGCGTAATTAAGACTTAGTATTGCGTTTGATGAATTATAAGCAACTTCACTTCATTCGATTTGTTCCAAAAGAACCTCACTTATCAATCAAAGGAGGTTCACAGTTACATGAATTGTGGTTAGAACCTAAGTTATCCATTTAACCTTCAAGGTTTTAACTTAAAGTGATGAGAACTACGTGTATTGAGGTCCCAATAACATTACCGGACGCGTAATTAAGACTTAGTATTGCATTTGATGAAGTATAAGAAACTTCACTTCATTGGATTTGTTCCAAAAGAACTTAACGTATCAATCAAAGGAGGTTCACTGTTACATGACTTATGGTTTGAACCTAAGTTATCCATTTAACCCTTAAGGTTTTAACTTAAAGTAATGAGAACGACGTTTATTGAGATCCCAATAACCTTCCTGGACGCGTAATTAAGACTTAGTATTGCGTTTAATAAAGTATAAGAAACTTTACTTCATTCTATTTGTTCCATAAGAACTTAACGTATCATGCAAATGAGGTTCACTGTTACATGACTTGTGGTTAGAACCTAAGTTATCCATTTCACCTTCAAGGTTTTACCTTAAAGTGATGAGAACGAAGTGTATTGAGGTCCCAATTACCTTCCTGGACGCGTAATTAAGACTTAGAATTGCGTTTGATGAAGTATAAGAAACTGCACTTCATTCGATTTGTTGGAAGAGAACTTAACGTATCGATCAATAGAGGTTCACTTTTACATGACTTGTCTTTAGAACCTATGTTGTCCATTTCACCTTCAAGGTTTTAACTTAAAGTGATGAGAACGACGTGTATTGAGGTCCCAATAACCTTCCTGGACGCGTAATTAAGACTTAGTATTGCGTTTGATGAAGTATAAGAACTTCACTTCATTCGATTTGTTCCAAAAGAACTTAACGTATCAATCAAAAGAGGTTCACTGTTACATGACTTGTGGTTAGAACCTAAGTTATCCATTTCACCTTCAAGCTTTTAACTTAAAGTGATGAGAACGACGTGTATTGAGGTCCCAATAACCTTCCTGGACGCGTAATTAAGACTTAGTATTGCGTTTGATAAAGTATAAGAAACTTCACTTCATTTGATTTGTTCCAAAAGAACTTAACGTATCAAGCAAATGAGGTTCACTGTTACATGACTTGTGGTTAGAACCTAAGTTATCCATTTAACTGTCAAGGTTTTAACTTAAAGTGATGAGAACGACGTGTATTGAGGTCCCAATAACCTTCCTGGACGCGTAATTAAGACTTAGTATTGCGTTTGATGAAGTATAAGAAACTTCACTTCATTCGATTTGTTGCAAAAGAACTTAACGTATCAAGCAAATGAGGTTCACTGTTACATGACTTGTGGTTGGAACGTAAGTTATCAACCTTCAAGGTTTTAAATTAAAGTGATGAGAACGACGTATACTGAGGTCCCAATAACCTTCCTCTACGCGTAATTAAGAATGAGTATTGCGTTTCATGAAGTATAAGAAACTTCACTTTATTCGATTTGTTCCAAAAGAACTTAACGTATCAATCAAAGGAGGTTCACTGTTACTCGACTTGTGGTTAGAAACTAAGTTATCTATTTCACCTTCAAGGTTTTAACTTAAAGTGATGAGAACGACCTGTTTTGAGATCCCAATAACCTTCCTGGATGCGTAATTAAGACTTAGTATTGCGTTTGATGAAGTATACGAAACTTTACTTCATTCGATTTGTTCCAAAAGAACTTAACGTATCAATCAAAGGAGGTTCACCGTTACATGACTTGTGGTTAGAACCTAAGTTATCTATTTAACCTTCCAAGTTTTAACTTAAAGTAATGAGAACGACATGTATTGAGGTCCCCAATAACCTTCTTGGACACGTAATTAGACTTATATTGCGTTTGATGAAGTATAAGAACTTCACTTCATTCGATTTGTTCCAAAAGAACTTAACGTATCAAGCAAATGAGGTTCACTGTTACATGACTTGTGGTTAGAACCTAAGTTATCCATTTCACCTTCAAGCTTTTAACTTAAAGTGATGAGAACGACGTGTATTGAGGTCCCAATAACCTTCTTGGTCGCGTAATTAAGACTTAGTATTGCGTTTGATGAACTATAAGCAACTTCACTTCATTCGATTTGTTCCAAAAGAACTTAACGTATCAAGCAAATGAGGTTCACTGTTACATGACTTGTGGTTAGAACTAAGTTATCCATTTAACCTTCAAGGTTTTAACTTAAAGTGATGAGAACGACGTGTATTGAGGTCCCAATAACCTTCCTGGACGCGTAATTAAGACTTAGTATTGCGTTTGATGAAGTATAAGAAACTTCACTTCATTCGATTTGTTCCAAAAGAACTTAACGTATCATCAAAGGAGGTTCACTGTTACATGACTTGTGGTTAGAACTAAGTTATCCATTTAACCTTCAAGGTTTTAACTTAAAGTGATGAGAACGACGTGTATTGAGGTCCCAATAACCTTCCTGGACGCGTAATTAAGACTTAGTATGCGTTTGATGAAGTATAAGAAACTTCACTTCATTTGATTTGTTCCAAAAGAACTTAACTTATCAATCAAAGGAGATTTACAGTTACATGACTTGTGGTTAGAACCTAAATTATCCATTTAACCTTCAAGGTTTTAACTTAAAGTTATGAGAACGACATGTATCGATGTCCCAATAACCTTCCTGGACGAGTAATTAAGACTTAGTATTGCGTTTGATGAAGTATAAGAAACTTCACTTCATTTGATTTGTTCCAAAAGAACTTAACTTATCAATCAAAGGAGGTTCACTGTTACATGACTTGTGGTTAGAACCTAAGTTATCCATTTAACCTTCAAGGTTTTAACTTAAAGTGATCAGAACGACCTGCATTGAGGTCCCAATAACCTTCCTGGACGCGTAATTAAGACTTAGTATTGCGTTTGATGAAGTATAAGAAACTTCACTTCATTTGATTTGTTCCAAAAGAACTTAACTTATCAATCAAAGGAGATTTACAGTTACATGACTTGTGGTTAGAACCTAAATTATCCATTTAACCTTCAAGGTTTTAACTTAAAGTGATGAGAACGACGTGTATTGAGGTCCCAATAACCTTCCTGGACGCGTAATTAAGACTTAGTATTGCATTTGATGAAGTATAAGAAACTTCACTTCATTCGATTTGTTCCAAAAGAACTTAACGTATCAAGCAAATGAGGTTCACTGTTACATGACTTGTGGTTTGAACCTAAGTTATCCATTTAACCTTCAAGGTTTTAACTTAAAGTTATGAGAACGACGAGTATTGATGTCCCAATAACCTTACTGGACACGTAATTAAGACTTAGTATTGCGTTTGATGAAGTATAAGCAACTTCACTTCATTCGATTTGTTCCTAAAGAACTTAACGTATCAAGCAAATGAGGTTCACTGTTACATGACTTGTGGTTAGAACCTAAGTTATCCATTTCACCTTCAAGCTTTTAACTTAAAGTGATGAGAACAACGTGTATTGAGGTCCCAATAACCTTCCTGGTCGCGTAATTAAGACTTAGTATTGCGTTTGATGAATTATAAGCAACTTCACTTCATTCGATTTGTTCCAAAAGAACCTCACTTATCAATCAAAGGAGGTTCACAGTTACATGAATTGTGGTTAGAACCTAAGTTATCCATTTAACCTTCAAGGTTTTAACTTAAAGTGATGAGAACTACGTGTATTGAGGTCCCAATAACATTACCGGACGCGTAATTAAGACTTAGTATTGCATTTGATGAAGTATAAGAAACTTCACTTCATTGGATTTGTTCCAAAAGAACTTAACGTATCAATCAAAGGAGGTTCACTGTTACATGACTTGTGGTTTGAACCTAAGTTATCCATTTAACCTTCAAGGTTTTAACTTAAAGTAATGAGAACGACGTGTATTGAGGTCCCAATAACCTTCCTGGACGCGTAATTAAGACTTAGTATTGCGTTTGATGAAGTATAAGAAACTTCACTTCATTCGATTTGTTCCAAAAGAACTTAACGTATCAAGCAAATGAGGTTCACTGTTACATGACTTGTGGTTAGAACCTAAGTTATCCATTTCACCTTCAAGCTTTTAACTTAAAGTGATGAGAACAACGTGTATTGAGGTCCCAATAACCTTCCTGGACGCGTAATTAAGAATTAGTATTTCGTTTGATGAAGTATAAGAAACTTCACTTCATTCGATTTGTTGCAAAAGAACTTAACGTATCAATCAAAGGAGGTTCACTTTTACATGACTTGTCGTTAGAACCTAAGTTATCCATTTCACCTTCAAGGTTTTAACTTAAAGTGATGAGAACGACGTGTATTGAGGTCCCAATAACCTTCCTGGACGCGTAATTAAGACTTAGTATTGCGTTTGATGAAGTATAAGAAACTTCACTTCATTCGATTTGTTGCAAAAGAACTTAACGTATCAATCAAAAGAGGTTCACTGTTACATGACTTGTGGTTAGAACCTAAGTTATCCATTTCACCTTCAAGCTTTTAACTTAAAGTGATGAGAACAACGTGTATTGAGGTCCCAATAACCTTCCTGGTCGCGTAATTAAGACTTAGTATTGCGTTTGATGAACTATAAGCAACTTCACTTCATTCGATTTGTTCCAAAAGAACTTACAGTATCAATCAAAGGAGGTTCACTGTTACATGACTTGTGGTTAGAACCTATCTTATCCATTTCACCTTCAAGGTTTTAAATTAAAGTGATAAGAACGACGTGTACTGAGGTCCCAATAACCTTCCTCTACGCGTAATTAAGATTGAGTATTGCGTTTCATGAAGTATAAGAAACTTCACTTCATTCGATTTGTTCCAAAAGAACTTAACGTATCAATCAAAGGAGGTTCACTGTTACATAACCTGTGGTTAGAACCTAAGTTATCCATTTCACCTTCAAGGTTTTAACTTAAAGTGATGAGAACGACGTGTATTGAGGTCCCAATAACCTTCCTGGACGCGTAATTAAGACTTAGTATTGCGTTTGATGAAGTATAAGAAACTTCACTTCATTCGATTTGTTCCAAAAGAACTTAACGTATTAGTTAAAGGAGGTTCACTGTTACATGACTTGTGGTTAGAACCTAAGTTATCCATTTCACCTTCAAGGTTTTAACTTAAAGTAATGAGAACGACGTGTATTGAGGTCCCAATAACCTTCCTGGACGCGTAATTAAGACTTAGTATTGCGTTTGATGAAGTATAAGAAACTTCACTTCATTCGATTTGTTCCAAAAGAACTTAACGTATCAATCAAAGGAGGTTCACTGTTACATGACTTGTGGTTAGAACCTAAGTTATCCATTTCACCTTCAAGGTTTTAACTTAAAGTGATGAGAACGACGTGTATTGAGGTCCCAATAACCTTCCTGGACGCGTAATTAAGACTTAGTATTGCGTTTGATGAAGTATAAGAAACTTCACTTCATTCGATTTGTTCCAAAAGAACTTAACGTATCAATCAAAGGAGGTTCACTGTTACATGACTTGTGGTTAGAACCTAAGTTATCCATTTCACCTTCAAGCTTTTAACTTAAAGTAATGAGAACGACGTGTATTGAGGTCCCAATAACCTTCCTGGACGCGTAATTAAGACTTAGTATTGCGTTTGATGAAGTATAAGAAACTTCACTTCATTCGATTTGTTGCAAAAGAACTTAACGTATCAATCAAAAGAGGTTCACTGTTACATGACTTGTGGTTAGAACCTAAGTTATCCATTTCACCTTCAAGCTTTTAACTTAAAGTGATGAGAACGACGTGTATTGAGGTCCCAATAACCTTCCTGGACGCGTAATTAAGACTTAGTATTGCGTTTGATGAAGTATAAGAAACTTCACTTCATTCGATTGTTCCAAAAGAACTTAACGTATCAATCAAAGGAGGTTCACTGTTACATGACTTGTGGTTAGAACCTAAGTTATCCATTTCACCTTCAAGGTTTTAACTTAAAGTGATGAGAACGACGTGTATTGAGGTCCCAATAACCTTCCTCTACGCGTAATTAAGAATGAGTATTGCGTTTCATGAAGTATAAGAAACTTCACTTCATTCGATTTGTTCCAAAAGAACTTAACGTATCAATCAAAGGAGGTTCACTGTTACATGACTTGTGGTTAGAACCTAAGTTATCCATTTCACCTTCAAGGTTTTAACTTAAAGTGATGAGAACGACGTGTATTGAGGTCCCAATAACCTTCCTGGACGCGTAATTAAGACTTAGTATTGCGTTTGATGAAGTATAAGAAACTTCACTTCATTCGATTGTTCCAAAAGAACTTAACGTATCAATCAAAGGAGGTTCACTGTTACATGACTTGTGGTTAGAACCTAAGTTATCCATTTCACCTTCAAGCTTTTAACTTAAAGTGATGAGAACTACGTGTATTGAGGTCCCAATAACCTTCCTGGACGCGTAATTAAGACTTAGTATTGCGTTTGATGAAGTATAAGAAACTTCACTTCATTCGATTTGTTCCAAAAGAACTTAACGTATCAATCAAAGGAGGTTCACTGTTACATGACTTGTGGTTAGAACCTAAGTTATCCATTTCACCTTCAAGGTTTTAACTTAAAGTGATGAGAACGACGTGTATTGAGGTCCCAATAACCTTCCTGGACGCGTAATTAAGACTTAGTATTGCGTTTGATGAAGTATAAGAAACTTCACTTCATTCGATTGTTCCAAAAGAACTTAACGTATCAATCAAAGGAGGTTCACTGTTACATGACTTGTGGTTAGAACCTAAGTTATCCATTTCACCTTCAAGGTTTTAACTTAAAGTGATGAGAACGACGTGTATTGAGGTCCCAATAACCTTCCTGGACGCGTAATTAAGACTTAGTATTGCGTTTGATGAAGTATAAGAAACTTCACTTCATTCGATTTGTTCCAAAAGAACTTAACGTATCAATCAAAGGAGGTTCACTGTTACATGACTTGTGGTTAGAACCTAAGTTATCCATTTCACCTTCAAGGTTTTAACTTAAAGTGATGAGAACGACGTGTATTGAGGTCCCAATAACCTTCCTGGACGCGTAATTAAGACTTAGTATTGCGTTTGATGAAGTATAAGAAACTTCACTTCATTCGATTGTTCCAAAAGAACTTAACGTATCAATCAAAGGAGGTTCACTGTTACATGACTTGTGGTTAGAACCTAAGTTATCCATTTCACCTTCAAGGTTTTAACTTAAAGTGATGAGAACGACGTGTATTGAGGTCCCAATAACCTTCCTGGACGCGTAATTAAGACTTAGTATTGCGTTTGATGAAGTATAAGAAACTTCACTTCATTCGATTTGTTCCAAAAGAACTTAACGTATCAATCAAAGGAGGTTCACTGTTACATGACTTGTGGTTAGAACCTAAGTTATCCATTTCACCTTCAAGGTTTTACACTTTAAAGTGATGAGAACGACGTGTATTGAGGTCCCTATACACCTTCCTGGACGCGTAATTAAGACTTAGTATTGGTTTGATGAAGTATAATAAACTTCACTTCATTCGATTTGTTCCAAAAGAACTTACGTATCAATCAAATGAGGTTCACTGTACATAGACTTGTGGTTAGAACCTAAGTTATCCATTTCACCTTCAAGGTTTTACCTTAAAGTGATGAGAACGGCGTGTATTGAGGGCCCAATAACCTTCCTGGACGCGTAATTAAGACTTAGTATGCGTTTTGAAGAAGGATAAGAAACTTCACTTCATTCGATTTGTTGCCAAAAGAACTTAACGTATCAAGTCAAATGAGGTTCACTGTTACATGACTTGTGTTAGAACCTAAGTTATCCATTTCACCTTAAAGTTTTACTTAAAGTGATGAGAAAGACGTGTCTTGAGATCCCAATAACCTTCCTGAACGCGTAATTAAGACTTAGTATTACGTTTGATGAAGTTAAGCACGTCACTCTTACCATTTTCCGATTTGTTCAAAATAACTTAACGTATCAAGCAAAGGAGCGTCACTGGTTACATGACTTGTGGTTTAGAAACCTAAGTGATCCATTTAACATTTCATTTTTCTAACACCTTCGATTTACACTTAAGTGATGAGAACGACGTGTATGGTATTGAAGGTCCAAATAACCTTTCTGGATGCGTAATTAGAACTTAGTATTGCTGTTTGATGAAGTATAGAACCTTCACTTCATTCGATTTGTTTTCAAAAGAACTTAACTGTACAAGCAAATTGAGTGTTCACTATTACATGACTTGTGGTTTGAGCCTAAGCTATCCATTTCCCTTCAAGTTTTACCTTAAAGTGAGTAGAACGACGGTACTGAGGTCCCGAATAACCTTCCTGGATCTGCGTAATTAAGACTTAGTATTGCGTTTGATGAAGTATAAGAAACTTCACTTCATTCGATTTGTTCCAAATGAACTTAACGTACCAATCAAAGGAGGTTCACTGTTACATGACTTGTGGTTAGAACCTAAGTTATCCATTTCACCTTCAAGGTTTTACCTTAAAGTGATGAGAACAACGTGTATTGAGGTCCCAATAACCTTCCTGGACGAGTTATTAAGACTTAGTATTGCGTTTCAAGAAGCGTAAGAACTTCACTTCATTCGATTTGTTCCAAAAGAACTTAACGTATTAGTTAAAGGAGGTTCACTTTTACATGACTTGTCGTTAGAACCTAAGTTATCCATTTCACCTTCAAGGTTTTAACTTAAAGTGATGAGAACGACGTGTATTGAGGTCCCAATAACCTTCCTGGACGCGTAATTAAGACTTAGTATTGCGTTTGATGAAGTATAAGAAACTTCACTTCATTCGATTTGTTCCAAAAGAACTTAACGTATCAATCAAAGGAGGTTCACTGTTAAATGACTTGTGGTTAGAACCTAAGTTATCCATTTCACCTTCAAGGTTTTAACTTAAAGTGATGAGAACAACGTGTATTGAGGTCCCAATAACCTTCCTGGACGCGTAATTAAGACTTAGTATTGCGTTTGATGAAGTATAAGAAACTTCACTTCATTCGATTTGTTCCAAAAGAACTTACAGTATCAAGCAACGGTGGGTTACATGACTTGTGGTTGGAACCTAAGTTATCCATTAAACCTTCAAGATTTTAAATTAAAGTGATGAGAACGACGTATATTGAGGTCCCAATAACCTTCCTCTACGCGTAATTAAGAATGAGTATTGTGTTTCATGAAGTATAAGAAACTTCACTTCATTCGATTTGTTCCAAAAGAACTTAACGTATCAATCAAAGGAGGTTCACTGTTACATGACTTGTGGTTAGAACCTAAGTTATCCATTTCACCTTCAAGGTTTTAACTTAAAGTGATGAGAACGACCTGTATTGAGGTCCCAATAACCTTCCTGGACGCGTAATTAAGACTTAGTATTGCGTTTGATGAAGTATAAGAAACTTTACTTCATTTGATTTGTTCCAAAGAACTTAACGTATCAAGCAATGAGGTTCACGGTTACATGACTTGTGTTAGAACTAAGTTATCCATTTCACCTTCAAGGTTTTACATAAAGTGATGAGAACGACGTGTATTGAGGTCCCAATAACCTTCCTGGTAGCGTAATTAAGACTTAGTATTGCGTTTGATGAAGTATAAGAAACTTCACTTATTCGATTTGTTCCAAAAGAAACTTAACGTATCAATCAAAGGAGGTTCACTGTTACATGACTTGTGGTTAGAACCTAAGTTATCCATTTCACCTTCAAGGTTTTAACTTAAAGTGATGAGAACGACCGTGTATTGAGGTCCAAGAACTGTCCTGACGCGTAATTAAGACTTAGTATGCGTTTGATGAAGTATAAGAAACTTCACTTCATTAGATTTGTTCAAAAGAACTTAACGTATCATGCAATGAGGTTCACTGTTACAATGACATGTCTTAGAACCTAATTTATCCATTTAACCTTCAAGGTTTTAACTTAAAGTGATGAGAATGACGTTATTGAAGTCCCAATAACCTTCCTGGATGCGTAATTAAGACTTAGTATTGCGTTTGATGAAGTATAAGAAATTTCACTTCATTCGATTTGTTCCAAAAGAACTTAACTTATCAAGCAAATGAGGTTCACTGTTACCTGACTTGTGGTTAGAACCTAAGTTATTCATTTAATCTTCAAGGTTTTAACTTAAAGCGATGAGAACGACGTGTATTGAGGTCCCAATAACATTCTTGGACGCGTAATTAAGACTTAGTATTGCGTTTGATAAAGTATAAGAAACTTCACTATATTCGATTTGTTCCAAAAGAACTTAACGTATCAATCAAAGGAGGTTCACCGTTACATGACTTGTGGTTAGAACCTAAGTTATCCATTTAACCTTCAAGGTTTTAACATTAAAGTATGAGAAACGACGTGTATTGAGGTCCCAATACCTTTCCTGGAACGAGTAATTAAGACTTAGTATTGCGTTTGATGAAGTATAAGAAACTTCACTTCATTCGATTTGTTCCAAAAGAACTTAACGTATCAATCAAAGGAGGTTCACTGTTACATGACTTGTGGTTAGAACCTAAGTTATCCATTTCACCTTCAAGTTTTAACTTAAAGTGATGAGAACGACGTGTATTGAGGTCCCAATAACCTTCCTGGACGCGTAATTAAGACTTAGTATTGCGTTTGATGAAGTATAAGAAACTTCACTTCATTCGATTTGTTCCAAAAGAACTTAACGTATCAATCAAAGGAGGTTCACTGTTACATGACTTGTGGTTAGAACCTAAGTTATCCATTTCACCTTCAAGTTTTAACTTAAAGTGATGAGAACGACGTGTATTGAGGTCCCAATAACCTTCCTGGACGCGTAATTAAGACTTAGTATTGCGTTTGATGAAGTATAAGAAACTTCACTTCATTCGATTTGTTCCAAAAGAACTTAACGTATCAATCAAAGGAAGGTTCACTGTACATGACTTGTGTGGTTAGAACCTAAGTTATCCATTTCACCTTCAAGGTTTTTAACTTAAAGTGATGAGAACGACGTGTATTGAGATCCAATAACCTTCTCGACGCGTAATTAAGATTAGTATTGCGTTTGATGAAGTATAAGAACTTTACTTCATCTATGTTGTTCCAAAAGACTTAACGTATCAATCAAATGAGGTTCACTGTTACATGACTTGTGGTTAGACCTAAGTTATCCATTTACCTTCAAGGTTTTTAACTTAAAGTGATGAGAACGACGTGTATTGAGAGTCACCAATAACCTTCCTGACGCGTAATTAAGACTTAGTATTGCGTTTGATGAAAGTATAAGAAACTTTCACTTCATTCGATTTGTTCCAAAGAACTTAACTATCAAGCAAATGAGGTTACTGTTACATGACTTGCTGTTAGAACTAAGTTATCCATTTCACCTTCAAGATTTTTACTTAAAGCTGATGAGAACGACGTGTATTGAGGTCCCAATACCTTCTTGGTCGCGTAATTAGACTTAGTATTGCGTTTGATGAAGTATAAGAACTTCACTTCATTCGATTTGTTCCAAAAGAACTTAACTGTATCAATCAAAGGAGGTTCACTGTTACATGACTTGGTGTTAGAACCTAAGTATTATCCATTTAACCTTCAAGGTTTTAACTAAAGTTAATGAGAACGACGTGTATTGAGGTCCCAATAAGCCTTCCTGGACGAGTAATTAAGACTTAGTATTGCGTTTGATAAAGTATAAGAAACTTCACTTCATTCAGATTTGTCAAAAGAACTTAACGTATCAATCAAATGGAGGTTCACTGTTACATGACTTGTCGTTAGAACCTAAGTTATCCATTTAACCTGTCAGTGTTTAACTTAAAGTGCATGAGAACGACGGGTATTGAGGTCCCAATAACCTTCCTGGACGCGTAATTAAAGACTTAGTATTGCGTTTGAATGAAGTATAATAAACTTCACTTCATTCGATTTGTTCCAAAAGAACTTAACGTATCAATCAAAGGAGTTCACTGTTACATGACTTGTGGTTAGAACCTAAGTTATCTATTTCACCTTCAAGGTTTTAACTTAAAGTGATGAGAACGACCTGTATTGAGATCCCAAAAACCATTATGGACGCGTAATTAAGACTTAGTATTGCGTTTGATGAAGTATAAGAAACTTTACTTCATTCAATTTGTTCCAAAAGAACTTAACGTATCAATCAAATGAGGTTCACTGTTACATGAGCTGTAGTTAGAACCTAAGTTATCCATTTAACCTTCAAGGTTTTAACTTAAAGTGATGAGAACGACGTGTATTGAGGTCCCAATAACCTTCCTGGACGCGTAATTAAGACTTAGTATTGCGTTTGATAAAGTATAAGAAACTTCACTTCATTCGATTTGTTCCAAAAGAACTTAACGTATCAATCAAATGAGGTTCACTGTTACATGACTTGTGGTTAGAACCTAAGTTATCCATTTAACCTTCAGGTTTTAACTTCAAGTGATGAGACGACGTGTATGAGGTCCAATAACCTTCCTGGACGCGTAATTAAGACTTAGTATTGCATTTGATGAAGTATAAGAAACTTCACTTCATTCGATTTGTTAAAGAACTTAACGTATCAATCACATGAGGTTCACTTTTACATGACTTGTCGTTAGAACCTAAGTTATCCATTTACCTTCAAGGTTTTAACCTAAGTGCTGAGAAGCGCTGTATTGAGGTCCAATAACCTTCCTGGACGCGTAAATTAGACTTAGTATTGCGTTTGATGAATTATAAGAACTTCACTTCATTCGATTTGTTTCCAAAAGAACTTAACGTATCAATCAAATGAGGTTCACTCTTACATGACTTGTGTTAGAACCTAAGTTATCATTTAACCTTCAAGCTTTTAACTTAAAGTGATGAGAACCTACGTGTATTGAGGTCCATAAACCTTCTGGCGCGTAATTAAGACTTAGTATTGCGTTTGATGAAGTATAAGAACTTCACTTCATTCGATTTGTTCCAAAAGAACTTAACGTATCAATCAAAGGAGGTTCACTGTTACATGACTTGTGGTTAGAACCTAAGTTATCCATTTAACCTTCAAGGTTTTAACTTAAGTGATGAGAACGACGTGTATTGAGGTCCCAATAACCTTCCTGGACGCGTAATTAAGACTTAGTATTGTGTTTCATGAAGTATAAGAAACTTCACTTCATTCGATTTGTTCCAAAAGAACTTAACGTATCAATCAAAGGAGGTTCACTGTTACTCGACTTGTGGTTAGAAACTAAGTTATCTATTTCACCTTCAAGGTTTTAACTTAAAGTGATGAGAACGACCTGTTTTGAGATCCCAATAACCTTCCGGGATAAGTAATTAAGACTTAGTCTTGCGTTTGATAAAGTATAAGAAACTTTACTTCATTCGATTTGTTCCAAAAGAACTTAACGTATCAATCAAAGGAGGTTCACCGTTACATGACTTGTGGTTAGAACCGAAGTTATCCATTTCACCTTCAAGGTTTTAACATAAATTGATGAGAACGACGTGTATTGAGGTCCTAATAACCTTCCTAGACGCGTAATTAAGACTTAGTATTGCGTTTGATGAATTGTAAGAAACTTCACTTTATTCGATTTGTTCCAAAAAACATTAACGTATCAATCAAAGGAGGTTCACTGTACCCATGTACTTGTGGTTAGAACCTAAGTTATCTATTTCACCTTCAAGGTTTTAACTTAAAGTGATGAGAACGACCTGTATTGAGATCCCAAAAACCATTATGGACGCGTAATTAAGACTTAGTATTGCGTTTGATGAAGTATAAGAAACTTTACTTCATTCAATTTGTTCCAAAAGAACTTAACGTATCAATCAAATGAGGTTCACTGTTACATGAGCTGTAGTTAGAACCTAAGTTATCCATTTAACCTTCAAGGTTTTAACTTAAAGTGATGAGAATGACGTGTATTGACGTCCCAATAACCTTCCTGGATGCGTAATTAAGACTTAGTATTGCGTTTGATGAAGTATAAGAAATTTCACTTCATTCGATTTGTTCCAAAAGAACTTAACTTATCAAGCAAATGAGGTTCACTGTTACCTGACTTGTGGTTAGAACCTAAGTTATTCATTTAATCTTCAAGGTTTTAACTTAAAGCGATGAGAACGACGTGTATTGAGGTCCCAATAACATTCTTGGACGCGTAATTAAGACTTAGTATTGCGTTTGATAAAGTATAAGAAACTTCACTATATTCGATTTGTTCCAAAGAACTTAACGTATCAATCAAAGGAGGTTCACCGTTACATGACTTGTGGTTAGAACCTAAGTTATCCATTTAACCTTCAAGGTTTTAACATAAAGTAATGAGAACGACGTGTATTGAGGTCCCAATAACCTTCCTGAACGAGTAATTAAGACTTAGTATTGCATTTGATAAAGTATAAGAAACTTCACTTCTTTCAATTTGTTGGAAAAGAACTTAACGTATCAATCAATGGAAGTTCACATGTTACATGACTTGTGGTTAGAACCTAAGTTATCCCTTTCACCGTCAAGGTTTTAACTTAAAGTGATGAGAACGACGTGTATTGAGGTCCAATAACCTTCCGGGACGCGAATTAAGACTTAGTATTGCATTTTGATGAAGTATAAGGAAACTTCACTTCATTCGATTTGTTTAAAAGAAATTAACGTATCAATCAAAGGAGTTCACTGTTACATGACTTCTGGTTAGAACCTAAGTTATCCATTTCAACCTTAAAGATTTTAACTTAAAGTAATGAGAACGGACGTTATTGAGGTCCAATAACCTTCCTGGACGCGTAATTAAGACTTAGTATTGTAGTTTGATAAAGTATAAGCAACTTCACTTTCATTCGATTTGTTCCAAAAGAACTTAACGTATCATCAAAGGAGGTTCACTGTTACATGACTTGTGGTTGGAACTAAGTTATCATTTAACCTTCAGAGTTTTAAATTAAAGTGATGAGAACGACTTGTATTGAGGTCCCAATAACCTTCCTGGACGCATAATTAAGACTTAGTATTGCGTTTGATGAAGTATAAGAAACTTCACTTCATTCGATTTGTTCCAAAAGAACTTAACGTATCAAGCAAATGAAGTTCACTGTTACATGACTTGCGGTTAGAACCTAAGTTATCCATTTCACCTTCAAGATTTTAACTTAAAGTGATGAGAACGACGTGTATTGAGGTCCCAATAACCTTCCTGGACGCGTAATTAAGACTTAGTATTGCGTTTGATGAAGTATAAGAAACTTCACTTCGTTCGAGTTGTTCCATAAGAACTTAACGCATCGATCAAATGAGGTTCACTGTTACATGACTTGCGGTTAGAACCTATGTTATCCATTTCACCTTCAAGATTTTAACTTAAAATGATGAGAACGACTTGTATTGAGGTCCCAATAGCCTTCCTGGACGCGTAATTAAGACTTAGTTTTGCGTTTGATGAAGTATAAACAACTTCACTTCATTCGATTTGTTCAAAAAAAACTCAACGTATCAATCAAAGGAGCTTCACTGTTACATGACTTATGGTTTGAACCTAAGTTATCCATTTAACCTTCAAGGTTTTAAATTAAAGTGATGAGAACGATGTGTACTGTGGTCCCAATAACCTTCCTCTATGTGTAATTAAGATTGAGTATTGCGTTTCATGAAGTATAAGAAATTCTCTTCATTCGATTTGTTCCAAAAGAACTTAACGTATCAAGCAAATGAGGTTCACTGTTACATGACTTGTGGTTAGAACCTAAGTTATCTATTTCACCTTCAAGGTTTTAACTTAAAGTGATGAGAACGACGTGTATTGAGGTCCCAATAACCTTCCTGGACGCGTAATTAAGACTTAGTATTGCGTTTGATGAATTGTAAGAAACTTCACTTTATTCGATTTGTTCCAAAAGAACTTAACGTATCAATCAAAGGAGGTTCACTATTACATGACTTGTGGTTAGAACCTAAGTTATCCATTTCACCTTCAAGGTTTTAACTAAAAGTGATGAGAACGACATGTATTGAGATCCCAATAACCTTCCTGGACGCGTATTTAAGACTTAGTATTGCATTTGATGAAGTATAAGAAACTTTACTTCATTCTATTTGTTCCAAAAGAACTTAACGTATCAATCAAATGAGGTTCACTGTTACATGACTTGTAGTTAGAACCTAAGTTATCCATTTAACCTTCAAGGTTTTAACTTAAAGTGATGAGAATGACGTGTATTGAAGTCCCAATAACCTTCCTGGACGCGTAATTAAGACTTAGTATTGCATTTGATGAAGTATAAGAAATTCACTTCATTCGATTTGTTCTAAAAGAACTTAACGTATCAATCAAAGGAGGTTCACTATTACATGACTTGTGGTTAGAACCTAAGTTATCCATTTCACCTTCAAGGTTTTAACTTAAAGTGATGAGAACGACGTGTATTGAGGTCCCAATAACCTTCCTGGACGCGTATTTAAGACTTAGTATTGCATTTGATGAAGTATAAGAAATTCACTTCATTCGATTGTTCCAAAAGAACTTAACGTATCAATCAAAGGAGGTTCACTGTTACATGACTTGTGGTTAGAACCTAAGTTATCCATTTAACCTTCAAGGTTTTAAATTAAAGTGATGAGAACGACGTGTATTGAGGTCCCAATAACCTTCCTGGACGCGTAATTAAGACTTAGTATTGCATTTGATGAAGTATAAGAAATTCACTTCATTCGATTGTTCCAAAAGAACTTAACGTATCAAGCAAATGAGGTTCACTGTTACATGACTTGTGATTAGAACCTCCGTTATCCATTCGACCTTTAAAGTTTTAACTGAAAGTGATGAGAACGACGTGTATTGAGGTCCCAATAACCTTCCTGGACGCGTAATTAAGACTTAGTATTGCATTTGATGAAGTATAAGAAATTCACTTCATTCGATTGTTCCAAAAGAACTTAACGTATCAAGCAAATGAGGTTCACTGTTACATGACTTGTGGTTAGAACCTAAGTTATCCATTTAACCTTCAAGGTTTTAACTTAAGTGATGAGAACGACGTGTATTGAGGTCCCAATAACCTTCCTGGACGCGTAATTAAGACTTAGTATTGCATTTGATGAAGTATAAGAAATTCACTTCATTCGATTTGTTCCAAAAGAACTTAACGTATCAAGCAAATGAGGTTCACTGTTACATGACTTGTGGTTAGAACCTAAGTTATCCATTTCACCTTCAAGATTTTAACTTAAAGTGATGAGAACGACGTGTATTGAGGTCCCAATAACCTTCCTGGACGCGTAATTAAGACTTAGTATTGCGTTTGATGAAGTATAAGAAACTTCACTTCATTCTATTTGTTCCAAAAGAACTTAACGTATCAATCAAAGGAGGTTCACTGTTACATGACTTGTGGTTAGAACCTAAGTTATCCATTTAACCTTCAAGGTTTTAACTTAAAGTGATGAGAACGACGTGTATTGAGGTTCCAATAACCTTCCTGACGCGTAATTAAGACTTAGTATTGCGTTTGATGAAGTATAAGAAACTCACTTCATTCGATTTGTTCCAAAGAACTTAACTTATCAATCAAAGGAGGTTCACTGTTACCTGACTTGTGGTTTGAACCTAAGTTATCCATTTAACCTTCAAGGTTTTAACTAAAAGTGATGAGAACGACGCTGTATTGAGGTCCCAATAACCTTCCTGGACGCGTAATTAAGACTTAGTATTGGGTTTTGATGAAGTATAAGAACTTCACTTCATTCGATTGTTCCAACAGAACTTAACGTATCAAGCAAATGAGGTTCACTGTTACATGACTTGTGGTTAGAACCTAAGTTATCCATTTCACCTTCAAGGTTTTAACTTAAAGTGATAGAGAACGCGGTATTGAGGTCCCAATAACCTTCCTGGACGCGTAATTAAGACTTAGTATTGCCTTTGATGAAGTATAAGCAACTTTCACTTCATTCATTTGTTCCAAAAGAACTTAACGTATCAAGCAAATGAGGTTCACTGTTACATGACGTGTCGTTAGAACCTAAGTTATCCATTTAACCTTCAAGGTTTTAACTTAAAGTGATGAGAACGACGGTGTATTGAGGTCCCAATAACCTTCCTGGACTGCGTAATTAAGACTTAGTATTGCGGTTTGATGAAGTAATAAGAACTTACTTCATTCGATTTGTTCCAAAGAACTTAACGTATCAAGCAATGAGGTTCACTGTTACATGACTTGTGGTTAGAACCTAAGTTATGCCATTTAACCTTCAAGGTTTTAACTTAAAGTGATGAGAACGACGGTGTATTGAGGGTCCCAATAACCTTCCTTGGACGCGTAATTAAGACTTAGTATTGCGTTTGATGAAGTATAAGAAACTTCACTTCATTCGATTTGTTGGAAAAGAACTTAACGTATCAATCAATGAGGTTCACGTTACATGACTTTGTGGTTAGAACCTAAGTTATCCATTTCACCTTCAAGGTTTTAACTTAAAGTGGATGAGAACGACGTGTATTGAGGTCCCAATAACCTTCCTAGGACGCGTAATTAAGACTTAGTATGCGTTTGATGAAGTATAAGAAACTTCACTTCATTCGATTTGTTCCAAAAGACTTAACGTATCAAGCAAATGAGGTTCACTGTTACATGACTTGTGGTTAGAACCTAAGTTATCATTTCACCTTCAAGTTTTAACTTAAAGTGATGAGAACGACGTGTATTGAGGTCCCAATACCTTCCTTGAACGCGTAATTAAGACTTAGTATTGCGTTTGATGAAGTTAAGCAACTTCACTTCATTCGTTTGTTGCAAAAGAACTTAACGTATCATCAAAGGAGGTCACTGTTACTGACTTGTGGTTAGAACCTAAGTTATCCATTCACCTTCAAGATTTAACTTAAAGTGATGAGACGACGTGTATTGAAGGTCCCAATAACCTTCCTGGGACGCGTAATTAGACTTAGTTAATGTGCGTTTGATGAAGTATAAGAAAACATTCACTTCATTCGATTTGTTCAATAAAGAACTTAACGTATCAATCAAAGGAGTTCACTGTTACATGACTTATGGTTTGAACCTAAGTTATCCATTTAACCTCAAGGTTTTAACTTAAAGTTGATGAGAACGACAGTGTATTGATGGTCCCAATAACCTTCCTGGCTGCGTAATTAAGACTTAGTATTGCGTTTGCATGAAGTATAAGCAACTTCACTTCATTCGATTTGTTCCAAAAGAACTTAACGTATCAAGCAAAGGATGGTTCACTGTTACATGACTTGTGGTTGAACCTAAGTTATCCATTTCACCTTCAAGCTTTTAACTTAAAGTGATGAGAACGACGTGTATTGAGGTCCCAATAACCTTCCTGGCGCGTAATTAAGACTTAGTATTGCGTTTGATAATTAGTAAGCACTTCACTTCATTCGATTTGTTCCAAAAGAACTTAACGTATCAATCAAAGGAGGTTCACTGTTACATGACTTGTGGTTAGAACCTAAGTTATCTATTTCACCTTCAAGGTTTTAACTAAAGTGATGAGAACGACCTGTATTGAGGTCCCAATAACCTTCCTGGATGCGTAATTAAGACTTAGTATTGCGTTTGATGAAGTATAAGAAACTTCACTTCATTCGATTTGTTCCAAAAGAACTTAACGTATCAATCAAAGGAGGTTCACCGTTACATGACTTGTGGTTAGAACCTAAGTTATCCATTAAACATTCAAGGTTTTAACTGAAAGTAATGAAAACGACGTGTATTGAGGTCCCAATAACCTTCCTGGACGCGTAATTAAGACTTAGTATTGCATTTGATGAAGTATAAGAAACTTCACTTTATTCGATTTGTTCCAAAAGAACTTAACGTATCAATCAAAGGAGGTTCACTGTTACATGACTTGTCGTTAGAACCTAAGTTATCCATTTAACCTTCAAGGTTTTAACTAAAGTGATGAGAACGACGTGTATTGAGGTCCCAATAACCTTCCTGGACGCGTAATTAAGACTTAGTATTGCGTTTGATGAATTGTAAGAAACTTCACTTTATTCGATTTGTTCCAAAAGAACTTAACGTATCAATCAAAGGAGGTTCACTGTTACATGACTTGTGGTTAGAACCTAAGTTATCCATTTCACCTTCAAGGTTTTAACTTAAAGTGATGAGAACGACGTGTATTGAGGTCCCAATAACCATCATGGACGAGTAATTAAGACTTAGTATTGCGTTTGATGAATTGTAAGAAACTTCACTTCATTCGATTTGTTCTAAAAGAACTTAACGTATCAATCAAAGGAGGTTCACTGTTACATGACTTGTCGTTAGAACCTAAGTTATCCATTTCACCTTCAAGGTTTTAACTTAAAGTGATGAGAACGACGTGTATTGAGGTCCCAATAACCTTCCTGGACGCGTAATTAAGACTTAGTATTGCATTTGATGAAGTATAAGAAACTTCACTTTATTCGATTTGTTCCAAAAGAACTTAACGTATCAATC
Source organism: Begonia masoniana (assembly GCA_022432975.1). NCBI lineage: Eukaryota > Viridiplantae > Streptophyta > Magnoliopsida > Cucurbitales > Begoniaceae > Begonia > Begonia masoniana. Next base: position 40,175,006 of record CM039512.1, read on the forward strand.
AAAGGAGGTTCACTGTTACATGACTTGTGGTTAGAACCTAAGTTATCCATTTAACCTTCAAGGTTTTAACTAAAGTGATGAGAACGACGTGTATTGAGGTCCCAATAACCTTCCTGGACGCGTAATTAAGACTTAGTATTGCGTTTGATGAAGTATAAGAAACTTCACTTTATTCGATTTGTTCCAAAAGAACTTAACGTATCAATCAAAGGAGGTTCACTGTTACATGACTTGTAGTTAGAACCTAAGTTATCCATTTAACCTTCAAGGTTTTAACTTAAAGTGATGAGAATGACGTGTATTGAGGTCCCAATAACCTTCCTGGACGCGTAATTAAGACTTAGTATTGCGTTTGATGAAGTATAAGAAACTTCACTTTATTCGATTTGTTCCAAAAGAACTTAACGTATCAATCAAAGGAGGTTCACTGTTACATGACTTGTCGTTAGAACCTAAGTTATCTATTTCACCTTCAAGGTTTTAACTTAAAAGTGATGAGAACGACAGTGTATTGAGGATCCCCAATAACCTCCTGGACGCGTAATTAAGACTTAGTATTGCGTTTGATGAAGTATAAGAAACTTTCACTTCATTCGATTGTTCAAAAGAACTTAACGTATCAATCAAAGGAGGTTCACTGTTACAGACTTGTGGTTAGAACCTAAGTTATCCATTTACACCTTCAAGGTTTTAACTTAAAGTGATGAGAACGAAGTGTATTAGGTCCCAATAACCTTCCTGGATCGCGTAATTAAGACTTAGTATTGCGTTTGATGAAGTATAAGAAATTCACTTCATTCGATTTGTTCAAAAGAACTTAACGTATCAAGCAATGAGGTTCACTGTTACATGACTTGTGGTTAGAACCTAAGTTATCCATTTTACCTTCAAGGTTTTAACATAAAGTGATGAGAACGACGTGTATTGAGGTCTCATTAACCATCCTGGACGCATAATTAAGACTTAGTATTGCGTTTGATGAATTGTAAGAAACTTCACTTTATTCGATTTGTTCCAAAAGAACTTAACGTATCAATCAAAGGAGGTTCACCGTTACATGACTTGTGGTTAGAACCTAAGTTATCCATTAAACATTCAAGGTTTTAACTGAAAGTAATGAAAACGACGTGTATTGAGGTCCCAATAACCTTCCTGGACGCGTAATTAAGACTTAGTATTGCATTTGATGAAGTATAAGAAACTTCACTTCATTCGATTTGTTAGAAAAGAACTTAACGTATCAATCAATGGAGGTTCACTTTTACATGACTTGTCGTTAAAACCTAAGTTATCCATTTCACCTTCAAGGTTTTAACATAAAGTGATGACAACGACGTGTATTGAGGTCCAATAACCATCCTGGACGCGTAATTAGACTTAGTATTGCATTTGATGAATTGTAAGAAACTTCACTTCATTCGATTTGTTCTAAAAGAACTTAACGTATCAATCAAAGGAGGTTCACTGTTACCAGACTTGTGGTTAGAACCTAAGTTATCCATTTCACCTTCAAGGTTTTAACTAAAAGTGATGAGAACGACCTGTATTGAGATCCCAATAACCTTCCTGGACGCGTATTTAAGACTTAGATTTGGGTTTGATGAAGTAGAAGAAACTTTACTTCATTCTATTTGTTCCAAAAGAACTTAACGTATCAATCAAATGAGGTTCACTGTTACATGACTTGTGGTTAGAACCTAAGTTATCAATTTAACCTTCAAGGTTTTAACTTAAAGTGATAAGAATGACGTGTATTGAAGTCCCAATAACCTACCTAGACGCGTAATTAAGACTTAGTATTGCGTTTGATGAAATATAAGAAATTTCACTTCATTCGATTTGTTCCAAAAGAACTTAACTTATCAAGCAAAATGAGGTTCACTGTTACCTGACTTGTGGTTAGACCCTAAGTTATTCATTTAACCTTCAAGGTTTTAACTTAAAGTGATGAGAACAACGTGTATTGAGGTCCCAATAACCTTATTGGACGCGTAATTAAGACTTAGTATTGCGTTTGATAAAGTATAAGAAACTTCACTTCATTCGATTTGTTCCAAAAGAACTTAACGTATCAATCAAAGGAGGTTCATCGTTGCATGACTTGTGGTTAGAACCTAAGTTATCCATTTAACATTCAAGGTTTAAACTTAAAGTAATGAGAACGACGTGTATTTAGGTCCCAATAACCTTCCTGGACGCGTAATTAAGACTTAGTATTGCGTTGATGAAGTATAAGAAACTTCACTTCATCGATTTGTTCCAAAAGAACTTAACGTATCAATCAAAGGAGGTTCACTGTTACATGACTTGTGGTTAGAACCTAAGTTATCCATTTAACCTTCAAGGTTTTAACTTAAAGTAATGAGAACGACGTGTATTGAGGTCCAATAACCTTCCTGGACGCGTAATTAGACTTAGTATTGCGTTTGATGAAGTATATGAAACTTAACTCATTCGATTTGTTCAAAAGAACTTAACGTATCCATCAAATGAGGTTCACTGTTACATGACTTGTGGTTAGAACCTAAGTTATCCATTTCACCTTCAAGGTTTTACCTTAAAGTGATGAGATCGACGTGTATTGAGGTCCCAATAACCTTCCGGGACGCTTAATTAAGACTAGTTTGCGTTTGATGAATGTATAAGAAACTTCACTTCATTCGATTTGTTGGAAAAGAACTTAACGTATCAATCAAATGGAGGTTCACTGTTACATGACTTGTGGTTAGAACCTAAGTTATCCATTCCCCTTCAAGGTTTTACCTTAAAGTGATGAGATCGACGTGTATTGAGTCCCAATAACCTTCCGGGACGCGTAATTAAGACTTAGTATTGCGTGTGATGAAGTATAAGAAACTTCACTTCATTCGATTTGTTGGAAAAGCAACTGAACGTATCATCAAATGAGGTTCACTGTTACATGACTTGTGGTTAGAACCTAAGTTATCCATTTCACCTTCAAAGGTTTAACTTAAAGTGATGAGAACGACGTGTATTGAGGTCCCAATAGCCTTCCTGAACGCGTAATTAAGACTTAGTATTGCGTTTGATGAAATTAAGAAACTTCACTTCATTACGATTTGTTCCAAAAGAACTTAACGTATCAATCAAAAGGAGCTTCACTGTTGCATGACTTGTGGTTAGAACCTAAGTTATCCATTTAACCTTCAAGATTTTAACTTAAAGTGATGAGAACGACGTGTATTGAGGTCCCAATAACCTTCCTTGACGCGTAATTAAGACTTAGTATTGCGTTTGATGAAGTATAAGAACCTTCACTTCATTCGATTTGTTCAAAAGAACTTAACGTATCAATCAAAGGAGGTTCACTTTACATGACTTGTGGTTAGAACCTAAGTTATCCATTTCACCTTCAAGGTTTAACTTAAAGTGATGAGAACGACGTGTATTGAGGGCTCAATTAACCATTCCTGGACGCAGTATTAAAGACTTAGTATTGCAGTTGGATGAAGTAGTAAGAAAATTCACTTCATTCGATTTGTTCAGAAAGACTTAAACGTATCATCAATGGAGGTTCACGTTACATGACGTTGTCGGTTAGAACCTAAGTTATCCATTAAACATTCAAGGTTGTAACATGTAAAGTGAATGAGAAACGACGATGTATTGAGGTCTCAATTAACCATTCCTTGTAAACGCAGGTAATTAAGACTTAGTAGAATTGCAAGTTTGATGAAGTGATAAGAAACTTCACTTCATTCGAATTTGTTAGCAAAAGAACTTAACGTATCAATCAAATGGGAGGTTCACCGTTACATGACTTGTCGGTTAGACCTAAGTTATTCCATTAAAACATGTCAAGGGTTTTAACATGAAAGTAATGACACAACGACGTGGATTGAGGTCCCAATAACCTTCCTGGACGAGTAATTAAGACTTAGTATTGCATTTGATGAAGTATAATAAATTTCACTTCATTCGATTTGTTCCAAAAGAACTTAACTTATCAAGCAAATGAGGTTCACTGTTACCTGACTTGTGGTTAGAACCTAAGTTATCCATTTAACCATCAAGGTTTTAACTTAAAGTGATGAGAACGACGTGTAGTGAGGTCCCAATAACCTTCCTGGACGCGTAATTAAGACTTAGTATTGCATTTGATGAAGTATAAGAAAATTCACTTCATTCGATTTGTTAGAAAAGAACTTCACGTATCAATCAATGGAGGTTCACTTTTACATGACTTGTCGTTAGAACCTAAGTTATCCATTTTACCTTCAAGGTTTTAACATAAAGTGATGAGAACGACGTGTATTGAGGTCTCATTAACCATCCTGGACGCATAATTAAGACTTAGTATTGCGTTTGATGAATTGTAAGAAACTTCACTTATTCGATTTGTTCCAAAGAACTTAACGTATCAATCAAAGGAGGTTCACGTTACATGACTTGTGGTTAGAACCTAAGTTATCCATTTAAACATTCAAGGTTTTAACTAAAGTGATGAAACGACGTGTATTGAGGTCCAATAACCTCCTGGACGAGTAATTAAGACTTAGTATTGCATTTGATGAATTGTATAAGAAACTTCACTTCATTCGATTTGTTCTAAAAGAACTTAACGTATCAATCAATGGAGGTTCACTTTTACATGACTTGTCGTTAAAACCTAAGTTATCCATTTCACCTTCAAGGTTTTAACATAAAGTGATGACAACGACGTGTATTGAGGTCCCAATAACCATCATGGACGAGTAATTAAGACTTAGTATTGCGTTTGATGAATTGTAAGAAACTTCACTTCATTCGATTTGTTCTAAAAGAACTTAACGTATCAATCAAATGAGGTTCACTGTTACATGACTTGTGGTTAGAACCTAAGTTATCCATTTAACCTTCAAGGTTTTAACTAAAGTGATGAGAACGACGTGTATTGAGAGTCCCAATAACCTTCCTAGGACGCGTAATTAAGACTTAGTATTGCGTTTGATGAAGTATAAGAAACTTTCACTTCATTCGATTTGTTCCAAAAGAACTTAACGTATCAATCAAATGAGGTTCACTGTTACATGACTTGTGGTTAGAACCTAAGTTATCATTTAACCTTCAAGGTTTAACTTAAAGTGATGAGAACGACGTGTATTGAGGTCCCAATAACCTTACCTGGACGCGTAATTAAGACTTAGTATTGCGTTTGATGAAAGTATAAGAAACTTCACTTCATTCGATTTGTTCCAAAAGAACTTAACGTATCAATCAAATGAGGTTCACTGTTACATGACTTGTGGTTAGAACCTAAGTTATCATTTAACCTTCAAGGTTTTAACTTAAAGTGATGAGAACGACGTGTATTGAGGTCCCAATAACCTTCCTGGACGCGTAATTAAGACTTAGTATTGCGTTTGATGAAGTATAAGAAACTTCACTTCATTCGATTTGTTGCAAAAGAACTTAACGTATCAATCAAATGAGGTTCACTGTTACATGACTTGTGGTTAGAACCTAAGTTATCCATTTCACCTTCAAGGTTTTAACTTAAAGTGATGAGAACGACGTGTATTTAGGTCCCAATAACCTTCCTGGACGCGTAATTAAGACTTAGTATTGCATTTGATGAAGTATAAGAAACTTCACTTCATTCGATTTGTTGGAAAAGAACTTAACGTATCAATCAATAGAGGTTCACTTTTACATGACTTGTCGTTAGAACCTAAGTTATCCATTTCACCTTCAAGGTTTTAACTTAAAGTGATGAGAACGACATGTTTTAAGGTCCCAATAACCTTCCTAAATGCGTAATTAAGACTTAGTATTGCGTTTGATGAAGTATATGAAACTTAACTTCATTCGATTTGTTCCAAAAGAACTTAACGTATCAATCAAATGAGGTTCACTGTTACATGACTTGTGGTTAGAACCTAAGTTATCCATTTCACCTTCAAGGTTTTACCTTAAAGTGATGAGATCGACGTGTATTGAGGTCCCAATAACCTTCCGGACGCGTAATTAAGACTTAGTATTGCGTTTGATGAAGTATAAGAAACTTCACTTCATTCGATTTGTTGGAAAAGAACTTAACGTATCAATCAAATGAGGTTCACTGTTACATGACTTGTGGTTAGAACCTAAGTTATCCATTTCACCTTCAAGGTTTTACCTTAAAGTGATGAGATCGACGTGTATTGAGGTCCCAATAACCTTCCGGGACGCGTAATTAAGACTTAGTATTGCGTTTGATGAAGTATAAGAAACTTCACTTCATTCGATTTGTTGGAAAAGAACTTAACGTATCAATCAAATGAGGTTCACTGTTACATGACTTGCGGTTAGAACCTAAGTTATCCATTTCACCTTAAAAATTTTAACTTAAAGTGATGAGAACGACGTGTATTGAGGTCCCAATAGCCTTCCTGAACGCGTAATTAAGACTTAGTTTTGCGTTTGATGAATTTTAAGCAACTTCACTTCATTCGATTTGTTCCAAAAGAACTTAACGTATCAATCAAAGGAGCTTCACTGTTGCATGACTTGTGGTTTGAACCTAAGTTATCCATTTCACCTTCAAGATTTTAACTTAAAGTGATTAGAACGACGTGTATTGAGGTCCCAATAACCTTCCTTGATGCGTAATTAAGACTTAGTATTGCGTTTGATGAAGTATAAGAAACTTCACTTCATTCGATTTGTTTCAAAAAAACTTAACGTATCAATCAAAGGAGGTTCACTATTACATGACTTGTGGTTAGAACCTAAGCTATCCATTTCACCTTCAAGGTTTTACCTTAAAGTGATGAGAACGACGTGTATTGAGGTCCCAATAACCTTCCTGGACGCGTAATTAAGACTTAGTATTGTGTTTGATGAAGTATAAGAAACTTCACTTCATTCGATTTGTTGGAGAAGAACTTAACGTATCAATCAATGGAGTTTCACTTTTACATTACTTGTCGTTAGAATCTTCAAGGTTTTAACATAAAGTGATGAGAACGACGTGTATGGAGGTTGCAATAACCTTCCTAGACGCGTTATTAAGACTTAGTATTGCGTTTGATGAATTGTAAGAAACTTCACTTTATTCGATTTTTTGCAAAAGAACTTAACGTATCAATTAAAGGAGGTTCACTGTTACATGACTTGTGGTTAGAACTTAAGTTATCCATTTCACTTTCAAGGTTTTAACTTAAAGTGATGTGAACGACTTGTATTTTGAGATCCCAATAAACTTCCAGGACGCGTAATTAAGACTTAGTATTGCGTTTGATGAAGTATAAAAAACATTACATCATTCTATATGTTCCAAAAGAACTTAACGTATCAATCAAATGAGGTTCAATGTTACATGACTTGTGCTTAGAACCTAAGTTATCCATTTAACCTTCAAGGTTTTAACTTAAAGTGATGAGAATGATGTGTATTGAAGTCCCAATAACATTCCTGGACACGTAATTAAGACTTAGTATTGCGTTTGATGAAGTATAAGAAACTTCACTTCATTCGATTTGTTCCAAAAGAACTTAACTTATCAAGCAAATGAGGTTCACTGTTACTTGACTTGTGGTTAGAACCTAAGTTATCCTTTTAACCTTCAAGGTTTTAACTTAAAGTAATAAGAACGACGTGTATTGAGGTCCCAATAACCTTCCTGGACCCGTAATTAAGACTTAGTATTGCGTTTGATAAAGTATAAGAAACTTCACTTCATTCGATTTGATCAAAAAGAACTTAACGTATCAATCAAAGGAGGTTCACCGTTACTTGACTTGTTGTTAGAACCTAAGTTATCCATTTAACCTTCAACGTTTTAACTTAAAGTAATGAGAACGACATGTATTGAGTTCCCTATAAACTTCCTGGACCCGTAATTAAGACTTAGTATTACAATTGATGAAGTATAAGAAACTTCACTTCATTCGATTTGTTGGAAAAGAACTTAACGTATAAATCAATGGAGGTTCACTTTTACATGACTTGTCGTTAGAACCTAAGTTATCCATTTCACCTTTAAGGTTTTGACATAAAATGATGAGAACGACGTGTATTGAGGTCCCAATAACCTTCCTGGACGCGTAATTAAGACTTAGTATTGCGTTTGATGAATTGTAAGAAACTTCACTCTATTCGATTTGTTCCAAAAGAACTTAACGTATCAATCAAAGGAGGTTCACTGTTACATGACTTGTGGTTAGAACCTAAGTTATCCATTTCACCTTCAAGGTTTTAACTTAAAGTGATGAGAACGACCTTTACTGAGATCCCAATAACCTTCCTGGACGCATAAATAAGACTTAGTATTGCGTTTAATGAAGTATAAGAAACTTTACTTCATTCTATTTGTTCCAAAAGAACTTAACGTATCAATCAAATGAGGTTCACTGTTACATGACATGTAGTTAGAACCTATATTATCCATTTAACCTTCAAGGTTTTAACTTAAAGTGATGAGAACGACGTGTATTGAAGTCCCAATAACCTTCCAGGACGCGTAATTAAGACTTAGTATTGCGTTTGAAGAAGTATAAGAAACTTAACTTCATTCGATTTGTTCCAAATGAACCTAACTTATCAAGCAAATGAGGTACACTGTTACCTGACTTGTGGTTAGAACCTAAGTTATCCATTTAACCTTCAAGGTTTTAACTTAAAGTGATGAGAACGACGTGTATTGAGGTCCCAATAACCTTCCTGGACGCGTAATTAAGACTTAGTATTGCGTTTGATAAAGTATAAGAAACTTCACTTCATTCGATTTGTTCCAAAAGAACTTAACGTATCAATCAAAGGAGGTTCACCGTTACATGACTTGTGGTTAGAACCTAAGTTATCCATTTAACCTTCAAGGTTTTAATTTAAAGTAATGAGAACGACGTGTATTGAGGTCCTAATAACCTTGCTGGACGCGTAATTAAGACTTAGTATTGCATTTGATGAATTATAAGAAACTTCACTTCATTCGATTTGTTGGAAAAGAAGTTAACGTATCAATCAATGGAAGTTCAATTTTACATGACTTGTCGTTAGAACCTAAGTTATATATTTCACCTTCACGGTTTTAACATAAAATGATGAGAACGACATGTATTGAGGTTCCATTAACCTTCATGGACGCGTAATTAAGACTTAGTATTGCGTTTGATGAATTGTAAGGAACTTCACTTTATTCGATTTGTTGCAGAAGAACTTAACGTATCAATCAAAGGAGGTTCACTGTTACATGACTTGTGGTTAGAACCAAAGTTATCCATTTCACCTTCAATCTATTAACTTAAAGTGATGAGAACGACGTGTATTGAGGTCCCAATAATTTTCCTGGTCGCGTAATTAAGACTTAGTATTGCGTTTGATGAACTATAAGCAACTTCATTTCATTCGATTTGTTCCAAAAGAACTTACAGTATCAAGCAAAGGAAGGTTACATGACTTGTGGTTGGAACCTAAGTTATCCATTTAACCTTCAAGGTTTTAAATTAAACTGATGAGAACGACGTGTACTGAGGTCCCAATAACCTTCCTCTACGCGTAATTAAGATTGAGTATTGCGTTTCATGAAGTATAAGAAACTTCACTTCATCCTATTTGTTCCAAAAGTACTTAACGTATTAAGCAAATGAGGTTCACTGTTACATGACTTGTGGTTAGAACCTAAGTTATCTATTTTACCTTCAAGGTTTTAACTTAAAGTGATGAGAACGACGTGTATTGAGGTCCCAATAACCTTCCTGGACGCGTAATTAAGACTTATTATTGCGTTTGATGAAGTATAAGCCACTTCACTTCATTCGATTTGTTCCATAAGAACTTAACGTATCAATCAAATGAGGTTTACTGTTACATGACTTGCAGTTAGAACCTAAGTTATCCATTTCACCTTCAAGATTTTAACTTAAACTCATGAGAACGACGTGTATTGAGGTCCCAATAGCCTTCCTGGACGCGTAATTAAGACTTAGTTTTGCGTTTGATGAAGTTTAAGCAACTTCACTTCATTCGATTTGTTCCAAAAGAACTTAATGTATCAATCAAAGGAGCTTCATTGTTACATGACTTCTGGTTTGAACCTAAGTTATCCATTTAACCTTCAAGGTTTTAAATTAAAGTGATGAGAACGACTTGTACTGAGGTCCCAATATCCTTCCTTTACGCGTAATTATGATTGAGTATTGCGTTTGATTAAGTATAAGAAACTTCACTTCATTCGATTTGTTCCAAAAGAACTTAACGTATCAAGCAAATGAGGTTCACTGTTACATGACTTGTGGTTAGAACCTAAGTTATCTATTTCACCTTCAAGGTTTTAACTTAAAGTGATGAGAACGACGTGTATTGAGGTCCCAATAACCTTCTTGGACGCGTAATTAAGACTTAGTATTGCGTTTGATGAAGTATAAGCCACTTCACTTCATTCGATTTGTTCCATAAGAACTTAACGTATCAATCAAATGAGGTTCACTGTTACATGACTTGCGGTTAGAACATAAGTTATCCATTTCACCTTCAAGATTTTAACTTAAAGTGATGAGAACGACGTGTATTGAGGTCCAATAGCCTTCCTGGACGCGTAATTAAGACTTAGTTACAGTATCAAGCCAAAGAGGGTTACATGACTTGTTGTTGGAACCAAGGTTATCCATTTAACCTTCAAGGTTTTAACTTAAAGTGATGAGAACGACGTGTATTGAGGTCCCAATAACCTTCTTGGACGCGTAATTAATACTGAGTACTGCGTTGGATGAAGTATAAGAAACTTCACTTCATTCGATTTGTTCCAATAGAAATGAATGTATTAAGCAAATAAGGTTCACTGTTACATGACTTGTGGTTAGAACCTGTAACACCTGGCTTTACGGGATTTAATTTTTATTTCAATATAAACGGCATTTTTGTATACACGTCATATTAAGTCCGTTTTAGTAAATTGGAATTTATGTTGAAATGTGAGAAATTGGAGAAAACGAATCGTTAGTTAAATAACGAGAATTGTGAAGGAATAAATAGAAAATGAGATAAGGGCAATTTCGTAATTGTCAAACCAAAAGTTTAATTAAAATCAAAAACTCCCTCATTTCTTTTCCCCTCAACCACGCCAATTTCATTTTTCTCTCAACCCCCTTCGCGCGATTTCCTTCCTCCTCCGGCGATTCTCCTCTCCGTGGTCAAAGCTTGTCCTCCGACGACTCAAGTCTTCACGTTTCTCTCCATCATCGCTTTCTAGGCATGGCTATAAGCTTTTGGAACGTTTAATATCAATTTTTAGGGCTTAGAACGATTAGGGTTCGTTAGGGTTTTCGTCAAAAATGTGAATCGATGTTTGAAATTGATAGGTTGAGTTTAGTTATGCCTTTGATAGACGTATTGATGATTATCGGAGCCTAGTTCATCGGTTTGTTGAGGTTTATTTGAGATTTGGATAAGTTGGAGCTTAAAAACCTCCATTAATGGAGTTTTGAAATGTCGAGCGCGAGTTGCTCGACGAAATGCCTCAACGAACTAAAATAGAGTTTAGGAGATTTTTCTTTAGTTAGGAGTTAGCAATTTTTGGAATTTGGTGATTTAGACTCGATTTAATGTCGTATATTGTGAAATGTATAGGTGAACAAACGCTCGTGGACGGAGCTCGGTGTGCAACGATGACAGGTAAGCCTCTGTGACTTGTTTGGCCATCTAGGCCTACACCGTACGAATTGAGTCGATCGAGGATATTGGTGATGTTTGTGTGTCTCGGGTGATTAGGACGAGTAGCTAGACTACTTTAAACTGTAGAACATTTATAGTTGTTGGTCTTTGATGCTTATTTTCATTGTTTCTTTATCGTATTGACCACGTCCATGCATTGTTTTATACATACGCATGCAAAAATGAATTTCAAAGTATGTTTTCATGAAAAAGTTAACTAAAAGTAAATGAATGCAAAGATAGTCACGTCGGTGGCGGTGGTTCAGGCATGGCTGTCGGATGAAGCATGCTTTCCCCTAGGTTAGATCCGAGGGGCTATCCAATCGACTGATGTGCCGCTCCTATCTAGCGAGAGTGAAGCCCCGGTGACCCAGAGATAAAGGAAATGAAATGAAATGAAATGAAATGAAATGAAATGAAATGAAATGAAATGAAATGAAATGAAATGAAATGAAATGAAATGAAATGAAATGAAATGAAATGAAATGAAATGAAATGAAATGAAATGAAATGAAATGAAATGAAATGAAATGAAATGAAATGAAATGAAATGAAATGAAATGAAATGAAATGAAATGAAATGAAATGAAATGAAATGAAATGAAATGAAATGAAATGAAATGAAATGAAATGAAATGAAATGAAATGAAATGAAATGAAATGAAATGAAATGAAATGAAATGAAATGAAATGAAATGAAATGAAATGAAATGAAATGAAATGAAATGAAATGAAATGAAATGAAATGAAATGAAATGAAATGAAATGAAATGAAATGAAATGAAATGAAATGAAATGAAATGAAATGAAATGAAATGAAATGAAATGAAATGAAATGAAATGAAATGAAATGAAATGAAATGAAATGAAATGAAATGAAATGAAATGAAATAATGAAATGAATTGCGAACTGTACATTCATAGCATAGCATTCACGTGCATTCACTTAGATTTACTGAGCCTCTAGCTCACGTGTTAAATTCTATGGTGTAGGTGATTTTGAGACAGGTGAGGAAGACGTCTCTCCGCCTGAAGTATGAGCACGTTGAAGGAGAATGGCCAGTGGGAGTGCGCTGGATGTCGGAGCGTGATTTTGACCCGTGGGGACGTACATAGGTATTTGGATTATTTTGGATAGAAGTGTTAGAACATTTTAGGATGTTGGGATCTGAATAGTTAATAGAAAGTACTTTTGGGAGATTGAATGTATTTTATAATGTTTTACTGATTTTCAAAAAAACAGGAGGATATGTTAAACTTTTAAACGGAACCATGCGGTTCGTTTTCATGATTTGGTTATGTTCAATTGTGTTTGAGTTGGGAAATGGATGAGCGATAGTATAAGAAATGTAATGGTGTGTGATGAAGGAAATGAGAATGTTGAAAAGTGTGTGTGTGTGTGTTGTGTTGTGAGTTGTGTATTGTGAGTGTGAAATGCAGGGCATGAGGAAACGAAGAAAGGAAGAAAGAAGGGAGAGAGGGGGCTGTGCTCTCTTAAAAATTCCAGAGAGCATGGCGATTGATCTCTACTTGGGGCGATCAATCGCCCCTCTTTGCCTGGCGATCGCCAGTGGCGATCACTAGGCGATGGTGGAATCGCCTAAAGCGATTGCTCGCCATGAGCAATAACTGATGGGCGATTGATCGCCCACTTGGGGGCGATCAATCGCCATCTGTTCTGCCAAACGGTAGAACATAAATAAAAGAAAAAAAAAGTAACTTTAATTTTAAATGATTTCTTTTAATATTTAATTGTTTAATTAATGGTTTTAAGTTTATTTTATATAGTATTCAAGGTAGTTTTCAAACGCCGTTAACAATTTCAATTCCGATTTTTAAAGTTTTATTTCCGCACAAAAGTCAGATTTACAGTTTATACGCATAAAAATGAAAAATTTGTACGGGAAAACTAGGGTACGAGTAAGGGTCGTTACAGTTATGGTATCAAAGTCCCTGAGTTTTAAAAATGGTTCTGTAGACTGCACGACTGGTCAGCCACTACGCGGACATTCTTCATCAACTGCAAGTACGTTTAATTGTTTTAGTTAAATTCGATTTCTTAGAATTATTGTTTTAACTTTTATAGGAGTTTTAGAAAATGGTTCGCGGTAGAGACGCCCGAGACGATGCCATAGATAGACTGACAGACTTACTCGATCGTCAATCCCAACACATGGATCGACAAGCACAACAAATCAAGGACTTAGTTCGTGAGAATCGGAGGGCCCAAGAGATAGTTGTCCCTAATGGTCAAAGCATGGAGAGATTTCAAAAGCTAAGACCTCCGATATTCAATGGGCAATCTACGGACCCCTCTATTGCTGAGGAGTGGGTTCGAAAGATGGAAGATATGTTAGCATATGCCAAAGTGGACAATGCCGAGAAGGTTGCCTGCGTCACATTCCACCTGGAGTTTGATGCCCGGACTTGGTGGGATACTACTAAGGCTACGACGGACGTGGCACTGATGAGGTGGGAACGGTTTAAAACCGTGTTTTTCGATAAGTATTTCAGCCGTACAGTGAGGGCGGCAAAGAGAACTGAGTTTACACAATTGAAACAAACTAGTACGGTGGCAGAATATATCAGAAAGTTTGAAGCTCTATCCAAGTTTGCGCCGCGCCTAGTCAGTGATAATGAAGAAAAGGTGCAATAATTTATGGATGGACTGAATAGGGAGATCCGAAAGAACATTATAGTGTCTGGTATTCTAGATGTGCGTTATGAGGAGATTGCAGCGAGAGCCCTGGAGTTTGAAGCTGCAGAATTGACCTGTGTAAAGCCTAGAGAGCCTGCTAAAGGCTTCTTTCGTGAGATTCAGCCTCAGGTACGAAATCGAGGCTGGCAACCTAGAGGACAACAACAATAACGAGGCGTCAAAAGGCCTCATGAAGGATGGAATGAACAGGGCAAAAGAAAGCAAGTTCAAGGGGCTGCTCAGAAGCCTGTTTGTCCTAAATGCCAGAAAGAACATTTTGGCGAGTGCCGGATGGGTACCAACAGTTGTTACCGATGCGGAGAGGTTGGCCACTATGCCATGAGTTGCCCATTATTGGACCGAAATCAGCCAGGTAGAAATCAACAAGGCAGAGATCAACGAAGAGTTATGCCAAGGATCTTCGCATTTATTGAGCCTGGAGATGTCGACGACGAGGCACAGCCATCCGTCATAGCAGGTACTATTTTAGTCATGGGTGTACCGGTATTTTCCTTGATTGATACGGGAGCTACGCACTCCTTCATTTCAACTGCTTGCATGATTAGATTGGGGCTAGTATCTGAGTTAGCAGAGTGCGAGTATCGAGTGATGCTGCCTTCGGGAGCGAATATGCAATCTGATCAGGTTTTCCAGGGCAACGTCGTCTCTGTGGGAAACAACACCTTCTATGCCCGGTTGATAGTTATGGGTATAGAGGTGTATGATCTTATTTTAGGGATGGATTGGCTTGCGCGCCATTGTGCCACGATTGATTGCGGGTCTGGGATGGTGACTTTTCGCCCCCCGAACAAAGTTGAATTCACTTTTCAAGCGAGGAATAGGTTAAGTGGACTGCCTACTACTTATTCGATGATAGCCAGAGAACGATTTAAAGATGGATGTTCAATTTTTGTGGCCACGGTGACTGATACTCGACTACTTGATAAATTGAAACCGGATGATCTTCCAGTTGTTAAGGAATTCTCAAAGATTTTCCTCGACGATCTTCCCGGACTACCGCCTGATCAGGAGATCGAGTTTGTAATTGATGTTTATCCGAGTTCAGCACCTGTATCCAAGAATGCGTATAGATTGGCACCTGCCAAATTGAAGGAGCTGAAGTCACAGTTGGAAGAATTGTTGGACAAAGGGTTTATCGAGAGTTAAATAAATTGACCGTGAAGAAAAAGGATGGAACTCTCAGGATGTGCGTTGATTATCGAGAGTTAAATAAATTGACCGTGAAGAATAAGTATCCACTGCCCCGAATTGATGATCTGTTTGACCAACTGCAGGGTGCCCGAGTGTTTTCAAGGATTGACCTACGCTCAGGTTATTATCAGTTGAAGGTCTGAAAAGAAGATATTGAAAAGACAGCGTTTCGAACGAGGTATGGACATTACGAATTTCTTGTGATGTCTTTTGGACTTACGAATGCTCCTGCAGCGTTTATGGATATGATGAACCGCGTCTTCAAAGCGTATTTGGACAAGTTTGTTGTAGTATTTATAGATGACATCCTGGTCTATTCTAAGACAAAGGGGGAGCATGAGGAGCATCTACGGATTGTTCTAAGGACTTTGTGCCAACACCAATTATATCCGAAGTTTTCTAAGTGTGAATTCTGGCTTGATCAAGTAAGCTTTCTTGGTCATATTATATCTCAGGAAGGAATCTTAGTGGATCCAGCAAAAATAGAGGTTGTCAAGCAATGGCCACAGCCTAATAATGTACGAGAGGTACGAGGATTTCTTGGTTTAGCAGGATATTACAGGAAGTTCATTGAGGGATTTTCAAAGATAGCCGTCCCTCTATCCCGATTGACGAGAAAGAATGAGAGGTTCGTATGGTCGCCTGCGTGCGAGAAGAGTTTTGTGGAGCTGAAACAGAGATTGACTACAGCTCCAGTTCTTACACTGACAGTTGAGGGCGATAAGTTCAGTATTTACTGTGATGCCTCGAGAATCGGACTTGGATGTGTATTAATGCAGGAAGGCAAAGTCATTGCTTATGCTTCTAGACAGTTGAAGCCATATGAGCAAAATTATCTGACACACGACCTTGAGCTTGCAGCGGTCGTTTTTGCGTTAAAAATCTGGAGACACTATCTGTATGGGCAACAGTGCGAGGTGTTTTCAGATCATAAGAGCTTAAAGTATTTGTTTACGCATAAAGAACTTAATATGCAACAATGACGGTGGTTAGAGTTCGTTAAAGATTACGATTTTGAAATTAAATACCATGAAGGGAAGGCAAATAAGGTCGCTGACGCCTTGCGTCGAATGCCTACTACGAGCCAACCTTCACTTGCGTCAATGTCTGTAACGCTGAGGTCTGAGATTGACAAGTTTGATGTACAGATTGTGGCAGAATTGTCCAGCATGCTTACTAACATTTCTCTTAGACCGACGCTTTCGGATAGAATACGAGTGGCTCAACAAAACGATTTGGAGTATGAAAGGCATCGAATGAGTATGATATCTGAAGGTTCGTCTGACTTCAACCTGACAGATGATGGAGTACTGAAATTTAGGCACAGGTGGTACGTGCCTAATGATGATGAGCTGAAAAATGAGATCTTAACTGAGGTACATTCCTCGGCATATTCAGTGCATCCGGGGAGCACCAAAATGTATAGAGACTTGAGGCAACATTTTTGGTGGCCTAATATGAAGAGAGAAATTGCCAGGTATGTAGAAACCTGCCTGATTTGTCAACAGGTTAAGGCAGAGCATCAAAGGCCAGCCGGAACCTTACAGCCACTGCCTATTCCGGAATGGAAATGAGAGGAAATATCCACAGATTTTATAGTTGGACTCCCGAGAACAACAAAGGGGCACGATGGTATATGGGTAATAGTGGATCGTTTGACGAAGACAACCCACTTCCTGCCAGTGAAAATGACCTATTCTATGGATCAGCTAGCTGAGCTGTATGTACGGGAGATCGTTAGACTACATGGAGTGCCTATCTCTATTGTTTCTGATAGAGATGCCAGATTTACTTCGAAGTTCTGGAAGAGTTTACATAAGGCAATGAGAACTCAGTTGAATTTTAGCACGGCATTTCATCCTCAGACTGACGGACAGATAGAAAGAACAAATCAGATTCTTGAGGATATGCTTAGGGCTTGCGTGCTAGAGTTTCAGGGCTCGTGGAGCCGATATTTGCCTTTGATTGAGTTTTCGTACAACAACAGCTTCCAGGCTACTATTGGCATGGCTCCGTATGAAGCGTTATATGGTCGAAAATGCAGGTCTCCGCTATATTGGGCTGAGGTAGGTGAGGCTATCATAGTCGGCCCAAATATTTTTCAACAAACAGCGGAGAAGATCGCTGTTATTAGACAACGCATAGAGATTGCACAAAGCCGCCAAAAGAGTTATGCTGACACCAGACGTAGAGAATTACAGTTCAAGGAAGGTGATGAGGTATATTTAAAGATTTCTCCGTTTAAAGGCGTTATGCGATTTGGAAGACGAGGCAAATTGAATCCTCGTTTTATCGAGCCCTTTCCTATTCTGAAGAGGGTCGGAACTATGGCGTACAGGTTACTACTCTCGGCATCGATGGAGGGTATTCACGATGTGTTTCACGTGTCTATGCTCAGAAAATGTGTACGTGATCCATCACATGTCGTTGAAACAAGGGAGATCGAAGTACAACCAACGCTGACCTACGAGGAAAGGCCAATACGAATCCTGGAGTCTTCTATCAAGGTGTTGCGAAATAAGGAAATTCCTCTGGTAAAGGTTTTGTGGAGGAACCATGATGTAGAGGAGGCTACTTGGGAACGACAGCAGGATATGATGTTGAAGTATCCTGAACTGTTTGTGTAATCAAATTTTGAGGACAAAATTTAAATAAGGTGGGTGGAATGTAACACCCGACTTTACGGGATTTAATTTTTATTCCAATATAAACGGCATTTTTGTAAACACGTCATATTAAGTCCGTTTTGTGCACGAAAAGTTTTAACGAAGCCGTAATAGTAAATTGGAATTTATGGTGAAATGTGAGAAATTGGAGAAAACGAATCGTTAGTTAAATAACGAGAATTGTGGAGGAATAAATAGAAAATGAGATAAGGGCAATTTAGTAATTGTCAAACTAAAAGTTTAATTAAAATCAAAAACTCCCTCATTTCTTTTCCCCTCACCAACGCCAATTTCATTTTTCTCTCAACCCCCTTTGCGTGATTTCCTTCCTCCTCCGGCGATTCTCTTCTCCGTGGTCGAAGCTTGTCCTCCGACGACTCAAGTATTCACGTTTCTCTCCGTCATCGCTCTCTAGGTAAGGCTCTAAGCTTTTGGAACGTTTAATATCAATTTCTAGGGCTTAGAACGATTAGGGTTCGTTAGGGTTTTCGTCGAAAACGTGAATCGATGTTTGAAATTGATAGGTTGAGTTTAGTTATGCCTTTAATAGACATATTGATGATTATCGGAGACTAGTTCATCGGTTTGTTGAGGTTTATTTGAGATTTGGATAAGTTGGAGCTTAAAAACCTCCATTAATGGAGTTTTGAAATGTCGAGCGCGAGTTGCTCGACGAAATGCCTCAACGAACTAAAATAGAGTTTAGGAGATTTTTCTTTAGTTAGGAGTTAGCAATTTTTGGAGTTTGGTGATTTAGACTCGATTTAATGTCGTATATTGTGAAATGTATAGGTGAACAAACGCTCGTGGACGGAGCTCGGTGTGCAACGATGCCAGGTAAGTCTCTGTGACTTGTTTGGCCATCTAGGCCTACACCGTACGAATTGAGTCGATCGAGGATATTGGTGATGTTTGTGTGTCTTGGGTGATTAGGACAGGTAGCTAGACTACTTTAAACTGTAGAACATTTAGCGTTGTTGGTCTCTGATGCTTATTTTCATTGTTTCTTTATCGTATTGAGCACGTCCATGCATTGTTTTATACATACGCATGCAAAAATGAATTTCAAAGTATGTTTTCATGAAAAAGTTAACGAAAAGTAAATGAATACAAAGATTGTCACGTCGGTGGTGGTGGTTCAGGCATGGCTATTGGATGAAGCAGGCTTTCCCCCCGGTTAGATCCGAGGGGCTATCCAATCGACGAATGTGCCGCTCTTATCTAGCGAGAGTGAAGCCCCGGTGACCCAGAGATAAAGGAAATGAAATGAAATAAATTGCGAACTGTACATGCATAGCATAACATTCACGTGCATTCACTTAGATTTACTGAGCCTCTAGCTCACGTGTTAAATTCTATGGTGTAGGTGATTTTGAGACAGGTGAGGAAGACGTCTCTCCGCCTGAAGTATAAGCACGTTGAAGGAGAATGGCCCGTGGGAGTGCGCTGGCAGTCGGAGCGTGATTTTGACCCGTAGGGACGTACATAGGTATTTGGATTATTTTGGATAGAAGTGTTAGAACATTTTAGGATGTTGGAATCTGAATAGTTAATAGAAAGTACTTTTGCGAGATTGAATGTATTTTATAATGTTTCACTGATTTTCAAAAAAACAGGAGGATATGTTAAACTTTTAAACGGAACCATGCGGTTCGTTTTCATGATTTGGTTATGTTCAATTGTGTTTGAGTTGGGAAGTGGATGAGCGATAGTATAAGAAATGTAATGGTGTGTGATGAAGGAAATGAGAATGTTGAAAAGTGTGTGTGTGTGTTGTGTTGTGAGTTGTATATTGTGAGTGTGAAATGCAGGGCATGAGGAAACGAAGAAAGGAAGAAAGAAGGGAGAGAGGGGGCTGTGCAGGGCATGAGGAAACGAAGAAAGGAAGAAAGAAGGGAGAGAGGGGGCTGTGCTCTCTGGAAAATTCAAGAGAGCATGGCGATTGATCGCCACCAGAGCCGATCAATCGCCCCTCTTTGCCTGGCGATCGCTAGGCGATGGTGGAATCGCCTAAAGCGATTGCTCGCCATGAGCAATCGCTAATGGTCGATTGATCGCCCACTTGGGGGCGATCAATCGGCATCTGTTCAGCCAAACGGAAGAACATAAATAAAAGAAAAAAAAAGTAACTTTAATTTTAAATGATTTCTTTTAATATATAATTGTTTAATTAATAGTTTTGAGTTTAGTTTATATAGTCTTCAAGGTAGTTTTCAAACGCCGTTAACAATTTCAAATCCGATTTTTAAAGTTTTATTTTCGCACAAAAGTCAGATTTAAAGTTTATACACATAAAAATGAAAAATTTGTACGGGAAAACTAGGGTACGAGTAAGAGTCGTTACAGAACCTAAGTTATCTATTTCACCTTCAAGGTTTTAACTTAAAGTGATGAGAACGACGTGTATTGAGGTCCCAATAACCTTCCTGGATGCGTAATTATGACTTAGTATTGCGTTTGATGAAGTATAAGCCACTTCACTTCATTCGATTTGTTCCAAAAGAACTTAACGTATCAATCAAATGAGGTTCACTGTTACATGACTTGCGGTTAGAACCTAAGTTATCCATTTCACCTTCAAGATTTTAACTTAAAGTGATGAGAACGACGTGTATTGAGGTCCCAATAGCCTTCCTGGACACGTAATTAAGACTTATTATTGCGTTTGATGAAGTATAAGCAACTTCACTTCATTCGATTTGTTCCAAAAGAACTTAACGTATCAATCAAAGGAGCTTCACTGTTACATGAATGGTGGTTAGAACCTAAGTTATTAATTTCACCTTCAAGGTTTTAACTTAAAGTGATGAGAACGACGTGTATTGATGTCTCAATAACCTTCCTGGACGCGTAATTAAGACTTAGTATTGCTGTTTAATGAAGTATAGGAAACTTCACTTCATTCGATTTGTTCCAAAAGAACTTAACGTTACAAGCAAATGAGGTTCACTGTTACATGACTTGTGGTTAGAACCTAAGTTATCCATTTCACCTTCAAGGTTTTAACTTAAAATGATGAGAACGACGTGTATTGAGGCCCCAATAACCTTCCTGGACATATAATTAAGACTTAATATTGCGTTTGATGAAGTATAAGAAGCTTCACTTCATTTGATTTGTTGCAAAAGAACTTAACGTATCAATCAAAGGAGGTTCACTGTTACATGACTTGTGGTTAGAACCTAAGTTATCCATTTAACCTTCAAGGTTTTAACTTTAAGTTTAGAGAACGACGTGTATTGAGGTCCCAATAACCTTCCTGGATGCGGAATTAAGACTTAGTATTGCGTTTGATGAAGTATAAGCAACTTCACTTCATTCGATTTGTTCCAAAAGAACTTAACGTATCAAGCAAATGAGGTTCACTGTTACATGACTTGTGGTTAGAACATAAGTTATCCATTTTACCTTCAAGGTTTTAACTTAAAGTGATGAGAACGACGTATGTTGAGGTCCCAATAACCTTCATAGACGCGTAATTAAGACTTAGTATTGCGTTTGATTAAGTATAAGCAACTTCACTTTATTCGATTTGTTCCAAAAGAACTTAACGTATCAATCAAAGGAGGTTCACTTTTACTAGACTTGTGGTTAGAACCTAAGTTATCTGTTTCACCTTCAAGGTTACAACTTAAAGTGATGAGAACGACGTGTATTGAGATCCCAATAACCTTCGTGGACGCATAATTAAGACTTGGTATTGCGTTTGATGAAGTATAAGAAACTTCACGTCATTCGATTTGATTCAAAAGAACGTAACGTATCAATCAAAGGAGGTTTACTGTTAAATGACTTGTGGTTAGAACCTAAGTTATCCATTTGACCTTCAAGGTTTTAACTTAAAGTGATGAGAACGACGTGTATTGAGATCCCAATAACCTTCCTGGACTCGTAATTAAGACTTAGTATTGCGTTTGATGAAGTATAAGCAACATCACTTCATTCAATTTGTTCCAAAAGAATTTAACGTATCGAGCAAAGGAGGTTCACTGTTACATGACTTGTGCTTAGAACCTAAGTTATCCATTTAACCTTCAAGGTTTTAACTTAAAGTTATGATAACGACATGTATTGAGGTCCAAATAACCTTCCTGGACGCGTAATTAAGACTTAATATTGCGTTTGATGAAGTATAAGCAACTTCACTTCTTTCGATTTGTTCCAAAAGAACTTAACTTATCAAGAAAATGAGGTTCACTGTTACATGACTTATGGTTAGAACCAAAATATTCATTTCACCTTCAAGGTTTTAACTTAAAGTGATGAGAACGACGTGTATTGAGGTCCCAATAACCTTCCTGGACGCGTAATTAAGACTTAGTATTGCGTTTGATGAAGTATAAGCAACTTCACTTCATTCGATTTGTTCCAAAAGAACATAACTTATTAAGCAAATGAGGTTCACTGTTACATGACTTGTGGTTAGAACCTAAATTATCCATTTCACCTTCAAGGTTTTAACTTAAAGTGATGAGAACGACGTGTATTGAGGTCCCAATAGCCTTCCTGGAGGCGTAATTAAGACTTAATATTGCGTTTGATGAAGTTAAAGCAACTTCACTTCATTCGATTTGATCCAAAAGAACTTAACGTTTCAATTAAACGAGCTTCACTGTTACATGAATGGTGGTTAGAATCTAAGTTATTCATTTCACCTTCAAGGTTTTAACTTAAAGTGATGAGAACGACTTGTATTGAAGTCCCAATAACCCTCCTGGACGCGTAATTAAGATTTAGTATTCCGTTTGATGAAGTATAAGCCACTTCACTTCATTCGATTTGTTCCAAAAGAACTTAACGTATGAAGCAAAGGTGGTTCACTGTTACATGACTTGTGGTTAGAACCTAAGTTATCCATTTAATAATCAAGGTTTTCACTTAAAGTGATGAGAATGACGTGTATTGAGGTCCCAATAACCTTCCTGGATGCGTAATTAAGACTTAGTATTGCGTTTGATGAAGTATAAGAAACTTCACTTCATTCGATTTGTTGCAAAAGAACTTACTGTATCAATCAAAGGAGGTTCACTATTACATGACTTGTTGTTAGAACCTAAGTTATCCATTTAACCTTCAAGGTTTTAACTTAAAGTTATGAGAACGACGCGTATTGAGGTCCCAATAACCTTCCTGGACGCGTAATTAAGACTTAGTATTGCATTTGATAAAGTACAAGAAACTTCACTACATTCGATTTGTTCCAAAAGAACTTAACTTATCAATCAACGGAGGTTCACTGTTACATGACTTGTGGTTAGAATCTAAGTTATCCATTTAAGCTTCAAGGGTTTAACTTAAAGTGATGAGAACGACGTGTATTGAGGTGCCAATAACCTTCTTGGACGCGTAATTAAGAATTAGCATTACGTTTAATGAAGTATAAGAAACTTCACTTCATTCGATTTGTTGCAAAAGAACTTTACGTATCAATCAAAGGAGGTTCACTGTTACATGACTTGTGGTTAGAACCTAAGTTATCCATTTAACCTTCAAGGTTTTAACTTAAAGTAATGAGAACGACGTGTATTGAGGTCCCAATAACCTTCCTGGACTGCGTAATTAAGACTTAGTATTGCGTTTGATGAAGTATAAGAAACTTCACTTCATTCGATTTGTTGCAAAAGAACTTACTGTATCAATCAAATGGAGGTTCACTATTACATGACTTGTTGTTAGAACTAAGTTATCCATTTCACCTTCAAGGTTTTAACTTAAAGTGATGAGAACGACGTGTATGAGGTCCCAATAACCTTCCTGGACGCGTAATTAAGACTTAGTATTGCATTTGATGAAGTACAAGAAACTTCACTACATTCGATTTGTTCCAAAAGAACTTAACTTATCAATCAACGGAGGTTCACTGTTACATGACTTGTGGTTAGAATCTAAGTTATCCATTTAAGCTTCAAGGGTTTAACTTAAAGTGATGAGAACGACGTGTATTGAGGTGCCAATAACCTTCTTGGACGCGTAATTAAGAATTAGCATTACGTTTAATGAAGTATAAGAAACTTCACTTCATTCGATTTGTTGCAAAAGAACTTTACGTATCAATCAAAGGAGGTTCACTGTTACATGACTTGTGGTTAGAACCTAAGTTATCCATTTAACCTTCAAGGTTTTAACTTAAAGTAATGAGAACAAAGTGTATTGAGGTCCCAATAAGCTTCCTGGACGCATAATTAAGATTTAGAATTGCGTTTGATGAAGTACAAGAAATTTCACTTCATTCCATTTGTTAGTAAAGAACTTAACGTATCAATCAATGGAGGTTCACTTTTACATGACTTGTTGTTAGAACGAAAGTTATCCATTTCACCTTCAAGGTTTCAACTGAAAGTGATGAGAACGACGTGTACTGAGGTCCCAATAACCTTCCTGGACTCGTAATTAAGATTTAGTTTTGCATTTGATGAAGTATAAGAAACTTCACTTCATTCGATTTGTTGCAAAAGAACTTAACGTATCAAGCAAATGAGGTTCACTGTTACATGACTTGTGTTAGAACTAAGTTATCCATTTGAACCTTCAAGTGTTTAACTTAAGGTTACGAGAACGACGTATATTGTGGTCCCAATAACCTTCTTGGACGCGTAATTAAGACTTAGTATTGCGTTTGATGAAGTTTAAGCAACTTCACTTTATTCGATTTGTTCCAAAAGAACATAACGTATCAAGTAAACGAGGTTCACTATTATATGACTGTTCGTTAGAACCTAAGTTTTTTTTTTCACCTTTAAGATTTTAACTTAAAGTGAAGAGAACAACGTGTATTAAGGTCCCAATAACCTTCCTGGACAAGTAATTAAGACTTAATATAGCGTTTGATAAAGTATAAGAATCTTCACTTTATTCGATTTGTTCCATAAAAACTTAACGTATCAATCAAAGAAGGTTCACTATTAAATGACTTGTGGTTATAACCTAAGTTATGCATTTCACCTTCAAGGTTTTAACTTAAAGAGATGAGAACGATGTGTATTGAGGTCCCAATAACCTTCCTGGACGCGTAATTAAGACTTAGTATTGCGTTTGATGAAGTATAAGCAACTTCATTTCATTCGATTTGTTCCAAAGAACTTAACGTATCAAGCAAAGGAGGTTCACTGTTACATGACTTGTGGTTAGAACCTAAGTTATCCATTTCACCTTCAAGGTTTTAACTAAAGTGATGATAACGACATGTATTGAGGTCCCAATAACCTTCCTGGACTGCGAATTAAGACTTAGTATTGCGTTTGATGAAGTATAAGCAACTTCACTTCATTCGATTTGTTCCAAAAGAACTTAACGTATCAAGCAAAGGAGGTTCACTGTTACATGACTTTTGGTTAGAAACTAAGTTATCCATTTAACCTTCAAGGTTTTAACTTAAAGTGATGAGAACGACGTGTATTGAGGTCCCAATAACCTTCCTGGACGCGTAATTAAGACTTAGTATTGCGTTTGCATGAAGTATAAGAAACTTCACTTCATTCGATTTGTTCCAAAAGAACTTAACGTATCAATCAATGAGGTTCACTGTTACATGACTTGTCGGTTAGAACCTAAATTATATATTTCACCTTTAAAGTTTTAACTTAAAGTGATGAGAACGACGTCTATTGAGGTCCCAAAAACCTTCCTGGACGCGTAATTAAGACATAGTATTGCGTTTGATGAAGTATAAGAAACTTCACTTCATTGGATTTGTTCCAAAAGAACTTAACGTATCAATCAAAGGAGGTTCACTGTTACATGACTTGTGGTTAGAACCTAAGTTATCCATTTCACCTTCAAGGTTTTAACTTAAAGTGATGAGAACGACGTGTATTGAGGTCCCAATAATCCTTCCTGGACGCGTAATTAAGACTTAGTATTGCGTTTGATGAAGTATAAGCAACTTCACTTCATTCGATTTGTTCCAAAAGAACTTAACGTATCAAGCAAATGAGTTCACTGTTACATAACTTGTGGTTAGAACCTAAGTTATCCTATTTCACCTTCAGGTTTTAACTTAAAGTGATGAGAACGACTGTATTGAGGTCACAATAACCTTCCTGGGACTGCAGTAATTAGACTTAGTATTGCGTTTGATGAAGTATAAGCAAACTTCACTTCATTCGATTTGTTGTCAAAAGAACTTAACGTATCAATCAAAGGAGGTTCACATGTTACATGACTTGTGGTTAGAAACTAAGTTATCCATTACCTTCAGGTTTTCACTTAAAGTAATGAGAACGACGTGTATTGAGGTCCAATACCTTCCTGGACGCGTAATTAAGACTCTAAGTATTGCGTTTGCATGAAAGTATACGAAAACTTCACTTCATTCGATTTGTTGCAAAAGAACTTACAGTATCAATCAAATGGAGGTTCACTTTTACATGACTTGTCGTTAGAACCTAAGTTATCCATTCACCTTCAAGGTTTTAACTTAAAGTGATCAGAACGACGTGTATTGAGGTCCCAAAAACCTTCCTGGACGCGTAATTAAGACATAGTATTGCGTTTGATGAATTATAAGAAACTTCACTTCATTGGATTTGTTCCAAAAGAACTTAACGTGTCAAGCAAATGAAGTTCACTGTTACATAACTTGTGGTTAGAACCTAAGTTATCTATTTCACCTTCAAGGTTTTAACATAAAGTGATGAGAATGACATGTATTGAGGTCACAATAACCTTCCTGGATGCAGAATTAAGACTTAGTATTGCGTTTGATGAAGTATAAGAAACTTCACTTCATTCGATTTGTTGTAAAAGAACTTAACGTATCAATCAAAGGAGGTTCACAGTTACATGACTTGTGGTTAGAAACTAAGTTATCCATTTAACCTTCAAGGTTTTCACTTAAAGTAATGAGAACGACGTGTATTGAGGTCCCAATAACTTTCCTGGACGCGTAATTAAGTCTAAGTATTGCGTTTCATTAAGTATAAGAAACTTCACTTCATTCGATTTGTTGCAAAAGAACTTAACGTATCAATCAATGGAGGTTCACTTTTACATGACTTGTCGTTAGAACCTAAGTTATCCATTTCACCTTCAAGGTTTTAACTTAAAGTGATGAGAACGAACGTGTATTGAGGTCCCAATAAGCTTCCTGGACGCGTAATTAAGACTTAGTATTGCGTTTGATGAAGTATAAGAAACTTCACTTCATTCGATTTGTTCAAAAGAACTTAACGTATCAATCAATGGAGGTTCACTGTTTAAATGACTTGTTGTTAGAACCGAAGTTATCCATTTCACCTTCAAGGTTTTAACTTAAAGTGATGAGAACAACGTGTATTGAGGTCCCAATAATCTTCATGGACGCGTAATTAAGACTTAGTATTGCGTTTGATGAAGTATAGGCAACTTCACTTCATTCGATTTGTTGCCAAAGAACTTAACGTATCAAGCAAATGAGGTTACTGTTACATGACTTGTGGTTAGAACCTAAGTTATCCATTTCACCTTTAAAGTTTTAACTTAAAGTGATGAGAACGACGTCTATTGAGGTCCCAAAAACCTTCCTGGACGCGTAATTAAGACATAGTATTGCGTTTGATGAATTATAAGAAACTTCACTTCATTGGATTTGTTCCAAAAGAACTTAACGTGTCAAGCAAATGAAGTTCACTGTTACATAACTTGTGGTTAGAACCTAAGTTATCTATTTCACCTTCAAGGTTTTAACATAAAGTGATGAGAATGACATGTATTGAGGTCACAATAACCTTCCTGGATGCGTAATTAAGACTTAGTATTGCGTTTGATGAAGTATAAGAAACTTCACTTCATTCGATTTGTTGCAAAAGAACTTAACGTATCAATCAAAGGAGGTTCACTTTTACATGACTTGTGGTTAGAACCTAAGTTATCCATTTCACCTTCAAGGTTTTAACTTAAAGTGATGAGAACGACGTGTATTGAGATCCCAATAACCTTCCTGGACGCGTAATTAAGATGAGTAATGCGTTTTGATGAAGTAATAAGAAACTTCACTATCATTCGTTGTTCCAAAAGAACTTAACGTATCACATAATGAGTTCACTGTTCCATGACTTGTGGTTAGAACCTAATTATCCATTTCACCCTCAAGGTTTAACTTAAAGTGACAGAACGAACGTGTATTGAGCACCTAATAGCCTTCATGGACGCAGTAATTAAATACTTAGTAAGTGCGTTTGATGAAGTATAAGAAACTTCACTTCATTCGATTGTTCCAAAGAACTTAACGTATCAAGGAATAGAGGTTCACTATTACATGACTGGTGGTTAGAACCTAATTTATCCAGTTCACCTTCAAGGTTTTAACTTAAAGTGATCAGAACGACGTGTATTGAGAGACCCAATAGTCTTCATGGACGCGTATTAAAACTTAGTAATGCGTTTGATGAAGTATAAGACACTTCACTTCATTCGATTTGTTCCAAAGAATTAACGTATCAAGCCGATACAGGTTCACTAGTTACATGAACTTGTGGTTAGAACCTAATTTATCCATTCACCTTCAAGGTTTTAACTTAAAGTGATCAGAAAGACGTGTAGTGAGACCCAATAGTCCTTCATGGACGCGTAATTAAGACTTAGTAATGCGTTTGATGAAGTATAAGAAACTTCACTTCATTCGATTTGTTCCAAAAGAACTTAACGTATCAAGCAAATAGAGGTTCACTAGTTACATGAACTTGTGGTTAGAAACCCTAATTTATCCATTTCACCTTCAAGGTTTTAACTTAAAGTGATCAGAACGACTGTATTGAGGACCTAATAGTCCTTCATGGACGCAGTAATTAAGACTTAGTAATGCGTTTGATGAAGTATAAGAAACTTCACTTCATTCGATTTGTTCCAAAAGAACTTAACGTATCAAGCAAATAGAGTTCACTGTTACATGACTTGTGGTTAGAACCTAAGTTATCCATTTCACCTTCAAGGTTTTAACTTAAAGTGATCAGAACGACGTGTATTGAGGACCCAATAGTCCTTCATGGACGTAATTAAGACTTAGTAATGCGTTTGAATGAAGTATAAGAAACTTCACTTCATTCGATTTGTTCCAAAAGAACTTAACGTATCAAGCAATAAGGTTCACTGTTACATGACTTGTGGTTAGAACCTAATTATCCATTTCACCTTCAAGGTTTTAACTTAAAGTGATCAGAACGACGTGTATTGAGGACCAATAGTCTTCATGGACGCGTAATTAAGACTTAGTAATGCGTTTGATGAAGTATAAGAAACTCACTTCATTCGATTTGTTCCAAAAGAACTTAACGTATCAAGCAAATGAGGTTCACTAGTTACATAACTTGTGGTTAGAACCTAAGTTATCCATTTCACTTCAAGGTTTTAACTTAAAGTGATCAGAACGACGTGTATTGAGGACCTCAATAATCCTTCATGGACAGCATAATTAAGACTTAGTAATGCGTTGATGAAGTATACAAAACTTCACTTCATTCGATTTGTTGCAAAAGAACTAAACGTATCAATCAAAGGAGGTTCACTGTTACATGACTTGTGGTTAGAACTTAAGTTATCCAATTCACCTTCAAGGTTTTAACTTAAGGTGATCAGAACGAAGTATATTGAGGACCTAATAGCCTTCTGGACGCGTAACTAAGACTTTGTAATGCGTTTGATGAAATATAAGAAACTTCAATTCATTCGATTTGTTCCAAAAGAACTTACAGTATCAAGCAAATGAGGTTCACATCTACATGACTTGTGGTTAGAACCTAAGTTATCCATTAAACTTTCAAGGTTTTAACTTAAAGTGATCAGAACGACGTGTATTGAGTACCTAATAGCCTTCAGGGACGTATAATTAAGACTTAGTAATGCGTTTGATGAAGTACAAGAAACTTCACATCATTCGATTTGTTCCAAAAGAACTTAACGTATCAAGCAATCGAGGTTCACTTTTACATGACTTGAGGTTAGAACCTAAGTTATCCGTTTCACCTTCAAGGTTTTAACTTAAAGTGTTCAGAACAACGTGTATTGAGGACCCAATAGCCTTCATGGACGCATAATTATGACTTAGTAACGCGTTTGATGAAGTATAAGAAATTTCAATTAATTCAATCTGTTCCAAACGAACTGAATGTATCAAGCAAATGAATTCCACTGTTACATGACTTGTGTTTGGAACTTAAATTATCCATTTCACCTTCAAGGTTTTAATTTAAAGTGATCAGAACGACGTATATTGAGGACCTAATAGCCTTCATGGATGCGTAATTATGACTTAGTATTGTGTTTGACGAAATATAAGAAATATCATTTCATTCGATTTGTTCCAAAAGAACTAAACGTATCAAGCAAATGAGATTCACTGTTATATGACTTGTAGTTAGAACCTAAGTTATCCAGTTCACTTTCAAGATTTTAACTTAAAGTGATCAGAACGACATGTATTGAGGACCCAATAGCCATCATGGACACGTAATTAAGACTTAGTAATGCCTTTGATGATGTAGAAGAAACTTCATTTCATTCGATTTGTTCCAAAAGAACTTAACGTATCAAGCAAATGAGGTTCACTGTAATATGACTTGTTGTTAGAACCGAAGTTATCCAATTCACCTTCAAGGTTTTAACTTAAAGTGATCAGAACGACGTGTATTGAGGACCCAATAGCCTTCATGGACGCGTAATTAAGACTTAGTATTGCGTTTGATGAAATATAAGAAACTTCACTTCATTCGATTGTTCCAAAAGAACTAACGTATCAAGCAAATGAGGTTCACTGTTACATGACTTGTTGTTAGAACCGAAGTTATCCAATTCACCTTCAAGGTTTTAAATTAAAGTGATCAGAACGACGCGTATTGAGGACCTAATAGCTTTCATGGACGCGTAATTATGACTTAATAATGTGTTTGATGAAATATAAGAAACTTCAAATAATTCGATTTGTTCCAAACGAACTGAATGTATCGAGCAAATGAAGTCCACTGTTACATGACTTGTGGTTAGAACTTAAATTATCCATTTCACCCTCAAGGTTTTAACTTAAAGTGATCAAAACGACATGTATTGAGCACCTAATAGCCTTCATGGACGCGTAATTAAGACTTAGTAATGCGTTTGATGAAGTATAAGAAACTTCACTTCATTCGATTTGTTCCAAAAGAACTTAACGTATCAAGTAAATGAGATTCACTATTACATGACTTGTGGTTAGAACCTAAGTTATCCATTTCACCTTCAAGGTTTTAACTTAAAGTTATCAGAACGACGTGTATTGAGCACCTAATAGCCTTCATGGACGCGTAATTAACAATTAGTAGTGCGTTTGATGAAGTATAAGAAACTTCACTTCATTCTGTTTGTTCCAAAAGAACTTAACGTATCAAGCATATGAGGTTCACTGTTACATGTCTTGTGGTTAGAACCTAATTTATCCATTTCACCTTCAAGGTTTAACTTAAAGTGACAAGAACGACGTGTATTGAGGACCCAATAGTCTTCATGGACCAGTAATTAAAACTTTGTAATGCGTTTGATGAGGTATAAGAAACTTCACTTCATTCGATTTGTTCCAAAAGAACTTAACGTATCAAGCGAATAAGGTTTACTATTACATAACTTAGGGTTAGAACCTAATTTATCCATTCCACCTTCAAGGTTTTAACTTAAAGTGATCAGAAAGACGTGTATTAAAGACCCAATAGTCTTCATGGACGCGTAATTAAGACTTAGTAATGCGTTTGATTAAGTATAAGAAACTTCACTTCATTCGATTTGTTCCAAAAGAACTTAACGTATCAAGCAAACGAGGTTTACAGTTACATAACTTGTGGTTACAACCCAATTTATCCATTTCATCTTCAAGGTTTTAACTTAAAGTGATCAGAAATACGTGTATTGAGACCTAATATCCTTCATGGACGCATAATTAATACTTAATAATGCGTTTGATGAAATATAAGAAACTTCAATTCATTCGATTTGTTCTAAAAGAACTTAACGTATCAAGCAAATAAAATTCACTGTTACTTGACTTGTGGTTAGAACCTAAGTTATCGATTTCACCTTCAAGGTTTTAACTTAAAGTGAACAGAACGACGTGTATTGAGGACCAAATAGTCTTCATGGACGCGAAATTAAGCCATAGTAATGCGTTTGATGAAGTATATGAAACTACACTTCATTTGATTTGTTCCAAAACAACTTACCGTATCAAGCAAATGAGTTTCACTGTTATATGACTTGTGGTTAGAACCTAAGTTATCCATTTCACTTTCAAGGTTTTAACTTAAAGTGATCAGAACGACGTGTATTGAGGACCCAATAGCCTTCATGGACACTTAATTAAGACCTAGTAATGCGTATGATGATTTATAAGAAACTTCAATTCTTTTGATTTGTTCGAATAGAACTTAACGTATCAAGCAAATGAGGTTCACTGTTACATGACTTGTGGTTAGAACCTAAGTTATCTTTTTAATCTTCACGGTTTTAAGTTAAAGTGATCAGAACGACGTGTTTTGAGGACCTAATAGCCTAATGGACGCGTAATTAAGACTTAGAAATGCGTTTGATGATGTATAGAAACTTTACTTCATTCGATTTGTTCCAAAAGAACTTAACGTATCAGGGAATTGAGGTTTACTGTCACATGACTTGTGGTTAGAACCTAAGTTATCCATTTCACCTTCAAGGTTTTAACTTAAAGTGATGCGAATGACGTGTAATTAACAATTACTAATGCGTTTGATGAAGTATAAGAAACTTCACTTCATTCGGTTTGTTCCAAAAGAACTTAACGTATCAAGCATATGATGCTCACTGTTACATGTCTTGTGGTTAGAACCTAAGTTATCCATTTCACCTGCAAGGTTATAACTTAAAGTGACTAGAACGACGTGTATTGATGACCCAATAGTCTTCATGGACCCGTAATTAAAACTTTGTAATGCGTTTGATGAAGTATAAGAAACCTCATTTCATTCGATTTGTTCCAAAAGAACTTAACGTATCAAGCAAATAAGGTTCACTGTTACATAACTTGTGGTTAGAACCTAATTTATCCATTTCACCTTCATGATTTTAACTTAAAGTAATCAGAAAGACGTGTATTGAGGACCCAATAGTCTTCATGGACACATAATTAAGACTTAGTAATGCGTTTGATGAAGTATAAGAAACTTCACTTCATTCGATTTGTTCCAAAAGAACTTAACGTATCAAGTAAATGAGGTTCACTGTTACATGACTGGTGGTTAGAACCTAAGTTATCCATTTCACCTTCAAGGTTTTAACTTAAAGTTATCAGAACGACGTGTATTGAGCACCTAATAGCCTTCATGGACGCGTAATTAACAATTAGTAATGCGTTTGATGAAGTATAAGAAACTTTATTTCGTTCTGTTTGTTCCAAAAGAACTTAACGTATAAAGCATATGAGGTCCACTGTTACATGTCTTGTGGTTAGAACCAAAGTTATCCATTTCACCTTCAAGGTTTAACTTAAAGTGACAAGAACGACGTGTATTGAGGACCCAATAGTCTTCATGGACCAGTAATTAAAACTTTGTAATGCGTTTGATGAAGTATAAGAAACTTCACTTCGTTCGATTTGTTCCAAAAGAACTTAACGTATCAAGCAAATAAGGTTCATTATTACATAACTTAGGGTTAGAACCTAATTTATTCATTCCACCTTCAAGATTTTAACTTAAAGTGATCAGAAAGACGTGTATTAAAGACCCAATAGTCTTCATGGACACGTAATTAAGACTTAGTAATGCGTTTGATGAAGTATAAGAAACTTCACTTCATTCGATTTGTTCCAAAAGAACTTAACGTATCAAGTAAATGAGGTTCACTGTTACATGACTTGTGGTTAGAACCTAAGTTATCCATTTCACCTTCAAGGTTTTAACTTGAATTGATCAGAATGACGTGTATTGAGGACCTAATAGCCTTCATGGACGCATAATTAAGACTTAGTAATGCGTTTGATGAAGTATAAGAAACTTCACTTCATTCGATTTGTTCCAAAAGAACTTAACGTATCAATCAAATGAGGTTCATTGTTACATGACTTGTGGTTAGAACCTAAGTTATCCATTTCAGCTTCAAGATTTTAACTTAAAGTGATGCGAATAATGTGTATTGAAGACCCAATAGCCTTCATCGATGCGTAATTAACAATTAGTAATGCGTTTGATGAAGTATATGAAACTTCACTTCATTTGATTTGTTCCAAAAGAACTTAAGGTATCTAGCAAATTAGGTTCACTATTACATGACTTGTGGTTAAAACCTAAGTTATCCATTTCACCTTCAAGGTTTTAATTTAAAGTGATCAGAACGACATGTATTGAGGACCTAATAGCCTTCATGGACGCGTAATTAAGACTTAGTAATGCGTTTGATAAAATATGAGAAACTTCAATTCATTCGAATTGTTCGAATAGAACTTAACATATCAAGCAAATGAGTTTCAGTGTTACATGACTTGTGGTTAGAACCTAAGTTATCCATTTAACATTCATGGTTTTAATTTAAATTGATCAAAACGACGTGTATTGAGGATCTAATAGCCTTCATGGACGTGTAATTAAGACTTAGTAATGCGTTTGATGATGTATAAGAAACTTTACTTCATTCGATTTGTTCCAAAAGAACTGAACGTATCAAGGAAATGAGGTTTACTGTTACATGACTTGTGGTTAGAACTGAAGTTATTCACTTCACCTTCAATGTTTTAACTTAAAGTGATGCGAATGACGTGTATTGAGGACCCAATTGCCTTCATGGACGCGTAATTAACAATTAGTTATGCATTTAATTAAGTATAAGAAACTTTAACTTCATTCAATTTATTCCAAAAGAACTTACCGTATCAAGCATATGAGGTTCACTATTACGTGACTTGTGGTTAGAACCTAAGTTATCCATTTCACCTTCAAGGTTTTAACTGAAAGTGATCAGAACGACGTGTATTGAGGACCTAATAGCGTAGATGGACGCGTAATTAAGACCTAGTAATGCGTTTGATAAAGCATAAGAAACTTCACTTTATTCGCTTTTTTCTAAAATAACTTAACGTATTAAGCAAATGAGGTTCACTGTTACATGACTTGTCGTTAGAACCTAAGTTATCCATTTCATCCTCAAGATTTTTACTTAAAGTGATCAGAACAATGTGTATTGAGGACCTAATAGCCTTCATGGACACGTAATTAAGACTTAGTATTGCGTTTGATGAAGTATAAGAAACTTCACTTCATTCGATGATGCGAACCTCGGATCGAAAGGACCCGGGACCGGACAACAACGAGGAATAATTGAAAGCAACGCCTTTTTGATTCAAGAACAAAGTAAGGAACTAAGACTCCAATCGAAGAATTCGATGGAACCCTAGTTATCAAAACAGAAGCTTGACCCGAGCCATACCTGTTGGCTGAACCGAAGCTATCAAAATAGGAGCTTGACCCAGACCAAACTCGTTGGTAAGAACCAAAGCTATCAAGCGAGATTCTTCAAGCGTGACTTGAAGAAGATCGTTGTTTTTCGCAAAGAACCAAAGAGAAATCCTCTCTAAAAAACTCAATTTTTAATTCAAACTTGTTCTTTTATTAAATCAAATAGTTTTGCCATTAAATAGGCTACACATTAAATTAAACTAAATAATAAAAAAACGAAAATAAAAATAAAATAACTAATAAAATAGTGAGATAATGATCATTGGCATGATCAGATGTCATCTCTTGTTTAAACTCCATTTGAACGTGATTTTAATTGATTTGTGTAGTTTCAGTTGGATAAGATTTTTTCCCACGAGATTTGTATGATTTGCATGTGCTTTGCATGTGACCTTTTAATTCTTCGTATAGGCATGTGCATGGCACATGTGTTTTAATTCTTACATGTGCATGTGCATCGCATCCTCCCAAATCTTCATGCATCTTCGGCTTCCCTTGCTTCAAAAGATCTTTCAATAATCTTGGGCTTCTTACTCTTTTCATTGGGCTGCCCGTATCTTCAATTGAATATTTGTTCTTGGGCCTTGATCTGGTCTGAACTTGGATCACATCATAAATTAAGTCATGTGGATCTTTATCTCTTTCCAACCCACGTGAATCTTTATCTCTTTGTAGTTTGGTTGGTTCTTTACCCTTCTCTCTCCAATCCATTGGTATTTGTGGGGCCCAACTCTGTGCCTTATGGGTCTTCTTTTGCCAAGTTCTTGGGGCCCACTTCCATGCTACAAAGCTCTTTATTTTTATAGTCTCTATCTTTTGTTGTGATCACTTTTTTCCTTGGATTTCCACAACTAAACCATGTGAAGCTTTGTTCGTTGGACCTCCTTTATCTTCTAATAGATCATGGTCCTTGATAATGAGATTTGTCGTTCCTCGGTTCACATCATTCCCTCCTCTTTCGAAAAGATTCGTCCTCGAATCTCCTGCATCATCTAAAAACAAGTTAGTAAAGTTAAAAGATATGCTTGCATTACCGTATTCACTCGATAGGTCGATCTTGTAAACGATGTCGTTGATGCACTTTAGGACTTGGAAAGGTTCATCTCATCGAGGTTGTAGCTTGTTGTTCTGTTTGTTCGGAAACCTTTCTTTTTGTAGACGTAGCCAAACCAAATCTCCAGGTTCAAAAATAAGTCTTACCATTGATTGAAATTTTTTAACAAATTCATCATTTTTCTTTTCATCCACAAAAGCAAACTTTTTAGTAAACAAAGTTAATAAATTTAACGAATTTAATGAATTAAAATAATCAATAATATCAAATAGTAAATAATATCTAATAGAAATAAAATCCCTTAAAACGCTAAAATCAGATTTGAAGTTCGAAAAATATGTATTTAAATTTTTTTCGTAAACCAAGTTGTGTGCAAAGTAATCAATGACAAATTTTCCAATAAAATAATTTTGCATATTATCTATCAACCTTATACATATAATAGGTGCAATATAAAAATCATATGGTCTTACCAACCACTCCAACCTATTTGATGTTTCCGGTCGACTTGGAACAAACATACTCGGTACGAGATTTTTATGCTTCTCAATTTCTCTCAAAGGAAAAATTTCTCTTCGAAACTCCTCAGGAATTTCATATTTATTTTTCTGCAAAAGAAAAGAAACAACACTTGGAAGAATTCATCTTTTTTCATTCTTATTATCAAAGTTTCAATTTTATCATTGATTCTTTTTTGTCTCGTGAATTTGTCTTCTTGAAAAGTACAAAAAAAAATGATGTGAACCGAGGAACGACAAATCTCATTGTCAAGGATCATGATCTATTAGAAGATAAAGGAGGTCCAACGAACAAAGCTTCACATGGTTTAGTTGTGGAAATCCAAGGAAAAGAGCGATCGCAACAAAAGCAAGAGACTATAAAAATAAAGAGCTTTATAGCATGGAAGTTGGCCCCAAGAACTTGGCAAAAGAAGACCCATAAGGCACAGAGTTGGGCCCCACAAATACCAATGGACTGGAGAGAGAAGGGTAAAGATCCACGCAAACTACAAAGAGATAAAGATTCACGTGGGTTGGAAAGAGATAAAGATCCACATGACTTAATTTATGATGCGATCCAAGTTGAGACCAAATCAAGGCCCAAGAACAAAGATTCAATTGAAGATACGGGCGGCCCAATGAGCAGAGTAAAAGCCCAAGATTATTGAATGATCTTTTGAAGCAAGGGAAGCCGAAGATGCATGAAGATTCGGGAGGATGCGATGTGCCATGCACATGCCTATACGAAGAATTAAAAGGTCACATGAAAAGCACATGCAAATCATACAAATCTCGTGGGATAAAATATTATCCAACTGAATCTACGCAAATCAGTTCAAATCACGTTCAAACGGAGTTTAAACAAGAGATGACATCTGATCATGCCAAGGATCATTATCTCACTATTTTATTTTTATTTTCGTTTTTTTTAATTATTTAGTTTAATTTAATGTGTAGCCTATTTAATGGCAAAACTATTTGATTTAATAAAAGAACAAGTTTGAATTAAAAATTGAGTTTTTTAGAGAGGATTTCTCTTTGGTTCTTTGCGAAGAACAACGATCTTCTTCAAGTCACGCTTGAAGAATCTCGCTTGATAGCTTTGGTTCTTACCAACGAGTTTGGTCTGGGTCAAGCTCCTGTTTTGATAGCTTCGGTTCAGCCAACAAGTATGGCTCGGGTCAAGCTCCTGTTTTGATAACTAGGGTTCCATTGAATTCTTCGATTGGGGTCTTAGTTCCTTACTTTGTTCTTGAATCAAAAAGGAATTCTTTTCAATTATTCCACGTTGTTGTCGGGTCCCGGGTCCTTTCGATCCGAGGTTCGCATCATTCGATTTGTTCCAAAAGAACTTAACGTATCAAGCAAATGAGGTTCACTGTTACATGACTTGTGGTTAGAACCTAAGTTATCCATTTCACCTTCAAGATTTTAACTTAAAATGATGCGAATGACGTGTATTGAAGACTCAATAGCCTTCATGGACACGTAATTAACAATTAGTAATGCGTTTGATGAAGTATATGAAACTTCACTTCATTTGCTTTGTTCCAAAGAACTTAAGGTATCAAGCAAATGAGATTCACTCTTACATGACTTGTGGTTAAAACCTAAGTTATCCATTTCACCTTCAAGGTTTTAACTTAAAGTGATCAGAACGACGTGTATTGAGGACCTAACAGCCTTCATGGACGCGTAATTAAGACTTAGTAATGCGTTTGATGAAATATAAGAAACTTCAATTCATTCGATTAGTTCCAATAGAACTTAACGTATCAAGTAAATGAGATTCACTATTACATGACTTGTGGTTAGAACCTAAGTTATCCATTTAACATTCAAGGTTTTAACTTAAAGTAATCAGAACGACGTGTATTGAGGACTAAATAGCCTTCATGGACGCGTAATTAAGACTTAGTAATGCATTTGATGATGTAAAAGAAACTTCACTTCAATCGATTTGTTCCAAAAGAACTTAAAGTATCAAGCAAATGAGTTTCACTGTTACATGATTTGTGGTTAGAACCTAAGTTATCCATTTCACCTTCAAGGTTTTAACTTAAAGTGATCAGAACGACTTGTATTGAGGACCCAATAACCTTCATGGACGTGTAATTAAGACTTAGTAATGCGTTTGATGAAGTATAAGAAACTTCACTTTATTCGCTTTGTTCTAAAAGAACTTAACGTATCAAGCAAATGAGGTTCACTGTTACATGACTTGTGGTTAGAACCTAAGTTATCCATTTTCCCTTCAAGGTTTTAACTTAAAGTGTGAGAACGACGTGTATTGAGGTCCCAATAATCTTCCTGGACGCAAAATTAGGACTTAGTATTGCGTTTGATGAAGTATAAGAAATTTCACTTCATTCGATTTTTTCCAAAAGAAATTAACGTATCAAGCAAATGAGGTTAGCTGTTACATGACTTGTGGTTAGAACCGAAGTTATCCATTTCACCTTTAAGCTTTTAACTTAAAGTGAAGAGGACGACGTGTATTGAGGTCCCAATATTCGTCCTGGACGCGTAATTAAGACTTAGTATTGCGTTTGATGAAGTATAAGAAACTTCACTTCATTGGATTTGTTCCAAAAGAACTTAACGTATCGAGCAAATTAATTCACTGTTACATAAGTTGTTTGTAGAACCTAAGTTATCCATTTCACCTTCAAGGTTTTAGCTTAAAGTGATTAGAATGATGTGTATTGAGGACCTAATAGCCTTCATGGACGCGTAATTAAGACTTAGTAATGCATTTGATGAAGTATAAGAAACTTCACTTCATTCGAT
The DNA here is from genome assembly GCA_022432975.1 of Begonia masoniana. Classification (NCBI taxonomy): domain Eukaryota; kingdom Viridiplantae; phylum Streptophyta; class Magnoliopsida; order Cucurbitales; family Begoniaceae; genus Begonia; species Begonia masoniana. The sequence continues at coordinate 40,214,971 of CM039512.1, forward strand.
TTGTTCCAAAGGAACTTAATGTATCAAGCAATTTAGTGTTACAACTCTTAAAATTCATGAAATTTTCTTAAAATCCATAATAACTATAAGGATCCTAATAACGATTTTCGTTCGCAAAACGAGCTTGATTTGACGTATTTACAAAAGTGCCATTTATATTGAATTTACAAAAATCCCGTAAAGCCAAGTGTTACAGTGAACTTCATTTGCTTGATACGTTAAGTTTTTTTGGAACAAATCGAATGAATTGAAGTTTCTTATATTTCATCAAACGCATTACTAAGTCTTAATTATGCGTCCATCAAGGCTATTGGGTCCTCAATACACGTTGTTCTGAACACTTTAAGCTAAAACCTTGAAAGTGAAATGGATAACTTAGGTTCTAACCACAAGTCATGTAACAATGAACTTCATTTACTTGATATGTTAAGTTCTTTTGAAACAAATCGAATGAAGTGAAGTTTCTTATACTTCATCAAACGTATTAAAAAGTCTTAATTACGCGTCCATGAAGACTATTGGGTCCTCAATACACGTCGTTCTGATCACTTTAAGTTAAAACCTTGAGGGCGAAGTGGATAACTTAAGTTCTAACCACAAGTCATGTAACAGTGAACCTCATTTGCTTGATACGTTAAGTTCTTTTAGAACAAATTGAATGAAGTCAAGTTTATTATAATTCATCAAACGCATTACTAAGTCTCTTAATTACACGTCGTTCTGATCACTTTAAGTTAAAACCTTGAAGGTGAAATGGATAACTTAGGTTCTAACCACAAGTCATGTAACAGTGAACCTCATTTACTTGATACGTTAAGTTCTTTTGGAACAAATCGAATGAAGTGAAGTTTCTTATACTTCATCAAACGCATTACTAAGTCTTAATTACGCGTCTCTGAAGACTATTAGGTCCTCAATACACGTCTTTCTGATCACTTTATGTTAAAACCTTGAAGGTGAAATAGATAAATTAGGTTCTAACAACAAGTTATGTAACAGTGAACCTTATTTGCAAGATACGTTAAGCTCTTTTGGAACAAATCGGATGAAGTGAAGTTTCTTATACTTTGTCAAACGCATTACAAAGTTTTAATTACGGCTCCATAAAGACTATTGGGTCCTCAATACACGTCGTTCTGATCAGTTTAAGTTAAAACCTTGAAGGTGAAATGGATAACTTAGGTTCTAACCACAAGTCATGTAACAGTGAACCTTATTTGCTTGATACGTTAAGTTCTTTTGGAACAAATCGAATGAAACGAAGTTTCTTATACTTCATCAAACGCATTACTAAGTCTTAATTACGCATCCATGAAGGCTATTGATTCCTCAATACACGTCATTCTGATCAGTTTAAGTTAAAACCTTGAAGGTGAAATGGATAACTTCGGTTCTAACCACAAGTCATGTAACAGTGAAACTCATTTGCTTGATACAAGTTCTTTTGGAACAAATCGAATGAAGTGAAGTTTCTTATACTTCATCAAACGCATTACTAAGTCTTAATTATGCGTCCATGAAGGATATTGGGTCCTCTATACACGTCATTCTAATCACTTTAAGTTAAAACCTTGTAGGTGAAATGGATAACTGATGCGAACCACGCCAACGATGTGACGGTGACCCACGATCAAAATATTGGCGTCGTCGCTAACCCAGAATCTATAAGTTCGAATAGGAGGAAATCTTTGATCCGAAATCTATACAGATCCGAACCTTAGAATGAGGAGGACGCCACAAACGAATATGCCTGTTCGTTTGATAAGTCAGATTTTGAACGCCACAATGAGAACCTTGATAAGTTCGGAGTTTCTTCAAGAAACTAAGAGAAATTCTCTCACAATTAGATAAAACTTGATCTGCTTTTTTTATTCATCTAAAAATAAATTTATAAGCGTGAAACACCGCTTCATGCTAGGGTTTCTAGGGTTTCCTTTAAGAACAAAATTACTAATCTGCCCTTATAACTCTTTATTAAAATAATAACAATTGCTAAAATAACGACAACTTAAGAAAAATGACTTATGACTCGACATACGACAAGTATTTTTTAAACCCTAAAAACGACAATGACATAAACATCATCCCAAAACAGCTTGGATTACGAGAACAAGCTCTGGTTCTTGGTTCAGAACTCAAGTTCCTTCTTGAGGTAGGATCTGACGGACCAAATTGCTCATTTTCTCCTTTATCCGCTTCGCCTTTGCTCTCGTTATTGGTTCAGCCGTATCTGAACTTGGATCACATCATTCTCTCCCCCTTCGAAAAGATTCGTCCTCGAATCTCCTGTATCATATAAAAACAAATTAGTAAAATTAAAAAATGTGTTCACATTATCGTATTCACTCGGTAGGTCGATCTTGTAAGCGGTGTCGTTGATGCGCTCTAGGAATTGGAAAGGATCATCTCCTCAAGGTTTTAGGTTGTTGTTCCGTGTGTTTGGAAACCTGTCTTTTTGTAGATGTAGCCAAACCAAATCTCCGGGTTCAAAAATAAATCTTACCATTGCATGAAATTTCTTAACAAATTCATCATTTTTTCTTTCATCCACAAAAGCAAACTTTTTAGTAAACAAAGTTAATAAATTTAACGGATTTAATGAATTAAAATAATCAATAACATCAAACAGTGAATAATATCTAATAGAATTAAAATCTTTTAAAACGTAAAAATCAAATTTGAAACTCACAAAATATGTATCTAAAATTTTGTCATAAACCAATTTGTGTGCAAAGTAATCAATGATAAATTTTCTAATAAAATAATTTTGTATATTATCTATCAACCTTATACATATAATAGGTGCAATATAAAAATCATACGCCCTTGCCAACCACTCAAACTTGTTTGATGTTTTCGATTGACTTGAAACTAACGTACTTGGTACGAGATCTTTTTGCTTCTTAATCTCCCTTAACGGAGAAATTTGTCTCCGAAAATCCTCGAGAATTTCATTTTATTTTTCTACAAAAGAAAAGAAACAACACTTGGAAGAACACTATTACATGACTTGTGGTTAGAACCTAAGTTATCCATTTCACCTTCAAGGTTTTAACTTAAAGTGATGAGAACGACGTATATTGAGGTCCCAATAGCCATCCTGGACGCGTAATTAAGACCTAGGATTGCGTTTGATGAAGTATAAGAAACTTCACTTCATTCGATTTATTCCAAAAGAACTAAACGTATCAAGTAAATGAGGTTCACTGTTACATGATTGGTGGTTAGAACCTAAGTTATCCGTTTCACCTTTAAGATTTTAACTTAAAGTGACCAGAACGACATGTATTGAGGACCCAATAGACTTCATGGATGCGTAATTAAGACTTAGTAATGCGTTTGATGAAGTATAAGAAACTTCACTTCATTCGATTTGTTCCAAAAGAATTTAACGTATCAAGCAAATGAGGTTCACTGTTACAAGGCTTGTGGTTAGAACCAAAGCTATTCATTTCACTTTCAAGGTTTTAACTTAAAGTGACAAGAACGATGTGTATTGAGGTTCAAATAACCTTCATGGACTTCACTTCATTCGATTTGTTACAAAAGAACTTAACGTATCAAGCAAATGAGGTTAACTGTTACAAAACTTGTGGTTAGAACCTAAGTTATCTATTTCATCTTCAAGGTTTTAACTTAAAATAATCAGAACGACGTATATTGAGGCCCAAGTAACCTTATTGGACGCGTAATTAAGACTTAGTATTGTGTTTGATGAAGTATAAGAAACTTCACTTCATTTGATTTGTTCCAAAAGAACTTAACATATCAAGCAAATGAGGTTCACTGTTACATGTTTTGTGGTTAGAACCTAACTTATACATTTCATCTTCAAAATTTTAACTTAAAGTGATGAGAACGACGTGTATTGAAGTCCCAATAACCTTCTTGGACGCGTAATTAAGACTTGGTATTACGTTTGATGACGTATAAAAAAGTTCACTTCATTCAATTTGTTCAAAAAGAACAAAACGTATCAAGCAAATGAGTTTCACTGCTACAAGACTTGTGGTTAGATGTTAAGTTATCCATTTCACCTTCAAGTTTTAACTTAAAGTGACCAGAACGACGTGTATTGAGAACCCAATAGTTTTCATGTACGCGTAATTAAGACTTAGTAATACCTTTGATAAAGTATAAGAAACTTCACTTTATTCGATTTGTTCCAAAAGAACTGAACGTATCAAGAAAATGCGGTTCACTGTTACATGACTTTTGGTTGGAACCTATGTTATCCATTTCACCTTCAAGATTTTAACTTAAAGTGATGAGAACGACATGTATTAAGGTCCCAATAACCTTCCTGGACGCGTAATTAAGACTTAGTAATATGTTTGATGAAGTATAAAAAACTTCACTTCATTCGATTTGTCCCAAAAGAACTTAACTGACCAAGCAAATGAGGTTCACTGTTACATGACTGGTGGTTAGAACCAAAGTTATCCATTTCACCTTTAAGGTCTTAACTTAAAGTGACAAGAACGACGTGTATTGAGGACCCAATAACTTTCATGGACGCGTAATTAAGACTTAGTAATACGTTTGATGAAGTATAAGAAACTTCACTTCATTCTATTTGTTCCAAATGAACTTAACGTATCAAGCGAATGAGGTTCACTGTTACGTGACCTTTGGTTAGAACCTAAGTTATCCATTTCACCTTCAAGATTTTATCTTAAAATGACGAGAATGACGTGTATTGAGGTCCCAATAACCTTCATGGACGCGTAATTAAGACTTAGTAATGCGTTTGATGAAGTATAAGAAACTTCACTTCATTCGATTTGTTCCAAAAGAACTTAACGTATCAAGCAAATGAGGTTCACTGTTACATGACTTGTGGTTAGAACCTAAGTTATCCATTTCACCTTCAAGGTTTTAACTTAAAGTGACCAGAACGACGTGTATTGAGGACACAATAGCCTTCATGGACACGTAATTAAGACTTAGTATTGCGTTTGATGAAGTATAACAAAACTTCACTTCATTTGATTTGTTCCAAAAGAACTTAACGTATCAAGCAAATGAGGTTCACTGTTACATGACTTTTGTGGAACCTATGTATCCATTTCACCTTCAAGATTTTAACTTAAAGTGACGAGAACGACAGTATTTAAGGTACCCAAACCTTCCTGTACGCGTCATTAGATTAGTAATAGTTTGATGAAGTATAAAACTTTCACTTCATTCGATTTGTCCAAAAGAACTGAACGGACCAAGAAAATGAGGTTCATGTTACATGACTGGTGGTTGAACTAAAGTTATCCATTTCACCTTAAGTCTTAACTTAAGTGACAAGAACGACGTGTATTGAGGACCCAATAACTTTCATGGACGCGTAATTAAGACTTAGTAATACGTTTGATGAAGTATAAGAAACTTCACTTCATTCTATTTGTTCCAAATGAACTTAACGTATCAAGCGAATGAGGTTCACTGTTACGTGACCTTTGGTTAGAACCTAAGTTATCCATTTCACCTTCAAGATTTTAACTTAAAGTGAAGAGAGCGAAGTGTATTGAGGTCCCAATCACCTTCCTGAACGCACAATTATGACTTAGTAATGCGTTTGATAAAGTATGAGAAACTTCACTTCATTCGATTTGTTCCGAAAGAACTTAACGTATCAAGCAAATGAGGTTCACTGTAACTTGACTTGTGGTTAGAACCTAAGTTATCAATTTCAGTTTCGAGGTTTTAACTTAAAGTAATCAGAACGACGTGTATTAAGGTCCAAATAACATTCATGGATGCGTAATTAAGACTTAGTATTGCGTTTGATAAAATATAACAAAATTTCAGTTCATTCGATTTGTTACAAAAAAACTTAACGTATCAAGCAAATGAGGTTCATTGTTACATCACTTGCGGTTAAAACCTAAGTTATCCATTTCTTCTTCAAGGTTTTAACTTAAATTAATCAGAACGACTTGTATTGTGGTCTAAGTAACCTTCATGGACGCGAAATTAATTCTTAGCATTGCGTTTGATGAAGTATAACAAAACTTCACTTCATTTGATTTGTTACAAAAGAATTTAACGTATTAAGCAAATGAGGTTCACTGTTACATGACTTGTGGTTAGAACCTCAGTTATCCATTTCACCTTCAAGCTTTTAACTTCAAGTGACAAGAACGACATGTATTGAGAACCCAATAGCCTTCAAGTACGCGTAATTAAGACTTAGTAATGCCTTTGATGAAGTATAAGAAACTTCACTTCATTCGATTTGTTCCAAAAGAACTTAACGTATCAAGCAAATGAGGTTCACTGTTACATGAGTAGTGGATAGAACCGAAGTTATCCATTTCACCTTTAAGGTTTTAACATTAAGTGACAAGAACGACGTGTATTGAGGACCCAATAGCCTTCATGGACGCGTAATTAGAGACTTAATAATACGTTTGATGAATTATAAGAAACTTCACTTCATTCTATTTGTTCCAAATGAACTTAACATATCAAACAAATGAGGTTCATTGTTACATGACTTGTGGTTAGAACTTAAGTTATCCATTTCACCTTCAAGATTTTAACTTAAAGTGATGAGAACGACGTGTATTGATGTCCCAATCACCTACCTGGTCGCGTATTTATGACTTAGTAATGCGTTTGATGAAGTATAATAAACTTCACTTCATTCGATTTGTTCCAAAAGAACTTAACGTATGAAGCAAATGAGATTCACTGTTACATGACTTGTGGTTAGAACCTAAGTTATAAATTTCACTTTCATGGTTTTAACTTAAAGTAATTAGAACGACGTGTATTTTGTTCCAAATAACTTTCATGGACGCGTATTTAAGAATTAGTATTGCGTTTGATGAAGTATAACAAAACTTCACTTCATTTGATTTGTTCCAAAAAAACTTAACGTATCAAGCAAATGAGGTTCACTGTTACATCACTTGCGGTTAAAACCTAAGTTATCCATTTCACCTTCATGGTTTTAACTTAAATTAATCAGAACTGACGTGTATTGTGGTCTAAGTAACCTTCATGGACGCGTAATGAAGCCTTAGTATTGCGTTTGATGAAGTATAACAAAACTTCACTTCATTCAATTTGTTCCAAAAGAATTTAACGTAACAAGCAAATGAGGTTCACTGTTACACGACTTGTGGTTAGAACCTCAGTTATCCATTCCACTTTCAAGGTTTTAACTTAAAGTGATGAGAACGACGTGTATTGAGGTCCCAATAACCTTCCTAAATGCGTAATTAAGACTTAGTATTGCGTTTGATGAAGTATAAGAAAGTTCACTTCATTCGATTTGTTCCAAAAGAACTTAACGTATCAAGCAAATGAGGTTCACTGTTACATGACTTGTAGTTAGAATCTAAGTTATCCATTTAATGTAACGCCCCCGAACCCAATCTGGCTCGGAGCGCTACTTTGCTAACCAATCCCACGTTAAAACTGACTCCCAAACATAAAAGGAAACGAACACATCTGAATTTAAAACTAAACTCCCGGAACTCTCTTAAATCATACCTAGCTGCCTAGACTCACCAAATCCCTTACCCCTAACCTTTAAGCACCACGGCGTCATTCCTGAAAATTTCGGCAAAGTAACGCCTGAAAATGGCGGCTCCAAAATGCTAAGTACCTGCAAAAGAATCAATTCCCAACCAACCAGATCCAGAATACACAATAACCAGTATACGAAATCTCCAAGTAACAGTGCAGAGGGAAAACTAAAATACAACAATCCTAAGTGAAGAAAGTCCGCAATATAGGGCGACACATCACCCTTAACTATAAATAAATACAACACTCCCATAACAGTATTTCCATAAACAGAAATCTACAATAAACTATCAAAACACAAAGCCCCACAAACTACCAAAATAGAAATGTCCCACATTCCCCGAAGACCATGGTGGAGTCGCTCCAACAACTGCCTGCACCGGCATGCCCCGTGCGTCAACGACTGCGTCCCAATCCTAGCTTTCCTCGTAGCTCAACCTGTACTCCTGTCATCACCTACACCACAGAACACACGCACACGTAAGCTTACGCTTAGCAAGTAGGGATAACAAATATAAACAAGCACAATGCACACACACACCCACACCCAATCCTAACACAACAACACCACCAAACAATACTAGTTGCCCGCACCCGAAAGGATGCCTTACTCATTGCCCGCACCCGAAGTGCCTTACTCTTTACCCGACTACCACACAACATCTTACGCATACTCAGTCAGATGCCTCTTGCAGAACCTCCCGAAGTTTTCCATATTTCAGACACTACTTCGCGACGAGGAACCACTGCATATCTTTTGTGGAAACCTCCCGAAGCTTGCCATATTTCAGACACTACTCCGCGACGAGGAACCACTGCATAACTTTTGTGGAAACCTCCCGAAGCTTGCCATATTTATGACACTATTCCGCGATGAGGAACCACTGCATAACTTTTGTGGAAACCTCCCGAAGCTTGCCATATTTCAGACACTACTTCGTGACAAGGAACCACTGCATAACTTTTGTGGAAAACCTCCCGAAGCATTGCCATATTTCAGACACTACTACTTCGGCGACGAGAAACAACATCAACTAGCAATGCTTAACCAACAAAAGAGGCGAAACAACTAAACAACAAACAACATCAACTAGCAATGCTTAACCAACAAAAGAGGCGAAACAACTAAACAACAAACAACAACAACCAGCAATGCTTAACCAACAAAAGAGGCGAAACAACTAAACAACAAACAACATCAACTAGCAATGCTTAACCAACAAAAGAGGCGAAACAACTAAACAACAAACAACATCAACTAGCAATGCTTAACCAACAAAAGAGGCGAAACAACTAAACAACAAACAACATCAACTAGCAATGCTTAACCAACAAAAGAGGCGAAACAACTAACAACAAACAACATCAACTAGCAATGCTTAACCAACAAAAGAGGCGAAACAACTAAACAACAAACAACATCAACTAGCAATGCTTAACCAACAAAAGAGGCGAAACAACTAACAACAAACAACATCAACTAGCAATGCTTAACCAACAAAAGAGGCGAAACAACTAAACAACAAAACAACATCAACTAGCAATGCTTAACCAACAAAAGAGGCGAAACAACTAAACAACAAACAACATCAACTAGCAATGCTTAACCAACAAAAGAGGCGAAACAACTAAACAACAAACAACATCAACTAGCAATGCTTAACCAACAAAAGAGGCGAAACAACTAAACAACAAACAACATCAACTAGCAATGCTTAACCAACAAAAGAGGCGAAACAACTAAACAACAAACAACATCAACTAGCAATGCTTAACCAACAAAAGAGGCGAAACAACTAAACAACAAACAACATCAACTAGCAATGCTTAACCAACAAAAGAGGCGAAACAACTAAACAACAAACAACATCAACTAGCAATGCTTAACCAACAAAAGAGGCGAAACAACTAAACAACAAACAACATCAACTAGCAATGCTTAACCAACAAAAGAGGCGAAACAACTAACAACAAACAACAACAACCAGCAATGCTTAACCAACAAAAGAGGCGAAACAACTAAACAACAAACAACAACAACCAGCAATGCTTAACCAATCAAAGGAGGCGAAACAACTAAACAACAAACAACAACAACAACCAGCAATGCTTAACCAACAAAAGAGGCGAAACAACTAAACAACAAACAACAACAACATCACTAGCAATGCTTAACCAACAAAAGAGGCGAAACAACTAAACAACAAACAACATCAACTAGCAATGCTTAACCAATCAAAGGAGGCGAAACAACTAACAACAAACAACATCAACTAGCAATGCTTAACCAACAAAAGAGGCGAAACACTAAACAACAAACAACAACAACCAGCAATGCTTAACCACAAAAGAGGCGAAACAACTAAACAACAAACAACAACAACCAGCAATGCTTAACCAATCAAAGGAGGCGAAACAACTAAACAACAAACAACATCAACTAGCAATGCTTAACCAACAAAAGAGGCGAAACAACTAAACAACAAACAACATCAACTAGCAATGCTTAACCAACAAAAGAGGCGAAACAACTAAACAACAAACAACATCAACTAGCAATGCTTAACCAACAAAAGAGGCGAAACAACTAACAACAAACAACATCAACTAGCAATGCTTAACCACAAAAGAGGCGAAACAACTAACAACAAACAACATCAACTAGCAATGCTTAACCAACAAAAGAGGCGAAACAACTAAACAACAAACAACATCAACTAGCAATGCTTAACCAACAAAAGAGGCGAAACAACTAAACAACAAACAACATCAACTAGCAATGCTTAACCAACAAAAGAGGCGAAACAACTAAACAACAAACAACAACAACCAGCAATGCTTAACTAATAAAAGAGGCGAAACAACTAAACAACAAACAACATCAACTAGCAATGCTTAACCAACAAAAGAGGCGAAACAACTAAACAACAAACAACATCAACTAGTGGAAACCTCCCGAAGCTTGCCATATTTCAGACACTACTTCGCGACGAGGAACCACTGCATAACTTTTGTGGAAACCTCCCGAAGCTTGCCATATTTCAGACACTACTTCGCGACGAGGAACCACTGCATAACTTTTGTGGAAACCTCCCGAAGCTTGCCATATTTCAGACACTACTTCGCGACGAGGAACCACTGCATAACTTTTGTGGAAACCTCCCGAAGCTTGCCATATTTCAGACACTACTTCGCGACGAGGAACCACTGCATATCTTTTGTGGAAACCTCCCGAAGCTTGCCATATTTCAGACACTACTTCGCGACGAGGAACCACTGCATATCTTTTGTGGAAACCTCCCGAAGCTTGCCATATTTCAGACACTACTTCGCGACGAGGAACCACTGCATAACTTTTGTGGAAACCTCCCGAAGCTTGCCATATTTCAGACACTACTTCGCGACGAGGAACCACTGCATATCTTTTGTGGAAACCTCCCGAAGCTTGCCATATTTCAGACACTACTTCGCGACGAGGAACCACTGCATAACTTTTGTGGAAACCTCCCGAAGCTTGCCATATTTCAGACACTACTTCGCGACGAGGAACCACTGCATATCTTTTGTGGAAACCTCCCGAAGCTTGCCATATTTCAGACACTACTTCGCGACGAGGAACCACTGCATAACTTTTGTGGAAACCTCCCGAAGCTTGCCATATTTCAGACACTACTTCGCGACGAGGAACCACTGCATAACTTTTGTGGAAACCTCCCGAAGCTTGCCATATTTCAGACACTACTTCGCGACGAGGAACCACTGCATATCTTTTGTGGAAACCTCCCGAAGCTTGCCATATTTCAGACACTACTTCGCGACGAGGAACCACTGCATATCTTTTGTGGAAACCTCCCGAAGCTTGCCATATTTCAGACACTACTTCGCGACGAGGAACCACTGCATAACTTTTGTGGAAACCTCCCGAAGCTTGCCATATTTCAGACACTACTTCGCGACGAGGAACCACTGCATAACTTTTGTGGAAACCTCCCGAAGCTTGCCATATTTCAGACACTACTTCGCGACGAGGAACCACTGCATAACTTTTGTGGAAACCTCCCGAAGCTTGCCATATTTCAGACACTACTTCGCGACGAGGAACCACTGCATAACTTTTGTGGAAACCTCCCGAAGCTTGCCATATTTCAGACACTACTTCGCGACGAGGAACCACTGCATATCTTTTGTGGAAACCTCCCGAAGCTTGCCATATTTCAGACACTACTTCGCGACGAGGAACCACTGCATAACTTTTGTGGAAACCTCCCGAAGCTTGCCATATTTCAGACACTACTTCGCGACGAGGAACCACTGCATATCTTTTGTGGAAACCTCCCGAAGCTTGCCATATTTCAGACACTACTTCGCGACGAGGAACCACTGCATATCTTTTGTGGAAACCTCCCGAAGCTTGCCATATTTCAGACACTACTTCGCGACGAGGAACCACTGCATATCTTTTGTGGAAACCTCCCGAAGCTTGCCATATTTCAGACACTACTTCGCGACGAGGAACCACTGCATATCTTTTGTGGAAACCTCCCGAAGCTTGCCATATTTCAGACACTACTTCGCGACGAGGAACCACTGCATAACTTTTGTGGAAACCTCCCGAAGCTTGCCATATTTCAGACACTACTTCGCGACGAGGAACCACTGCATATCTTTTGTGGAAACCTCCCGAAGCTTGCCATATTTCAGACACTACTTCGCGACGAGGAACCACTGCATATCTTTTGTGGAAACCTCCCGAAGCTTGCCATATTTCAGACACTACTTCGCGACGAGGAACCACTGCATATCTTTTGTGGAAACCTCCCGAAGCTTGCCATATTTCAGACACTACTTCGCGACGAGGAACCACTGCATATCTTTTGTGGAAACCTCCCGAAGCTTGCCATATTTCAGACACTACTTCGCGACGAGGAACCACTGCATATCTTTTGTGGAAACCTCCCGAAGCTTGCCATATTTCAGACACTACTTCGCGACGAGGAACCACTGCATAACTTTTGTGGAAACCTCCCGAAGCTTGCCATATTTCAGACACTACTTCGCGACGAGGAACCACTGCATAACTTTTGTGGAAACCTCCCGAAGCTTGCCATATTTCAGACACTACTTCGCGACGAGGAACCACTGCATAACTTTTGTGGAAACCTCCCGAAGCTTGCCATATTTCAGACACTACTTCGCGACGAGGAACCACTGCATATCTTTTGTGGAAACCTCCCGAAGCTTGCCATATTTCAGACACTACTTCGCGACGAGGAACCACTGCATATCTTTTGTGGAAACCTCCCGAAGCTTGCCATATTTCAGACACTACTTCGCGACGAGGAACCACTGCATAACTTTTGTGGAAACCTCCCGAAGCTTGCCATATTTCAGACACTACTTCGCGACGAGGAACCACTGCATATCTTTTGTGGAAACCTCCCGAAGCTTGCCATATTTCAGACACTACTTCGCGACGAGGAACCACTGCATATCTTTTGTGGAAACCTCCCGAAGCTTGCCATATTTCAGACACTACTTCGCGACGAGGAACCACTGCATATCTTTTGTGGAAACCTCCCGAAGCTTGCCATATTTCAGACACTACTTCGCGACGAGGAACCACTGCATATCTTTTGTGGAAACCTCCCGAAGCTTGCCATATTTCAGACACTACTTCGCGACGAGGAACCACTGCATATCTTTTGTGGAAACCTCCCGAAGCTTGCCATATTTCAGACACTACTTCGCGACGAGGAACCACTGCATAACTTTTGTGGAAACCTCCCGAAGCTTGCCATATTTCAGACACTACTTCGCGACGAGGAACCACTGCATAACTTTTGTGGAAACCTCCCGAAGCTTGCCATATTTCAGACACTACTTCGCGACGAGGAACCACTGCATAACTTTTGTGGAAACCTCCCGAAGCTTGCCATATTTCAGACACTACTTCGCGACGAGGAACCACTGCATAACTTTTGTGGAAACCTCCCGAAGCTTGCCATATTTCAGACACTACTTCGCGACGAGGAACCACTGCATAACTTTTGTGGAAACCTCCCGAAGCTTGCCATATTTCAGACACTACTTCGCGACGAGGAACCACTGCATAACTTTTGTGGAAACCTCCCGAAGCTTGCCATATTTCAGACACTACTTCGCGACGAGGAACCACTGCATAACTTTTGTGGAAACCTCCCGAAGCTTGCCATATTTCAGACACTACTTCGCGACGAGGAACCACTGCATAACTTTTGTGGAAACCTCCCGAAGCTTGCCATATTTCAGACACTACTTCGCGACGAGGAACCACTGCATAACTTTTGTGGAAACCTCCCGAAGCTTGCCATATTTCAGACACTACTTCGCGACGAGGAACCACTGCATAACTTTTGTGGAAACCTCCCGAAGCTTGCCATATTTCAGACACTACTGCAGCTAGGTCAAAAATCAGAAAACCCGAACTGCCCCTCAACCGAAAATTTCACCATTTCCGATTTTCCATCAAATTCCACCCAACTCCTTACTAATCAATCCATCACATACCCAATTAGCATAAACTAACCAAAAATCCCGAACTACAAGCAAAAACCAAAAATGCCCTAAAGAGGGCTTCACTATTTTACGCCCAAATCGGCTCATCACGGCCAGGCAACCAAAGCCGGACCAACTGTCGGCAAACCCACGCCGGAGGTGACCAAATCCGACCGGTGATCGGAGCCAAAAAGGGCTCGACACTCACGGCCAAAAGCAGAACCGAAACAGGGCACAAATCGGGTCTAACTTGTCAGTTCGTGCGTGGACACAATTGGAAACCGCTCGTCGCCGTTGTCTGGCCTCAGAACGCCAGAAAACGCCGGTGATTTTGGTCGGCGATCATCGCCCCTCCCTCACCTCCGTCTCCCCTGCTCCCTCGGGTGCTCGAACACGACAGAATGGCTTCGGCCATTCTGTTGTGTTCTTATTTATTTTTTAAACTAAATAATAATAATAATAATAATAATAATAATAATAATAATAATAATAATAATAATAATAATAATAATAATAATAATAATAATAATAATAATAATAATAATAATAATAATAATAATAATAATAATAATAATAATAATAATAATAATAATAATAATAATAATAATAATAATAATAATAATAATAATAATAATAATAATAATAATAATAATAATAATAATAATAATAATAATAATAATAATAATAATAATAATAATAATAATAATAATAATAATAATAATAATAATAATAATAATAATAATAATAATAATAATAATAATAATAATAATAATAATAATAATAATAATAATAATAATAATAATAATAATAATAATAATAATAATAATAATAATAATAATAATAATAATAATAATAATAATAATAATAATAATAATAATAATAATAATAATAATAATAATAATAATAATAATAATAATAATAATAATAATAATAATAATAATAATAATAATAATAATAATAATAATAATAATAATAATAATAATAATAATAATAATAATAATAATAATAATAATAATAATAATAATAATAATAATAATAATAATAATAATAATAATAATAATAATAATAATAATAATAATAATAATAATAATAATAATAATAATAATAATAATAATAATAATAATAATAATAATAATAATAATAATAATAATAATAATAATAATAATAATAATAATAATAATAATAATAATAATAATAATAATAATAATAATAATAATAATAATAATAATAATAATAATAATAATAATAATAATAATAATAATAATAATAATAATAATAATAATAATAATAATAATAATAATAATAATAATAATAATAATAATAATAATAATAATAATAATAATAATAATAATAATAATAATAATAATAATAATAATAATAATAATAATAATAATAATAATAATAATAATAATAATAATAATAATAATAATAATAATAATAATAATAATAATAATAATAATAATAATAATAATAATAATAATAATAATAATAATAATAATAATAATAATAATAATAATAATAATAATAATAATAATAATAATAATAATAATAATAATAATAATAATAATAATAATAATAATAATAATAATAATAATAATAATAATAATAATAATAATAATAATAATAATAATAATAATAATAATAATAATAATAATAATAATAATAATAATAATAATAATAATAATAATAATAATAATAATAATAATAATAATAATAATAATAATAATAATAATAATAATAATAATAATAATAATAATAATAATAATAATAATAATAATAATAATAATAATAATAATAATAATAATAATAATAATAATAATAATAATAATAATAATAATAATAATAATAATAATAATAATAATAATAATAATAATAATAATAATAATAATAATAATAATAATAATAATAATAATAATAATAATAATAATAATAATAATAATAATAATAATAATAATAATAATAATAATAATAATAATAATAATAATAATAATAATAATAATAATAATAATAATAATAATAATAATAATAATAATAATAATAATAATAATAATAATAATAATAATAATAATAATAATAATAATAATAATAATAATAATAATAATAATAATAATAATAATAATAATAATAATAATAATAATAATAATAATAATAATAATAATAATAATAATAATAATAATAATAATAATAATAATAATAATAATAATAATAATAATAATAATAATAATAATAATAATAATAATAATAATAATAATAATAATAATAATAATAATAATAATAATAATAATAATAATAATAATAATAATAATAATAATAATAATAATAATAATAATAATAATAATAATAATAATAATAATAATAATAATAATAATAATAATAATAATAATAATAATAATAATAATAATAATAATAATAATAATAATAATAATAATAATAATAATAATAATAATAATAATATAAAACTATGCAACGTGAATTAAGAGAGGGTTGTTTGGCGCATGTCATTGTCCAAAAGAAGGACCGTGATACGACCCGCAAGGGAACTATGTGCACTCTCACTCTCAAACCCCTTTTACCGGCACAAATCCCCTCTTAATCCACACAACTTAAATGAAGAATATGATCAATGACTATGAATGAAGAATATGATCAATGACTATGAATGAAGAATATGATCAATGACTATGAATGAAGAATATGATCAATGACTATGAATAAAGAATACGATCAATGACTATGAATGAAGAATATGATCAATGACTATGAATGAAGAATATGATCAATGACTATGAATGAAGAATATGATCAATGACTATGAATGAAGAATATGATCAATGACTATGAATGAAGAATATGATCAATGACTATGAATGAAGAATATGATCAATGACTATGAATGAAGAATATGATCAATGACTATGAATGAAGAATATGATCAATGACTATGAATGAAGAATATGATCAATGACTATGAATGAAGAATATGATCAATGACTATGAATGAAGAATATGATCAATGACTATGAATGAAGAATATGATCAATGACTATGAATGAAGAATATGATCAATGACTATGAATGAAGAATATGATCAATGACTATGAATGAAGAATATGATCAATGACTATGAATGAAGAATATGATCAATGACTATGAATGAAGAATATGATCAATGACTATGAATGAAGAATATGATCAATGACTATGAATGAAGAATATGATCAATGACTATGAATGAAGAATATGATCAATGACTATGAATGAAGAATATGATCAATGACTATGAATGAAGAATATGATCAATGACTATGAATGAAGAATATGATCAATGACTATGAATGAAGAATATGATCAATGACTATGAATGAAGAATATGATCAATGACTATGAATGAAGAATATGATCAATGACTATGAATGAAGAATATGATCAATGACTATGAATGAAGAATATGATCAATGACTATGAATGAAGAATATGATCAATGACTATGAATGAAGAATATGATCAATGACTATGAATGAAGAATATGATCAATGACTATGAATGAAGAATATGATCAATGACTATGAATGAAGAATATGATCAATGACTATGAATGAAGAATATGATCAATGACTATGAATGAAGAATATGATCAATGACTATGAATGAAGAATATGATCAATGACTATGAATGAAGAATATGATCAATGACTATGAATGAAGAATATGATCAATGACTATGAATGAAGAATATGATCAATGACTATGAATGAAGAATATGATCAATGACTATGAATGAAGAATATGATCAATGACTATGAATGAAGAATATGATCAATGACTATGAATGAAGAATATGATCAATGACTATGAATGAAGAATATGATCAATGACTATGAATGAAGAATATGATCAATGACTATGAATGAAGAATATGATCAATGACTATGAATGAAGAATATGATCAATGACTATGAATGAAGAATATGATCAATGACTATGAATGAAGAATATGATCAATGACTATGAATGAAGAATATGATCAATGACTATGAATGAAGAATATGATCAATGACTATGAATGAAGAATATGATCAATGACTATGAATGAAGAATATGATCAATGACTATGAATGAAGAATATGATCAATGACTATGAATGAAGAATATGATCAATGACTATGAATGAAGAATATGATCAATGACTATGAATGAAGAATATGATCAATGACTATGAATGAAGAATATGATCAATGACTATGAATGAAGAATATGATCAATGACTATGAATGAAGAATATGATCAATGACTATGAATGAAGAATATGATCAATGACTATGAATGAAGAATATGATCAATGACTATGAATGAAGAATATGATCAATGACTATGAATGAAGAATATGATCAATGACTATGAATGAAGAATATGATCAATGACTATGAATGAAGAATATGATCAATGACTATGAATGAAGAATATGATCAATGACTATGAATGAAGAATATGATCAATGACTATGAATGAAGAATATGATCAATGACTATGAATGAAGAATATGATCAATGACTATGAATGAAGAATATGATCAATGACTATGAATGAAGAATATGATCAATGACTATGAATGAAGAATATGATCAATGACTATGAATGAAGAATATGATCAATGACTATGAATGAAGAATATGATCAATGACTATGAATGAAGAATATGATCAATGACTATGAATGAAGAATATGATCAATGACTATGAATGAAGAATATGATCAATGACTATGAATGAAGAATATGATCAATGACTATGAATGAAGAATATTTAAGTTACCGGATGATGAAAGTGCTATTTTGTCGTCTAGCGATCGGCAGATGTAGAGTATTTAAGTTACCGGATGATGAAAGTGCTATTTTGTCGTCTAGCGATCGGCAGATGTAGAGTATTTAAGTTACCGGATGATGAAAGTGCTATTTTGTCGTCTAGCGATCGGCAGATGTAGAGTATTTAAGTTACCGGATGATGAAAGTGCTATTTTGTCGTCTAGCGATCGGCAGATGTAGAGTATTTAAGTTACCGGATGATGAAAGTGCTATTTTGTCGTCTAGCGATCGGCAGATGTAGAGTATTTAAGTTACCGGATGATGAAAGTGCTATTTTGTCGTCTAGCGATCGGCAGATGTAGAGTATTTAAGTTACCGGATGATGAAAGTGCTATTTTGTCGTCTAGCGATCGGCAGATGTAGAGTATTTAAGTTACCGGATGATGAAAGTGCTATTTTGTCGTCTAGCGATCGGCAGATGTAGAGTATTTAAGTTACCGGATGATGAAAGTGCTATTTTGTCGTCTAGCGATCGGCAGATGTAGAGTATTTAAGTTACCGGATGATGAAAGTGCTATTTTGTCGTCTAGCGATCGGCAGATGTAGAGTATTTAAGTTACCGGATGATGAAAGTGCTATTTTGTCGTCTAGCGATCGGCAGATGTAGAGTATTTAAGTTACCGGATGATGAAAGTGCTATTTTGTCGTCTAGCGATCGGCAGATGTAGAGTATTTAAGTTACCGGATGATGAAAGTGCTATTTTGTCGTCTAGCGATCGGCAGATGTAGAGTATTTAAGTTACCGGATGATGAAAGTGCTATTTTGTCGTCTAGCGATCGGCAGATGTAGAGTATTTAAGTTACCGGATGATGAAAGTGCTATTTTGTCGTCTAGCGATCGGCAGATGTAGAGTATTTAAGTTACCGGATGATGAAAGTGCTATTTTGTCGTCTAGCGATCGGCAGATGTAGAGTATTTAAGTTACCGGATGATGAAAGTGCTATTTTGTCGTCTAGCGATCGGCAGATGTAGAGTATTTAAGTTACCGGATGATGAAAGTGCTATTTTGTCGTCTAGCGATCGGCAGATGTAGAGTATTTAAGTTACCGGATGATGAAAGTGCTATTTTGTCGTCTAGCGATCGGCAGATGTAGAGTATTTAAGTTACCGGATGATGAAAGTGCTATTTTGTCGTCTAGCGATCGGCAGATGTAGAGTATTTAAGTTACCGGATGATGAAAGTGCTATTTTGTCGTCTAGCGATCGGCAGATGTAGAGTATTTAAGTTACCGGATGATGAAAGTGCTATTTTGTCGTCTAGCGATCGGCAGATGTAGAGTATTTAAGTTACCGGATGATGAAAGTGCTATTTTGTCGTCTAGCGATCGGCAGATGTAGAGTATTTAAGTTACCGGATGATGAAAGTGCTATTTTGTCGTCTAGCGATCGGCAGATGTAGAGTATTTAAGTTACCGGATGATGAAAGTGCTATTTTGTCGTCTAGCGATCGGCAGATGTAGAGTATTTAAGTTACCGGATGATGAAAGTGCTATTTTGTCGTCTAGCGATCGGCAGATGTAGAGTATTTAAGTTACCGGATGATGAAAGTGCTATTTTGTCGTCTAGCGATCGGCAGATGTAGAGTATTTAAGTTACCGGATGATGAAAGTGCTATTTTGTCGTCTAGCGATCGGTAGAGGGGTCTAAGGTTTAAGTCAAGGTTAAGTTCCCCCCCTCACCAGCCGATACACATAGCACTGCCCGCCGGCATATGCGTAAAGTATTCCTTTGCCGAATGACGTCTAGTGAATTATGTACGACATTTTGAATTAAGTTATGTTTAAAAAAAATATATATTACCGAAAATGAGTAGAGTGTGAGTAATAAGAATTAAATGATTAAGAAAGATATGGTTTATGTGACGACCCCTCTAGGGTTGTTACAATTATGGTATCAGAGCAAAACCGGGTTCTAAAACCGATTCTGCAGAATGCATTCCAGCACTGACTGTCACATGAGCACACTCCAGCAACTGTAAGTATTTATGATTTCAGTAAATGTCATTAAGTTAAGATGTATCTATAATGATTTGTCTAGGAATCCCAAAATGGTTAGAGGTCAGCAGAGAGAGACCAATGAGGATAGCAATGCCATTGCTCAGTTGACAGAGTTGGTCATGCGCCAATCTCGCCAGATCGAACAGCTAATGGCTGCTAGAGAGGAACAAGGCAACTCCAGTACTAATGCAACTCATGATCATGGGGGTGAGCGTTTCCACCGGCTTCGACCCCCGGAGTTTAATGGACATATTTCAGATCCTATTTATGCTGAGAAGTGGGTTCGAAAGATAAAAGACATGTTTAAGTACGCAAAGGTTGATGAAGTAGATAAGGTCACATATGCTGTCTTTCATTTGGAATTGGGAGCAAGACATTGGTGGGATTCAATCCAGAATACCGCTAATGCAGGAGCTATGACCTAGGAAATGTTTAAGACTGCCTTCTTTGACAAGTACTTCAATAGGACTGTTCGGGCCAACAAGAAGAAGGAGTTTATGAATCTGCGACAAACTGGCTCTGTGACGGACTACATATGCAAATTTGATGCTTTATCACGGTTTGCTCCCCGAATGATTGAAGATGATGAGGACAGGATTTACCAATTTGTTCAAGGACTGAAGCCGAGTTTGTACATGAAAGTAAAGACTGCTGGGATACACAATGTACCATATGGTGAAGTGACGGCTAAGGCCTTGGAGCTGGAAGAGGCGGAAATGACAGCATATGGCCAGCGTGAGCAGCCAAGAAAACACACGAAGGAAACTCAGCCGCCACCACGTCAGAACAAAGGATGGCAGCCGCAACAGAACAGGGGACCACAACAACAACAAGGTATAAAGAGACCCTTCAATCCAAATGATGATCAGGGAAAAGGAAAGCGACCAATAGCCCCTCAATGCCCCACCTGTCAGAAGAACCATCCCGGGGAATGCAAGTTACTTTCTGGCCGCTGTTTTAGATGTGACAAGGTCGGACATGTAGTCAGAGACTGCCCCATGCCACCCGATCCAAACCGAGCAAGAGTAATGCCCCGAGTGTTTGCTATGATGGAAGACGAAGACACCATGCAGCATACGGTCATAACAGGTACAATTATGATCTGTGGTGTTTCTGCTTATACACTTATTGACACGGGTGCCACACACTCATTTATTGCGACCTTGTTTGCGTGTAAGCATAAGTTAGAATACTTGCCAGCTCATAGGCCATATAGTGTGATGTTACCATCGGGAAAGTCCTTGTATTCTGAGCAGATATTGAAAGGCGATATTGTGTCCCTAGGAGATAAGAAGTTATATGTAGAACTGATTGTAGTTGACATGAAGGGATATGAATTTATATTAGGAATGGATTGGTTATCCAAGCATTATGCCACGATAAGTTGTAGGTCTGGATTAGTCGAGTTTCGACCCCCTAATGGAGATCAGTACACCTTCCAATCTATCCCGAAAATAAGTAAGATACCGATTATATTCTCGTTAGAGGCTCAGCGGTTATTGAAAGATGGTTGTGAGAGTTATCTAGCCAGTGTGATCGATAATCGGGTAAAGAACAAAGTAGAGCTACAAGATATTTCTATAATTAAAGAGTTCCCTGACGTGTTTATGGATGATTTGCCAGGATTACCGCCCGATAGAGAAATAGAATTTTTAATTGATACGTATCCCGAAGCATTACCCGTATCTAAGAATCCTTATCGCATGGCACCTGTCGAGCTAAAGGAGTTAAAATTCCAACTACAGGAATTAGTAGACAAGGGATTCATACGCCCTAGTAGTTCTCCCTGGGGTGCACCTGTGTTGTTCATTAAAAAGAAAGATGGTTCCCTCAGAATGTGCATAGACTATAGAGAGCTAAATAAGTTAACCATTAAGAATAAATACCCCTTGCCCTGTATTGATGACTTGTTTGACCAATTGCAAGGAGCTAAAGTGTTTTCAAAGATTGATTTGCGTTCGGGGTACTATCAACTGAAGGTTAAGGAAAGTGATATACCTAAGACAGCTTTTAGGACCCGCTATGGACATTATGAATTCCTTGTGATGTCGTTTGGGTTAACCAATGCACCTGCAGCTTTTATGGATTTGATGAATCGAGTGTTTCGTGATTACTTGGACAAGTTTGTGATTGTATTTATAGATGATATTCTCATATACTCACAAGCTGAGGCTGACCATATGGAACACTTAAGGATAGTTTTGACCACCCTGAGACAGCAACAACTTTATGCCAAGTTATCCAAATGTGAGTTCTGGTTGTATAAGGTTAACTTTTTAGGCCATGTCATTTCTGCTGAGGGTATATCAGTAGATCCAACTAAGATTCAGGCAGTTAAGGACTGGCCACAGCCAAGGAATGTTAGTGAAGTCCGCAGTTTTCTTGGTTTGGCAGGCTATTATAGGAAGTTTATTAAGGGATTTTCTATGTTAGCTAAGCCTTTAACTAGTTTGACAAAGAAGGACACCAAGTACTCTTGGACCGAAGCTTGTGAAGATGGCTTCCAGACACTTAAGCTGAAGTTAACGACAACTCCACTTTTTACTCTCTCAACTGAAGGAGGAAAGTTTAGTGTTTATTGTGATGCATCCAAAGTTGGACTGGGGTGTGTTTTGATGCAAGAAGGCAAGGTTATAGCGTATGCCTCTAGGCAGCTAAAGAATTATGAACAGAACTACCCCACTCACGATTTGGAGTTAGCCGCAGTTGTGTTTGCATTAAAGATTTGGAGACATTATCTGTATGGACAACAGTGTGAGGTATTTTCCGACCATAAAAGCCTGAAGTACCTCTTTACTCAAAAGGAATTAAACATGAGACAGAGACGTTGGTTAGAATTTGTTAAAAACTATGACTTCGAAATTAAGTATCATCCAGGTAAGGCTAATGTTGTAGCCGATGCTTTAAGCAGAATGTCAACGACAATGCAACCCGCATTATCAACCATGTCTATACCTTTGAGGAAGGAAGTTCAGAGGTTCGAATTGGAAATAGTTCCCGAGCTGTCAGCTTTACTGGCTGATTTATTTATCCGACCAACTATTTTGGACAGGATCAAGGAGGCACAACAAAAGGATTCGAAGGAGAATAGTAGCATGATGAATAAGTTAAAGGACATCTCCTCGGAGTTCAGTCTCTCTAGTGATGGCACTTTGAAATTTAAGAACCGATGGTACATTCCGAATGATAAGGAGTTGCGTGAGTTGATCTTGGCTGAAGCTCATTCTTCTTCCTTTTCTGTGCATCCTGGTAGCACCAAGATGTATCGGGATTTAAGGTTACATTATTGGTGGCCAAATATGAAGAGAGATGTTGCTATGTATGTGGAGTCATGTTTGATATGCCAACAGGTTAAGGCAGAAAACCAACGCCCAGGAGGTACCCTTCAACCCCCTACCAATCCCTGAATGGAAGTGGGAAAACATTGCTATGGATTTTGTAGTAGGTTTGCCAAAGACAACTAAAGGACATGATAGTATTTGGGTCGTGGTTGATAGAATGACAAAGTCGGCACACTTTATACCTGTAAGAATGACCTTCAAAATGGACCAGCTTGCTGATCTGTATGTCCAAGAAATCATCAGATTGCATGGAGTTCCTTTATCTATTGTATCCGATCGTGATCCTAGATTCACCTCAAGGTTTTGGCAAAGCTTACAAGGCACATTAGGATCAAAATTATCTTTCAGCACTGCCTTCCACCCACAAACCGATGGACAATCTGAACGGACGATTCAAATACTTGAGGATATGTTGAGGTCATGTGCGCTTGAGTTCCAGACATCATGGAGTCGATACCTGCCATTGGTTGAATTCTCTTACAACAATAGTTACCAATCCACCGTAGGTATGGCACCTTATGAGGCACTGTATGGCAGGAAGTGCAGGTCACCTTTGTACTGGGATGAGGTCGGTGAAGCAAAACTCCTAGGTCCCGAGATTTTGCAACAGATGTCGAACAAGATTACCACTATTAGGAAAAGAATGATAACTGCACAGAGCCGACATAAGAGTTATGCAGACCAGAGGAGAAGAGACCTTGAATTTTCTGTTGGCGATGAAGTTTTCTTGAGGATTTCACCATTTAAAGGAGTTTTAAGATTTGGTAAGAAAGAAAAGCTAAACCCACGAATTATTGGACCATTCCCCATCTTAGAAAGGATTGGCAGTACGACATATAGATTGCAATTGCCTCCAGCGCTGGAAAAGGTGCATAATGTGTAACACCCTTAATTCCGTACCCGTATTTCCGTAATAAATTTTTCATTTTATACTTTTTACTTTTCTATGCTTTAAATAAAACTTTGTACGGAATAAAAACTAAAGTTGAAAACAGAACTGAAATCGGAATTAAATTTGAACCTTAAAAGCATTTAAAACAAACTATAAAACAATAAAAAGAAAACACTTAAAAACATTAATTAAAAACATTAAAACAGATCAGAAAAGAGGGAGGGCAAAATCGGAATTCTGCCCTCAAAAGTAGCAGCGACCAGGCGCTGCTATATGCAGCGCTCGGTCGCTGAGTGCTGTCGCTGAGCAGCGATCGATCTCTGCTCGGCAGCAGAGATCGATCGCTGCACTGGAAGGCAACCACAGCGATCGATCTCTGCGCCGTGCAGAGATCGATCGCTGCACTAGGCAGCGATCTCGATCACTGCTAGCTATGGCAGCGATCGATCTCTGCTCTGCAGCAGAGATCGATCGCTGCAAGCATGCAGCGATTTCCTCCCGACTTCCAACCTTCAACACTTATCATTTTTTACAGCATTTAACATATCTGTTTGCTCTCTGGAATCCGATTTCCAGAGAGCAAACCTCCTTTTCTTTACACCAAATTTCCATATAACTCACAACTTAAATCTACTTAAATCCAATTTAAACGTATTCTAAACTCAATCGACTCGAGTCGGACTTTGCGAAGTCCAACTGCGTGGATAGCTCTAAACATCGAGCATAACCGTATCAACCTAAAACCAATCAAAACATTTCCAAAACATTCATTAAACAGTTTAAACCAAAACGTTTTACATACAATTACCAAAACGTGATCTAATCCCTATCCAGATCCAAACAACCTAAGTATACTATACAATTATCAACTCAAAACATTCCAAAATAAACCCAGAGTTCAGACATACATCCCCACGGGTCATATTGCGCCTCGACTGCCCAGCGCACTCCCACGAGCATCATCCATCAACTGCCTCCGACATCAGGAGGAGGAACGTCGTCCTCACCTGGATCTACGTCACCTAGCAGATCACCTACACCATACAGACACATATGAGATATTGAAATCTCAGTAAGCTACGTAAATGCAGATGCATGCGTGCGTATGCCATTTAGAAATCATGCTCAGATTCAGATTACAGATACAGAATTACAGATTACAGATTCATTACGTCACAGACAGACAGAATTGTCACCGAAACCTCTACCCACTAAGCGGAGAGGGCCCATCCAGCGGTCGGACTACCCTTTCCACCTAGAGAGGGGGGTACACGCTTGCAACACGCACAGCCGTGCCTGAGCCCCATCCCGCGTGACCAGAAACAGACAGATTACGTTTATTCATTCAGATTCCGTTACAGATTTCATTTCAGATATACGTTCCTTTTCTTAAAAACACGTGCAGAAATTCCTTTTCATGACTTTCGAAAACCGTGATGCATGAACAGTTCATATCAGCGGAAAGTAAACAAACAGTTCATATCAGCAGACAATATAACATAACCTATAAACAATTAACCTAACTACCCAACCTAAACAACGTAAAACAAGGAACCCTCAAGGATCCTTGATACGACGACGAAGTATGGTGTAGACCTTTCGGTCAAGCAAGTCACGAGAACTTACCTTGAGCGCGCTGGATTTCAAACTTCGTCCACGGGAGTCGTGTCTGAGACAAAACACGATATTTGCCGTTAAAACCAATTTAAACCATAAATGTCCAAATTTCAAAACTTAGCTAAAGAATTCTCCTAAATTTTTCACTTAGCTAATTAAAGCTTTTCGAACATTAATTATAGCTCGATTATCCAAGTTAATGAGTTTTCCCCTAAAACCCGAAATTTTACCAATTTATAACTTTTTCACAAATCGACTTTTCTTCGTCCAATAACGTTCGATACGTTCAATATATACGTAATTATAGCTAACCTATTAATTACGAAGCCTAAATCGCGTTTTTAACGGAAAACCTAATTTAAACCCTAACCCTAAATCGAACTAAAACTCGAAACAAACGCTCAGAGATTGAAGCTACATACCGAGAGTAGCGAGAGAGGAAGAAATGACGAAGATCGGAGGAAAAACGGAGGAGAACGGAGGTCGGAATCGACAGAAATCGCCGGCGGCCGTGAGAGGGTTTGCTCTCTGTTTTCGTGCGATCCAGAGAGAAAAAGAAAGAAAGAGAGAAAGTGAGGGAGAAAGAGAGATTTGTGATATTTTATAAAAATTGATTTGCAAATTACCATTTTGCCCTTATTTGATTTTTATATTAGTTTCGTCCTTCGTTTCGTTAATCGTCTAACGATTCGGATACTCGAAAACTTCATATTTTGCCAATAACTTCTATTCATTGCCAGGGATTTATTAAAACTGTTCGTTCGCAATTTGGACCTCGTTCGATATTTTTACGAGAACGTCTTTTACATTACGAAAAGTGTATTTACTCGGAATGTAGTGTTTGATCTCCGAAAATTCCCGTAATTTCCTTAAAATTTTTATTATTCGTTAGAATCGTACTGACGCTTTCTTTTTGTGAATCGGACCTGATTTGATATATTTACCAAAATGCCATTAAATAAGGAAATGATAATATAATCAAAGGTCCGTACAAACCGGATATTACATAATGTTTTCCATGTGTCAATGTTAAGGAAATGCATACGGGATCCTACACATGTTGTTAAGCCAGTGGATGTCGAAATTGAACCATCGCTAATGTATGAAGAGAAGCCGGTGCAAATTTTGGAATCTGCAGTAAAAACCCTGAGGAATAAAGAAATTCCACTGGTGAAAGTTTTATGGATGAATCATGGTATCGAGGAAGCCACATGGGAAAGACAGCAGGACATGATGGACAGATATCCTGAACTCTTCGCTTGATCAATCTTCGGGGATGAAAATTTTGTTTAAGGAGGGGTGGATGTAACACCCGACAACTTCAAGCCGGTGACTTCCTAAACTGTATTAACGGTCACGAATATTCAATCTTCACGGTTTAGGGTTTTATTCCAAGCTTAATTAATTACATGTGGATCTAAACTAGGTTGAGTGGCAAAGTTGTAATAATGGAGGGTTGAGGCCAGTATTTAAAGAAAAAGGAAAGGATTTAAATCTCATTTAAACCACTGTAGCCGACATCCCTAATTCCCGGCGATTTCTTCTCTCCCAAGCTCTCGCTCTCTGTCAGCTGGAAATCCCTCCTTCGATGATCGGTTTCCTTGCTGCTTCTCAGCTACTTTGTGCTCGAGGTACGAGTTTGACAATGTAACTATCTTTCAGTAGTTAAGCTCTGTTTCAGCTATGTGTTGAGGTTCTGGATTCTTCAATGGCCGAGTATTAGTAAGAATATTTAAAATCGAAATGTAGTAATATCATTCCGAATCGATTTTGGACATTAAACAAACAACCCTGAGATATCGCTTATCGAATCTGTTTGTTCTGGGTTTTGGATTTCAAACTGTATAGAGAACTATACTAAGGATTCGGGAGTGACTGTAGCTATTAGATCTTAGGATGACTTGTGATTAGAACTAATAGGATTTTGTTTTAACTACTGCAATGTAAATGTTTTAGGTGAGAAAGTTGGAGGAGAAAGGAGCTCAAATTGCTAAGGAGACCAAGTAAGTGAATGTACAGGTTTCTTGGTCATTAGGACCCTACATCAAAGGATGCTAGGTAGAGACTCATATGATGAATAGAAGTTTCCCTTATGTTACTATCTATTGTTTATGCTGATGATTAGCTCAGTGGTAAAGTTTCATGTCGAATGGTACTCAGTTCTGTAGCTTGATGATTTAAGAATTTTCATGTCCATGCATCATGAATGTTTTATGCATATGAAAATGTTTTAAGAGCATGTCTTCGCATGAACAAGATAAGAATATAAAACTTATGCAACGTGAATTAAGAGAGGGTTGGGGGCGGTTTGGCATATGTCACTGTCCAAAAGAAGGACCATGTACGACCCGCAAGGGAACTATGTGCACTCTCACTGTCAAACCCCCTTTACCGGCACAAATCTCCTCTTAATCCACACAACTTAAATGAAGAATATGATCAATGACTATGAATGAAGAATATGATCAATGACTATGAATGAAGAATATGATCAATGACTATGAATAGAAGATGACTATGAATGAAGAATATGATCAATGACTATGAATGAAGAATATGATCAATGACTATGAATGAAGAATATGATCAATGACTATGAATGAAGAATATGATCAATGACTATGAATGAAGAATATGATCAATGACTATGAATGAAGAATATGATCAATGACTATGAATGAAGAATATGATCAATGACTATGAATGAAGAATATGATCAATGACTATGAATGAAGAATATGATCAATGACTATGAATGAAGAATATGATCAATGACTATGAATGAAGAATATGATCAATGACTATGAATGAAGAATATGATCAATGACTATGAATGAAGAATATGATCAATGACTATGAATGAAGAATATGATCAATGACTATGAATGAAGAATATGATCAATGACTATGAATGAAGAATATGATCAATGACTATGAATGAAGAATATGATCAATGACTATGAATGAAGAATATGATCAATGACTATGAATGAAGAATATGATCAATGACTATGAATGAAGAATATGATCAATGACTATGAATGAAGAATATGATCAATGACTATGAATGAAGAATATGATCAATGACTATGAATGAAGAATATGATCAATGACTATGAATGAAGAATATGATCAATGACTATGAATGAAGAATATGATCAATGACTATGAATGAAGAATATGATCAATGACTATGAATGAAGAATATGATCAATGACTATGAATGAAGAATATGATCAATGACTATGAATGAAGAATATGATCAATGACTATGAATGAAGAATATGATCAATGACTATGAATGAAGAATATGATCAATGACTATGAATGAAGAATATGATCAATGACTATGAATGAAGAATATGATCAATGACTATGAATGAAGAATATGATCAATGACTATGAATGAAGAATATGATCAATGACTATGAATGAAGAATATGATCAATGACTATGAATGAAGAATATGATCAATGACTATGAATGAAGAATATGATCAATGACTATGAATGAAGAATATGATCAATGACTATGAATGAAGAATATGATCAATGACTATGAATGAAGAATATGATCAATGACTATGAATGAAGAATATGATCAATGACTATGAATGAAGAATATGATCAATGACTATGAATGAAGAATATGATCAATGACTATGAATGAAGAATATGATCAATGACTATGAATGAAGAATATGATCAATGACTATGAATGAAGAATATGATCAATGACTATGAATGAAGAATATGATCAATGACTATGAATGAAGAATATGATCAATGACTATGAATGAAGAATATGATCAATGACTATGAATGAAGAATATGATCAATGACTATGAATGAAGAATATGATCAATGACTATGAATGAAGAATATGATCAATGACTATGAATGAAGAATATGATCAATGACTATGAATGAAGAATATGATCAATGACTATGAATGAAGAATATGATCAATGACTATGAATGAAGAATATGATCAATGACTATGAATGAAGAATATGATCAATGACTATGAATGAAGAATATGATCAATGACTATGAATGAAGAATATGATCAATGACTATGAATGAAGAATATGATCAATGACTATGAATGAAGAATATGATCAATGACTATGAATGAAGAATATGATCAATGACTATGAATGAAGAATATGATCAATGACTATGAATGAAGAATATGATCAATGACTATGAATGAAGAATATGATCAATGACTATGAATGAAGAATATGATCAATGACTATGAATGAAGAATATGATCAATGACTATGAATGAAGAATATGATCAATGACTATGAATGAAGAATATGATCAATGACTATGAATGAAGAATATGATCAATGACTATGAATGAAGAATATGATCAATGACTATGAATGAAGAATATGATCAATGACTATGAATGAAGAATATGATCAATGACTATGAATGAAGAATATGATCAATGACTATGAATGAAGAATATGATCAATGACTATGAATGAAGAATATGATCAATGACTATGAATGAAGAATATGATCAATGACTATGAATGAAGAATATGATCAATGACTATGAATGAAGAATATGATCAATGACTATGAATGAAGAATATGATCAATGACTATGAATGAAGAATATGATCAATGACTATGAATGAAGAATATGATCAATGACTATGAATGAAGAATATGATCAATGACTATGAATGAAGAATATGATCAATGACTATGAATGAAGAATATGATCAATGACTATGAATGAAGAATATGATCAATGACTATGAATGAAGAATATGATCAATGACTATGAATGAAGAATATGATCAATGACTATGAATGAAGAATATGATCAATGACTATGAATGAAGAATATTTAAGTTACCGGATGATGTAAGTGTTATTTCATCGCCCAGTGACCGGTAGATGTAGAGTGTTTAAGTTACCGGATGATGAAAGTGCTATTATGTCGTCTAGCGATCGACAGATGTAGAGTATTTAAGTTACCAGATGATAAAAGTGCTTATTTTGTCGTCTAGCGATTGGCAGATGTAGAGTATTTAAGTTACCGGATGATGTAAGTGCTATTTTGTCGTCTAGCGATCGGCAGATGTAGAGTATTTAAGTTACCGGATGATGTAAGTGCTATTTTGTCGTCTAGCGATCGGTAGATGTAGAGCGTTTAAGCCATCGGATGATGAGAGTGTTATTTTGTCATCTAGTGATCGGCAGATGTAGTGTAATAAAGTCACCAGGATGATGAGGCTGTTATTTGTCGTTTAGTGACCGGGTCATGTTTTTAATTATTCACGTGAGAAGCACATGTTCACCGATGATGTCCCCTTATTTCACTGGATGATCTAAAGAGTCCCTTTACCAGATGATATAAACATGGTTTTGTCGTCTAGTGACCGGTAGATGTGGTTTTATTCCTCAATCGGCAGGTGCAGTCTAAAGGTTTAAGTTTCCCTTCACCAGCCGATACACATAGCACTGCCCGCCGACAGATGCGTAAAGTATTCCTTTGCCGAATGACGTCTAGTGAATTATGTACGACATTTTGAGTTAAGTTATGTTTAAAAAAAATATATATTACCGAAAATGAGTAGAGTGTGAGTAATAAGAATTAAATGATTAAGAAAGATATGGTTTATGTGACGACCCCTCTGGGGTTGTTACAGTAACATGACTGGTGGTTAGAACCAAAGTTATTCATTTCACCTTAAAGGTTTTAACTTAAAATGACAAGAATGACATATATTGAGGACCCAATAGCCTTCATGGACGCGTAATTATGACCTAGTAATGCGTTTGATGATGTATAAGAAACTTCACTTCATTCTATTTGTCCCAAATGAACTTAACATATCAAGCAAATGAGGTTCACTATTACATGACTTGTTGTTAGAATCTAAGTTATCCATTTAACCTTCAAGAATTTAAATTAAAGTGATGAGAACGACGTGTATTGAGGTCCCAATCACCTTTCTGGTTGCGTAATTAAGACTTAGTAATGCGGTTGATGAAGTATAAGAAACTTCACTTCATTCTATTTGTTCCAAAAGAACTTATCGTATCAAGCAAATGAGGTTCACTATTACATGACTTGTGGTTAGAATCTAAGTTATCCATTTAACCTTCAAGAATTTAAATTAAAGTGATGAGAACGACGTGTATTGAGGTCCCAATCACCTTTCTGGTTGCGTAATTAAGACTTAGTAATGCGTTTGATGAAGTATAAGAAACTTCACTTCATTCGATTTGTTCCAAAAGAACTTAACGTATCAAGCAAATGAGGTTCACTGTTGCATGACTTGTGGTTAGAAGTTAAGTTATCCATTTCACCTTCAAGATTTTAACTTAAAGTGATGAGAACGACGTGTATTGAGGTCCCAATCACCTTTCTGGTTGCGTAATTAAGACTTAGTAATGCGGTTGATGAAGTATAAGAAACTTCACTTCATTCTATTTGTTCCAAATTAACTTAACATATCAAGAAAATGAGTTTCACTGTTACATGACTTGTGGTTAGAACTTAAGTTATCCATTTCACTTTCAAGATTTTAACTTAAAGTGATGAGAACAACGTGTATTGAGGTCCCAATCACCTTCCTAGTCTCATAATTATGACTTAGTAATGCGTTTGATGAAGTATAAGAAACTTCACTTCATTCGATTTGTTCCAAAAGAAATTAACCTATCAAGCAAATGAGGATCACTGTGGCATGACTTGTGGTTAGAACCAAAGTTATCAATTTCACTTTCAAGGTTTTAACTTAAAGTAATCAGAACGACGTGTATTAAGGTCCAAATAACCTTTTATGGACGCATAATTAAGACTTAGTATTGCGTTTGATGAAGTATAACAAAACTTCACTTCATTCGATTTGTTCCAAAAGAACTTATCGTATCAAGCAAATGAGGTTCACTGCTGCATGACTTGTGGTTATAACTTAAGTTCTCAATTTCACTTTCAAGGTTTTAACTTAAAGTAATCAGAACGACTTGTATTAAGGTCCAAATAACATTTATGGACGCGTAATTAAGACTTAGTATTGCGCTTGATGAAGTATAACAAAACTTCACTTCATTCGATTTGTTCCAAAAGAACTTAACGTATCAAGTAAATGAGGTTCGGTGTACATAACTTGTGGTTAAAACCTAAGTTATCCATTTCAACTTCAAGGTTTCAACTTAAATTAATCAGAACGACGTGTATTGAGGTCTAAGTAACCTTCATGGACGCGTAAATAAGACTTAATATTGCGTTTGATGAAGTATAAAAAAATTCACTTCATTAGATTTGTTTCAAAACAACTTAACGTATCAAGAAAATGAGGTTCACTGTTACATGACTTGTGGTTGGAAACTAAGTTATTCATTTCATCTTCAATATTTTAACTTAAAGTGATGAGAACGACGTGTATTGATGTCCCAATATGTAACGACCCTTAAACCTAACCCTTAATTTCCACATAAAATTTTTCTTTTTCATTTTAGGTGGACTTTAAAATGTTTAAGCGGAATTTACATCGTCTAAATCATTCGGAGAATTGAAAACCTTTCGAAAACCATTAGGATAATAGTTAAAACAAATAAATAAATCTATTAAAACATTTAATACAATCGGCCATCGCACAGGGAGGGGCAAAAAGGGACTTTGTCCAATGAAAATGAGGGGCGATCGATCGCCCATATTGGGCGATCGATCACTGTCGGGCGACTGATCGCCTGGCAGATCGCCCCTTGTGGCGATCCGTCACTGTGCTGAGCGATCGCCCAGCGATCATTCGGCACCTTCTCTGGAAAATCCAGAGAAGTTGCTACCACCATGCCGATCGATCACCCCTAGCGGCGATCGATCGGCATGCTCTCTGGAATGAATTCCAGAGAGCTGCCCTCCCTTTCTCCTCTATCTTTTCCTTTTTTTTTTCCTTCTTCCTTCGACATTACCCTGCACACTAAACTCACACACACTACAACACACTTCTTTCTCATTCCTTTTTCACAACACCTTTACATACATTTCACAAACACTTCCAACTCGAAAATTACTATCACACCCATACTTTTCGCACGATATCACTCACCCGTTCACCAACTCAAAATACATTTAAAAGATAACTAAATTTCACGAAAACGAACCACGTGGTTCCGTTTAAAAGTTTAACATTTCTTCCTGTTTAAAAAAATACCAAAACATTTCAAAATGCTTTCAATTTCCCAAAAGAAAAACACCACAAACTACCTATCCAGATCCTAGCATCCTAATATGTTTATCTATACAAATTTCCTATATTCTTTCTATTGAATCCCAAAACATTTACCTACGTCCCCCCACGGGTCAAAATCACGCCCCGACTGCCAGCGCACTCCCGCGAGCCATCATTCCTCAACGTGCTCATACTTCAGCGGAGGGACATCATCCTCACCTGTCTCGAAATCACCTACACCATAAAGACACCTATGAGATAAAAATCTCAGTAAGCCCTACGTAAATGCTAATGCATGATTATGTATGCTCTGTACTATGAAAACCGTCCATGTCAATGCATATATCCGTACGTGTCAGTCTATGGTTATCGAAAATGCTCGACAGATGGATAGGGCACGTCAAGCGATTAGACAACCCACACCATCTGAAGGGGGGGAAACCCGCTCACCACGGAACGCCAGGTCTGAACCTCATCCCCGATAACCCCATGTCGTGGTTGTTTACTGTGATACTTTACTTGCCTTTACATGCATGTTCTTTTCATGAAATCCGTGCGTAAATTCATTTTCATGTCGTTTTTAAAACCGTGATGCATGAACGGTTCAATATAACATAAAGTAAACAATCACATGTGTACCATCAAGACGATAAACAAACAACATATAAAAACAACTAATCCTAACTACCCAAAACAATTTAAACAAACAATCCTCAAGGTTCCTCGAGACAACTTTGACATATGGTGTAGGCCTATCGGCCAGAGTAAGTCACGAGAACTTACCTCGTGTCATTGCACACCGAGCTCCATCCACGAGCGTTTGTTCGCCTATACATTTCACAATATACACGTTAAACCGAGTCTAAATCCTCAAACTTCAAAAGAAATACCATGTCCTAACTAAGGAAAAATCTCCTAAACTCTATTCTAGTTCGTTGAGGCATTTCATCGAACAATTCACGCTCGAGATTTTAAAAACTCCATTAATGGAGGTTTTTAAGCTCCAACTTAACCAAATTTCGAATATACCTCACAAATCGGTAAACAAAGCTCCGACGACAATCAATACGTCCATTAGAGGCATAACCAAGCTCAACCTATCAATTTCAAACAATGATTCACGTTTTCGACAAAAACCCTAATCGTTTTAGACCTTAGAAATTGATACATAACGTCCCAAAAGCTTAGAGCCTTACCTAGAGAGCGATGACGGAAGAGAAACGTAGAGACTTGAGTCGCCGGAGGACAAGCTTCGACCACGGAGAGGAGAATCGCCGAAGGGGAGGGGAATAATCGCGCGGTGAGGGAGAGGAATGGAAATTACGTGGGTG
Organism: Begonia masoniana; assembly: GCA_022432975.1. Classification (NCBI taxonomy): domain Eukaryota; kingdom Viridiplantae; phylum Streptophyta; class Magnoliopsida; order Cucurbitales; family Begoniaceae; genus Begonia; species Begonia masoniana. The sequence continues at coordinate 40,251,284 of CM039512.1, forward strand.
AGGGGAAAATGAAGGAGTTTTTGTTTTTAATTAGAATTTTGGTTTGACAATTACTAAATCGCCCCTTGTCTCATTTTCTATTTCTTTCTCCGAATTATTTCGTTATTTAACAAACGATCCTATTTTCCAAAATTCTCAAATTTCACCATAATTTTAACTTTATTATTACGGCTTCGTTAAAACTTTCCATTCGTAAAACGGACTTAATTTGAAGTATTTACAAAAATGCAGATAATATTGGAATATTATAAATCCCGTAAAGTCGGGTATTACACAATAACCTTCCTGGATGCGTAATTAAGACTTAGTAATGTTTTTGATGGAATATAAGAAACTTCACTTCATTCGATTTGTTCCAAAGGAACTTAACGTATCAAGCAAATGAGGTTCACTGTTACATGACTGGTTGTTAGAACCGAAGTTATTCATTTCCCTTTCAAGGTATTAACTTAAATTGACAAGAACGACGTGTATTGAGGACCCAATAGCCTTCCTGGACGCGTAATTAACACTTAGTATTGCGTTTGATGAAGTATAAGAAACTTCACTTCATTCTATTTGTTCCAAATGAAGATAACGTATCAGGCAAATGAGGTTCACTTTTACATGACTTGTGGTTAGAACTTAAGTTATCCATTTCACCTTCAAGATTTTAACTTAAAGTGATTAGAACAACTTGTATTGAGCTCCCGATCACCTTCCTGGTCGCGTAATTATGACTTAGTAATGCGTTTGCTGAAGTATAAGAAACTTCACTTCATTCGATTTGTTCCAAAAGAACTTAACGTATCAAGAAAATGAGGTTCACTGTTACATGAGTTGTGGTTAGAACCTAAGTTATCCATTTCACTTTCAAGGTTTTAACTTAAAGTACTCAGAACGATGTGTATTAAGGTCCAAATAACCTTCATGGACGCGTAATTAAGACTTAGTATTGCGTTTGATGAAGTATAACAAAACTTCACTTCATTCGATTTATTCCAAAAGAACTTAACGTATCAAGCAAATGAGGTTCACTGTTACATAACTTGTGGTAAGAACCTAAATTATCATTTTCACCTTCATGGTTTTAACTTAAAGTAATCAGAACGACGTGCATTGAGGTCTAAGTAACCTTCATGGACGCGTAATTAAGACTTAGTATTGCGTTTGATGAAGTATAACAAAACTTCACTTCATTCGATTTGTTCCAAAAGAATTTAACGTATCAAGCAAATGAGGTTCACTGTCACATGACTTGTGGTTCGAACCTCAGTTATCTGTTCCACCTTCAAGGTTTTAACTTAAAGTGATGAAAACGATGTGTATTTAGGTCCCAATAACCTTTCTAAACGCGTAATTAAGACTTAGTATTGCGTTTGATGAAGTATAAGAAAGTTCACTTCATTCGATTTGTTCCAAAAGAACCTAACGTATCAAGCAAATGAGGTTCCCTGTTACATGACTTGTGGTTAGAACCTAAATTATCCATTTCACCTTCTGGTTTTAACTTATAGTTACCAGAACGAAGTGTAATGAGAACCCAATAGCCTTCATGTACGCGTAATTAAGACTTAGTAATGCCTCTGATGAAGTATAAGAAACTTCACTTCATTCGATTTGTTCCAAAAGAACTTAACTTATCAAGAAAATGAGGTTCACTGTTACATGACTTGTGGTTGGAACCTATGTTATCAATTTCACCTTCAAGATTTTAACTTAAAGTGATGAGAACGACGTGTATTGAGGTCCCAATAACCTTCCTGGACGCGTAATTAAGACTTAGTAAGGCGTTTGATGAAGTATAAGAAATTTCACTTCATTCGATTTGTTCAAAAAATACTTAACGTATCAACCAAATGAGGTCACTGTTACATGACTTGTGGTTAGAACCGAAGTTATCCATTTCACCTTTAAGGTTTTAACTTATAATGACAAGAACGACGTGTATTGAGGACCCAATAGCCTTCATGGACGCATAATTAAGACTTAGTAATGCGTTTGATGAAGTATAAGAAACTTCACTTCATTCAATTTGTCCCAAATGAACTTAACGTATCAAGCAATTGAGGTTCATTGTTACATGACTTGTGGTTAGAACCTAAGTTATCCTTTTCACTTTCAAGATTTTAACTTAAAGTGATGAGAACGACGTGTATTGATGTCCCAATAACCTTCCTGGATGCGTAATTAAGACTTAGTAATGTGTTTGATGGAGTATAAGAAACTTCACTTCATTCGATTTGTTCCAAAAGAACTTGACCTATCAAGCAAATGAGGTTCACTGTTACATGACTGGTGGTTAGAACCGAAGTTATCTATTTCACCTTTAAGGTTTTAACTTAAAGTGACAAGAAGGACGTGTATTGAGGTCCCAATAGCCTTCATGGACGCGTAATTAAGACTTAGTAATGCGTTTGATGAAGTATAAGAAACTTCACTTCATTCAATTTGTCCCAAATGAACTTAACGTATCAAGCAATTGAGGTTCATTGTTACATGACTTGTGGTTAGAACCTAAGTTATCCTTTTCACTTTCAAGATTTTAACTTAAAGTGATGAGAACGACGTGTATTGATGTCCCAATAACCTTCCTGGATGCGTAATTAAGACTTAGTAATGTGTTTGATGGAGTATAAGAAACTTCACTTCATTCGATTTGTTCCAAAAGAACTTGACGTATCAAGCAAATGAGGTTCACTGTTACATGACTGGTGGTTAGAACCGAAGTTATCTATTTCACCTTTAAGGTTTTAACTTAAAGTGACAAGAAGGACGTGTATTGAGGTCCCAATAGCCTTCATGGACGCGTAATTAAGACTTAGTAATGCGTTTGATGAAGTATAAGAAACTTCACTTCATTCAATTTGTTTCAAATGAACTTAACGTATCAAGCAATTGGGGTTCACTTTTACATGACTGGTGGTTAGAACCGAAGTTATCTATTTCACCTTTAAAGTTTTCACTTAAAGTGACAAGAACGACGTGTATTGAGGTCCCAATAGCCTTCATGGACGCGTAATTAAGGCTTAGTAATGCGTTTGATGAAGTATAAGAATTTTCATTCATTCATTGTTCCAAATCAACTTAACGTATCAAGCAATTGAGGTTCACTGTTACATGACTTGTGTTAGAACCTAGTTATCCATTCACTTTCAAGATTTTAACTTAAGTGATGAGAACGACTTGTATTCAGGTCCCAATCACCTTCCTGTCACGTAATTAAGACTTAGTTATGCGTTATGGAAGGAAGAAGTAATGCGTTTGATGAAGTATAAGAAACTTCACTTCATTCAATTTGTTTCAAATGAACTTAACGTATCAAGCAATTGGGGTTCACTTTTACATGACTGGTGGTTAGAACCGAAGTTATCTATTTCACCTTTAAAGTTTTCACTTAAAGTGACAAGAACGACGTGTATTGAGGTCCCAATAGCCTTCATGGACGCGTAATTAAGGCTTAGTAATGCGTTTGATGAAGTATAAGAATTTTCACTTCATTCAATTTGTTCCAAATCAACTTAACGTATCAAGCAATTGAGGTTCACTGTTACATGACTTGTGGTTAGAACCTAAGTTATCCATTTCACTTTCAAGATTTTAACTTAAAGTGATGAGAACGACTTGTATTCAGGTCCCAATCACCTTCCTGGTCACGTAATTAAGACTTAGTTATGCGTTTGATGAAGAATAAGAAACTTTCCTTCATTCGATTTGTTCCAAAAGAACTTAACGTATCAAGCAAACGAGGTTCCCTGTTACCTAACTTGTGGTTAGCACCTAAGTTATCCATTTCACCTTCAAGGTTTTAACTTAAAGTAATAAGAACGACGTGTATTGAGGTCCCAGTAACATTCATGGATGCGTAATTAAGACTTAGTATTGTGTTTGATGAAGTATAATGATGCGAACCTCAGATAGAAAGGACCCGGGACACGATAAAAACACGGAATAATTTAAGGGAATGCCTTTTTGATTCAATAACAAAGCAAGGAACTAAGACCCTAATCGAAGAATTCGATGGAATCCTAGTTATCAAAACAGGAGCTTGACCCGAGCCATACCCATTGGCTGAACGGAAGGTATCAAAATAGGAGCTTGACCCAGACCAAACTAGTTGGTTAGAACCAAAGCTATCAAGCGAGATTCTTCAAGTATGACTTGAAGAAGATCGTTTTTCTTCGCAAAAAACTAAACAGAAATTCTCTTTAAAAACTCAATCTTTTTAATTCAAACTTGTTCCTTTATTAAATCAAATAGTTTTGCCGTTAAATAGGCTACACATTAAAATTAAATTAAATAATTAAAAAAATGAAAATAAATATAAAATAACTAATAAAATCGTGAGATAATGATCCTTTGCATGATAAGATATCATCTCACGTTTAAACTATGTTTGAATATGATTTGAGTAGATTCTGTCGGATAAAATCTCTCATATGTGATTTGTTTGGATTTGCATGTGCTTCACATGTGACTTTTTAATTCTTACACGTGCATGTGCTTGACATATGTAAATCTTCATGCATCTTTAGCCTCCCTTGCTTCAAAAGATCTTCCAATAATTTTGGGCTTCTTGCTCTTGTCATAGGGCTGCGGGTATCTTCAATTGGATCCTTGTTCTTGGGATTTTACTTGGACTCAACTTGGATCACATCATAAACCAAGCAATGTGGATCTTTATCTCTTTCCAACCCACGTGAATCTTTATCTCTTTGTACTTTATGTGAATCCCTACCCTTCTACTCCAATCCATTGGGATTTGTGTAGCCTAATTCCGTGCCTTGTGTGTCTTATTTTGCCAAGTTTGTGGGGCCCACTCCCATGCTACAAAGCTCTTTATTTTATAGTCCCTTTCTTTTGTTGTGATCGCTCTTTTCCTCAGATTTCCACGACAAAACCATGTGAAGCTTTGTTCGTTGGACCTCCTTTATCTTCTAATAGATCATGGTCCTTAACAATGAGATTTATCGCTTCTCGGTTCACATCATATAAAAAACTTCACTTCATTCGATTTGTTCCAAAAGAACTTAACGTATCAAGCAAATGAAATTCACTATTACATGACTTGTGGTTAGAACCTAAGTTATCCATTTACCATTCAAGGTTTTAAATTAAAGTAATCAGACCGACAAGTATTGAGGTCCAACTAACCTTCATGGACGCGTAATTAAGACTTAGTATTGCATTTGTTAAAGTATAAGAAACTTCACTTCATTCGATTTGTTCCAAAAGAACTTAACGTGTCAAGCAAATGAGGTTCACTGTTACATGACTAGGTGGTTAGAACCGAAGTTATCCATTTCACATTTAAAGTTTTAACTTAAACTCATAAGAACGACGTGTATTGAGGACCCAATAGCCTTCATGGACGCATAATTAAGACTTAGTAATGCGTTTGATGAAGTATAAAAAACTTCACTTCATTCTATTTGTTCCAAATGAACTTAACGTATCAAGCAAATGAGGTTCACTGTTACATGATTTGTGGTTAGAACCTAAATTATCCATTTCACCTTCAAGATATTAACTTAAAGTGATGAGAACGACGTCTATTGAGGTCCCAATCACCTTTTTGGTCGCGTAATTAAGACTTAGTAATGCGTTTGATGAAGTATAAGAAACTTCACTTCATTCGATTTGTTCCAAATATACTTAACGTATCAAGCAAATGAGGTTCACTATTACATAATTTGTGGTTAGAACCTAAGTTATCAATTTCACCTTCAAGGTTTTAACTTAAAGTAATCAGAACGACGTGTATTGAGGTCCAAGTAACCTTCATGGACGAGTAATTAAGACTTAGTAATGCGTTTGATGAAGTATAAGAAACTTCACTTCGTTCGTTTTGTTCCAAAAGAACTTAACGTATCAAGCAAATGAGATTCACTGTTACATGACTTAAGGTAAGAACCTAAGTTAACCATTTCACCTTCAAGGTTTTAACTTAAAGTAATAAGAACGACGTGTATTGAGGTCCAAATAACCTTCATGGACGCGTAATTAAGACTTAGTATTGCATTTGTTGAAGTATATGAAACTTCACTTCATTCGATTTGTTCCAAAAGAACTTAACGTATCAAGAAAATGAGGTTCACTGTTACATGACTTGTGGTTTGAACCTAAGTTATCCATTTCACCTTCAAGATTTTTTTAAGATAAAGTAATGAGAACGACATGTATTGAGGTCCCAATAACCTTCCTAGACGCGTAATTAAGACTTAGTATTACGTTTGATGACGTATAAGAAAGTTCACTTCATTCGATTTGTTCAAAAAGAACTAAACGTATCAAGCAAATGAGTTTCACTGTTAGATGACTTGTGGTTAGAACGTAAGTTATCCATTTCACCTTCGAGATTTTAAATTAAAGTGAGCAGAACGACGTGTATTGAGCTCCAACTAACCTTCATAGACGCGTAATTAAGACTTAGTATTGCGTTTCATGAAGTATAAGAAACTTCAATTCATTCAATTTCTTCCAAAAGTACTTAACGTATCAAGCAAATGTGGTTCACTGTTACATGACTTGTTGTTAGAATCTAAGTTATCCATTTCACCTTCAAGGTTTTAACTTAAAGTGACCAGAACGATGTGTATTGAGAACCCAATAGCCTTCTTGTACTTGTAATTAAGACTTAGTAATGCCTTTTATGAAGTATCAGAAACTTCACTTTATTCGATTTGTTGCAAAACAACTTAACGTATCAAGAAAATGAGGTTCACTGTTACATGACTTGTGGTTGGAACCTAAGTTATCCATTTCACCTTCAAGATTTTAACTTAAAGTGATGAGAACGACGTATATTGATGTCCCAATAAACTTCCTGGACACGTAATTATGAATTAGTAATGTGTTTGATGACGTATAAGAAACTTCACTTCAGTCGATTTGTTCCAAAAGAACTTAACGTATCAAGCAAATGAAATTCACAGTTACATGACTGGTTGTTAGAACCGAAGTTATCCATTTAACTTTTAAGGTTTTAACTTAAAATGACAAGAACGACGTGTATTGAGGACCCAATAGCCTTAATGGACGCGTAATTAGGACTTAGTAATGCGTTTGATGAAGTATAAGAAACTTCACTTCACTCTTTTTGTTCTAAATGAACTTAACGTATCAAGCAAATGAGGTTCACTGTTGCATGACTTGTTTTTAGAACTTAAGTTATCAATTTCACCTTCAAGATTTTAACTTAAAGTGATGAGAACGACTTGTATTGAGGTCCCAATAACCTTCCTTGTCGCGTAATTATGTCTTAGTAATGCGTTTGATGAAGTATAAGAAACTTCACTTCATTTGATTTGTTCTAGAAGAACTTAACGTATCAAGAAAATGAGGTTCACTGTTACATGAATTGTGGTTAGAACCTAAGTTATCCATTTCACTTGCAAGGTTTTAACTTAAAATAATCAGAACGATGTGTATTAAGGTCCAAATAACCTTCATGGACGCGTAAATAAGACTTAATATTTGGTTTGATGAAGTATAACAAAACTTCACTTCATTCGATTTGTTCTAAAAGAACTTAACGTATCAAGCAAGTGAGGTTCACTTTTACATAACTTGTGGTTAGAACCTAAGTTATCATTTCACCTCAAGGTTTTAACTTAAAGTAATAAGAACGACGTGTATTGAGGTCCAAATAGCCTTCATGGACGCGTAATTAAGACTTAGTATTGCATTTGTTGAAGTATATGAAACTTCACTGCATTCGATTTGTTCCAAAAGAACTTAACGTATCAAGCAAATGAGGTTCACTGTTACATGACTTGTGGTTTGAACCTAAGTTATCCATTTCACCTTCAAGATTTTAAGATAAAGTAATGAGAACGACATGTATTGAGGTCCCAATAACCTTCCTAGACGCGTAATTAAGACTTAGTATTACGTTTGATGACGTATAAGAAAGTTCACTTCATTCGATTTGTTCAAAAAGAACTAAACGTATCAAGCAAATGAGTTTCACTGTTAGATGACTTGTGGTTAGAACGTAAGTTATCCATTTCACCTTCGAGATTTTAACTTAAAGTGAGCAGAACGACGTGTATTGAGCTCCAACTAACCTTCATAGACGCGTAATTAAGACTTAGTATTGCGTTTCATGAAGTATAAGAAACTTCAATTCATTCAATTTCTTCCAAAAGTACTTAACGTATCAAGCAAATGAGGTTCACTGTTACATGACTTGTGGTTAGAATCTAAGTTATCCATTTCACCTTCAAGGTTTTAACTTAAACTGACCAGAACAACGTGTATTGAGAACCCAATAGCCTTCTTGTACATGTAATTAAGACTTAGTAATGCCTTTTATGAAGTATCAGAAACTTCACTTTATTCGATTTGTTGCAAAACAACTTAACGTATCAAGAAAATGAGGTTCACTGTTACATGACTTGTGGTTGGAACCTAGGTTATCCATTTCACCTTCAAGATTTTAACTTAAAGTGATGAGAACGACGTATATTGATGTCCCAATAAACTTCCTGGACACGTAATTATGAATTAGTAATGCGTTTGATGAAGTATAAAAAACTTCACTTCAGTCGATTTGTTCCAAAAGAACTTAACGTATCAAGCAAATGAAATTCACAGTTACATGACTGGTTGTTAGAACTGAAGTTATCCATTTAACTTTTAAGGTTTTAACTTAAAATGACAAGAACGACGTGTATTGAGGACCCAATAGCCTTAATGGACGCGTAATTAGGACTTAGTAATGCGTTTGATGAAGTATAAGAAACTTCACTTCACTCTTTTTGTTCTAAATGAACTTAACGTATCAAGCAAATGAGGTTCACTGTTGCATGACTTGTGGTTAGAACTTAAGTTATCAATTTCACCTTCAAGATTTTAACTTAAAGTGATGAGAACGACTTGTATTGAGGTCCCAATAACCTTCCTTGTCGCGTAATTATGTCTTAGTAATGCGTTTGATGAAGTATAAGAAACTTCCTTCATTTGATTTGTTCCAGAAGAACTTAACGTATCAAGAAAATGAGGTTCACTGTTACATGAATTGTGGTTAGAACCTAAGTTATCCATTTCACTTGCAAGGTTTTAACTTAAAATAATCAGAACGATGTGTATTAAGGTCCAAATAACCTTCATGGACGCGTAAATAAGACTTAATATTTGGTTTGATGAAGTATAACAAAACTTCACTTCATTCGATTTGTTCTAAAAGAATTTAACATATCAAGCAAGTGAGGTTCACTTTTACATAACTTGTGGTTAGAACCTAAGTTATCCATTTGACCTTCAAGGTTTTAACATAAAGTAATCATAATGACGTGTATTAAGGTCTAAGTAACCTACATGGATGCGTAATTAAGACTTAGTACTGCGTTCGATAAAGTATAACAAAACTTCACTTCATTCGATTTGTTCCAAAAGAATTTAACGTATCAAGCAAATGAGGTTTACTGTTACATGACTTGTGGTTAGAATCTCATTTATCCATTCCACCTTCAAGGTTTTAACTTAAAGTGATGAGAACGACATGTATTGAGGTCCCAATAACCTTCCTAAATGCGTAATTAAAACTTAGTATTGCGTTTGATGAAGTATAAGAAAGTTCACTTTTTTCGATTTGTTCCAAAAGAACTTAACGTATCAAGCAAATGAGATTCACTGTTAGATGACTTGTGGTTAGAACCTAAGTTATCCATTTCACCTTTAAGGTTTTAACTTAAAGTAATGAGAACAATGTGTATTGAAGTCCCAATCACCTTCCTGGTCGCGTAATTAAGACTTAGTATTGCGTTTGATGAAGTATAAGATCGTTCACTTCATTCGATTTGTTTCAAAAGAACTTAACGTATCAAGCAAATGAGGTTCACTGCTACATGACTTGTGGTTAGAACCTAAGTTATCCATTTCACCTTCAAGATTTTAACTTAAAGTGATTATTACGACGTGTATTGAGGTCCCAATAACCTTTCTGGACATGTAATTAAGAGTTAGTAATGCGTTTGATGAAGTATAAGAAACTTCACTTCATTCGATTTGTTCCAAAAGAACTTAACGTATCAAGCAAATGAGGTTCACTGTTACATGACTTGTGGATAGAACCGAAGTTATCCATTTCACCTTTAAGATTTTAACTTAAAGTGAGAATAACGATGTGTATTGAGGACACAATAGCCTTCATGGACGCGCAATTTAGACTTATTAATGCGTTTGATGAAGTATAAGAAACTTCACTTCATTCTATTTTTCCAAAAGAACTTAACGTATCAAGCAAATGAGGTTCACTGTTACATGACTTGTAGTTAGAACCTAAGTTATTTATTTCACCTTCAAGATTTTAACTTAAAGTGATGAGAACGACGTGTATTGAGGTCCCAATCACCTTCCTGGTCGCATAATTATGACTTAGTAATGCGTTTGATGAAGTATAAGAAAATTCACTTCATTTGATTTGTTCCAAAAGAACTTGATGCGAACCACTCCAACGATGTGACTGGTGACCCACGATCAAAATATTAGCATCGTCGCTAACCCAGAATCTACAAGTTCGAATAGGAGAAAATCCTTGACCAGAAATCTGTACAGACCCGAACCTTGGAATGAGGAGGACAGCCACAAACGAATATGCCTGTTCGTTTGATAAGTCAGATTTTGAACGCCACAAGGAGAACCTTGATAAGTTCAGAGTTTCTTCAAGAAACCAAGAGAAATTCTCTCACAATTAGATAAACCAGATTTCCTTTTTACTTCATCTAAGAATGAATTTATAAGCATGAAACACCCTTTCATGCTAGGGTTCTAGGGTTTCCTTTAAGAGCAAATTACTAATCTGTCCTTCTAACTTTTAATTAAAAGACAATAATTACTAAATAAAATGACTTATGACTCGATAGACAACAAGTACTTTTTAAACCCTAAAAACGACAATCTAGAAGTAACTAAATAAATTAAATGACAATGACATAAACATCATCCCGAAACAGCTTGGATTACGAGAACAATCTCTGGTTCTTGGTTCGGAACATAATTTCCTTCTTGAGGTAAGATTTGACGGACTAAATTGCTCATTTGCTCCTTGATCTGCTTTGCCTTTGCTCTCATTATTGGTCTAGTCACTTGTAATGTATCCGTCTTGAGGTCCTCATCATTCCCTCCCTCTTGAAAATGATTTGTCCTCAAATCAAAATCTGCATCAAAAAGACTCAAGTCAGAAACATTAAATGTTGCACTTACATTGTACTCACCAGGTAAATCAAGTTTGTAGGCATTGTTGTTAATTCGCTCAAGCACTTGGAATGGTCCATCACCACGAGGAAGCAACTTAGAACATCATTGTGCGGGGAATCTCTCTTTATGCATATGCAACCAAACCCAAACTCCGAGTTCAAAAAATGAGGTGACGTCGACCCTTGTTGGCATTCTTGATGTATTGATCAGTTCTCTGCTCAATGTTTTGTCGAGCTCGCTCGTGGAGTTGTTTCACGACTTCTGCCTTCTTCTTGCCATCTAAATTCACTTGTTCAGAAACAGGTAAAGGTGATAAATCCAATGGGGTTAGTGGATTAAAACCATAAACAATCTCAAATTGTGAAAATTTAGTGGCTGGATGAATGGAACGGTTATAGGCAAACTCAACATGTGACAAATATTCCTCCCATGACTTAATGTTTTTGCTAATGACTGCCCTCAACAATGTCGATAAAGTCCTATTCACTACCTCAGTTTGACCATCAGTTTGGGGATGACAAGTAGTTGAAAACAAAAGTTTTGTTCCTAATTTCCCCCACAAAGTTTTCCAAAAGTAACTTAAAAACTTAGCATCATGATCCGAAACTATTGTCCTTGGCATCCCATGTAACCGTACTATCTCTTGAAAGAACAATTCAGCAACATTAGAGGCATCATCAGTTTTATGACAAGGAATAAAATGAGCCATCTTAGAAAAAAGATCTACAACCACAAAAATTGAATCCTTACCACGCTTAGTCCTAAGTAACCCTAACACAAAGTCCATCGAAATGTCAATCCAAGGCGAACTAGGAATAGGCAGAGGTGTGTAAAGCCCGTTCGGTTGTACTCTCGATTTAGCTTGCTTACACGTAAGACATCTACCAACTATCCTCTCAACATCTCGTTTAATGTGGTGCCAATAGAAATGTTCTTGTAGAATTCCTAGAGTTTTTGCTACCCCAAAATGCCCCATCAACCCCCACATGGGATTCCCTAATCAATAAATCACGCAAAGAACAGTTGGGAACACACAATTTACCTTCCCTAAAGAGGTACTCGTCATGCCTAAAGAACTTGCCAAACCCAGATTTCTCACACAACCTATAACTCTCTCCAAAATCAACATCATCAATGTAAAGCTGTTTGATATGTTTGAATCCAAGTAATTTAGCATCTAAGGTTGATATTAAAACATACCTGCGAGAAAGTGCATCAGCAACCACATTCTCCTTACCTTTCTTGTACTGGATGACGTATGGGAATGGCTCCAAGAATTCACACCAGTGACCATGGCGTTTATTCAGCTTGTGTTGGCTCTTGAAATGCTTCAAGGTTTCATGATCGGTGTGGATCACGAACTCCTTTGGCATAAGGTAGTGTTGCCACGTCACGAGGGCATGAACTACGGCGTAGAGCTCCTTGTCGTACGTCGGGTAGTTGAGCGTTGCGCCGCTTAACTTCTCACTGAAGTATGCAATTGGTCTTCGTTCCTACATTAAAATAGCTCCAATCCCTACACCTGAAGCATCACACTCAACCTCAAACATTTTATCAAAGTTAGGTAAAGCAAGTAAAGGGGCATGCGAAAGTTTATATTTCAGAATCTTAAAGGCCTCCTCTTGTGCCTCGCCCCATTTAAATGGAACATTCTTCTTCATCACATCAGTGAACGGCGTGGCCACGGTGCTAAAGTCCTTCACGAATCGCCGGTAGAAGCTTACAAGTCCATGAAAACTTTGTACATGTCCAACAGTCGTCGGAGTTGGCCATTCTTGAACTGCGAAAACCTTCTTATTGTCAACCTGGATTCCCTGCGCGCTAACAATAAAACCAAAAAAACAAGCTGGTCGGTGCAAAAGGTGCACTTGCCATAGTTAGTGTACAATTGCTCTTTCCTAAGAACATTCAAAACTGCTCGCAAATGGGAAACATGGTCATGTAAATTTGAGCTATCTATTAAAATATCATCAAATTATACAACTACAAATTTTCCAATAAACGGACGCAAAACATGATTCATCAAGCGCATGTAAGTACTAGGTGCATTAGTTAGCCAAAATGGCATGACCATCCACTCGTACAATCCATGTTTTGTTTTAAACGCCGTTTTCCACTCATTGCCTTCATTCATTCTAATTTGATGGTACCCACTCTTAAGATCAATCTTTGAAAAGACAAAGGAACCATGCAACTCATCAAGCATATCATCTAAACGAGGAACAGGAAAGCGATACTTTACCGTGATATTGTTGACGGTGCGACAATCGGTGCACATTCGCCATGTTCCATCCTTCTTAGGAACCAAAAGAACGGGAACAGCGCACGGACTCATGCTTTCCCTCATGTACCCCTTTTCCATCAAGTCTTCCACTTGACGCTGTAACTCCTTTGTCTCCTCTGGGTTGGTGCGATAAGCTGGCCAATTCGGAATGGAGGCTCCGGGAACAAGGTCAATCTTGTGCTCAATCCCACGAATGGGTGGTAAACCTTTTGGAAGCTCATCGAAAATACGTCCTCAAAGTCCTGCAAAAGAGTAACAACCAGTCTTAGAAGGGACAAATCTAGCTTGTTAGTATTCAAAACATCTTCCTTGAACGTGAGAAGGATCATTGGCTGTTTGTAGGAAATGGTTTGTTTCATATCACTCTTGGTTGCAAAGAGATTCTGCTTAGGAATGGATGAACTCTCTGGTTTTCTCTCTGGTTTTCCTTGTTTCCACTCTTTTCTTTCTTCTTCACTCGATTTCTGCAATCGGATTTAATCTGCAAAGACCTCTCTCGGGGATAAAGGTACTAACGTGATTGGCTTGTGTTTGTTGGTGAATGAATACTTGTTGGTGAAACCATCATGTTGCACTCTTCGGTCAAATTGCCACGGTCTTCCCAACAGGATATGACTAGCTTGCATCGGTACCACGTCGCACTTCACTTCGTCTTCGTACTTTCCAATCCGAAAGGGTACCACCACTTGCTTGGTGACACGTACCTCCCCACTATCATTAAACCATTGCAATTTGTAAGGTCGTGGATGTTTCAACGTTAAAAGTCCCAATTTCTCCACCATAGAAGAACTAGCTACATTGGTACAACTTCCCCCATCGACTATGACGCTACACACTTTGTCTTTCACGTGGCATCGGGTGTGAAAAATATTTTCTCGCTGCACCTTATCATCTTTGTCCTCCTTTATCTGCGCACTCAAGGCACGTCGTGCAACCAAAAGGAAGTCTCTGTTGGCACCTCCTACCTCCTCATCATCTGTGGAAACATACTACAATGATGGCAAATCTGATTCACCCTCATCATCACTAGCCTCGGACTCGATCTCTCCACTCTCCAGCAACACCATCACTCGCTTATTTGGGCATTGACTCGCGATATGTCCTCTCCCAAGACATTTGAAACACTTGATCTCACTAGAGCGATTGGTTGTAGGCGTTGGTTTGGCCTGGTTGGAAGAGGGCGTAGTTGTTGCCCGCTGTTCAAACTTACCCTTGGAAGTGAAGGGACTCTCTTCCTTCTTCGGATACTTTGGTTTCTAAGGCGTTTGGTTCGAACTATGTTGACGGTTACTACTACGTCGTTGCTGCTGTCTCTCTACCTTCAAGGACATGTGAACCAAGTCTTCAATCTCGACGTAATGTTGTAGCTCAACCGCGTCAGCGATCTCGCGATTCAACCCCCTCAAGAATCTAGACATTGTCGCTTCTCGATCCTCTTCGATGTTGGCCCGTATCATCGTCATCTCCATATCCTTGTAATACTCATCCACACTACAACTCCCTTGCCTAAGAGTCTGCAATTTGTTGTGTAGAGCACGCCGGTAATGACTCGGTACAAATCGTCGTCGCATCACCCTCTTCATCTCTGCCCAACTCTCAATGGGAAGGTCTCTGTCTTGTCTTCGATCGAGACACAACTTATCCCACCACACTATCACATACTCTGTAAATCTATGGCAGCAAGTTTCACTTTCTTTTGCTCGAAGTAATTGTGGCAATCAAAAACTAGCTCTATTTTCCGCTCCCAGTAAAGGTACTCCTCCGGATCACTTTTTCCTCGAAACTCAGGAATCTTCATCTTGATGTTTCCCAAATTATAATCGAGTCGGCCTCGGTTTTGTCTTGCACGGTTGTTCCCATGTCTTCCATGACTACCCATAGATACTCTATCAAGATCATCCTCCAAGTTTCTCTCATCAATTTCATCGATCTCTTCTGTAGGGACCTGCCTCTGTTGGTTTCTTCTCAGTGCATTTTGCCCAGCCTGGGTTTGGACTCGTGTTGCAATCTGTTCCACTTGATCAATTCGCTCGTTGATCTCATTGAACCCTTGTCTCATCAGCCGCCTCATCTCCCCCATGATCGCCTCCATTTGTAAATTTGGCATGTTAGCTGGACGTTGGTTGTCTTTTGCGTCGGACATGGTTAGGTATTCTCTGCAAGAACGTAATGGTGAAGTAAAATAGAACCTCACAACACTCCCTCACGTGTTTCACTCAAAAATGTGAAAAATCACTGAATTTCACTGGTGTTTGCACTCAATGATACTAGCTTTTATTTTTACATATGCTCACCCACTCGTGCCTTTTTCCATTCGATTTTTTTTTAACGTATCAAGCAAATGAGATTCACTGTTACATGACTGGAGGTTAGAACCTAAGTTATTCATTTCACCTTCAAGGTTTTAACTTAAAGTGACAAAAACGACGGGTATTGAGGACCCTAATAGCCTTCATGGATGCGTAATTAAGACGTAGTAATGCGTTTGATGAAGTATAAGAAACATCACTTCATTCGATTTGTTCCAAAATAACTTAACGTATCAAGCAAATGAGGTTCACTGTTACATGACTTGTGGTTAGACTCTAAGTTATCCATTTCACCTTCAAGATTTTAACTTAAGTTTCTTATACTTAATCAAACGCAATACTAGGTCTTAATTACGCATCCAGGAAGGCTATTGGGACCTTCAATAAACGTCGTTCTCATCACTTTAAGTTAAAACCTTGAAGTTGAAATGGATAACTTAGGTTCTAACCACAAGTCAGGTAACAATGAACCTCATTTACTTGATACGTTATGTTCTTTTGGAACAAATCGAATGAAGTGAAGTTTCTCATACTTCATCAAATGCATTACTAAGTCTTAATTACGCATCCAGGAAGGTTATTGGGACCTCAATACATGTCGTTCTCATTACTTTAAGTTAAAATCTTGAAGGTAAATTGGATAACTTAGGTTCTAACCACAAGTCATGTAATAGTGAACCTCATGTGCTTGATACGTTAAGTTCTTTTGGAACAAATCAAATGAAGTGAAGTTTCTTATACATCATCAAATGCATTACAAAGTCTTAATTATGCATCCATGAAGGCTATTAGGTCCCAATAGCCTTCATGGACGCGTAATTAAGACTTAGTAATGCGTTTGATATAGTGTAAGAAACTTTATTTCATTCGATTTGTTCCAAAAGAACTTAACGAATCAAGTAAATGAGGTTCACTGTTACATGAGAAATGGTTAGAACATAAGTTATCTATTTCACCTTCAAGGTTTTAACATAAAGTGATGAGAACGACGTGTGTTGAGGACCCAATAGCTTTCTTGGACGAGTAATTAAGACTTAGTATTTCGTTTGATTAAGTATAAGAAATTTCACTTCATTCGATTTGTTCCAAAAGAACTTAACGCATCAAGCAAACTGTTACCTGACTTGTGGTTAGAACCTAAGTTATTCATTTAACCTTCAAGGTTTTAACTTAAAGTGACTAGAACGACGTATATTAAGGACCCAATAGCCTTCAAGTACTCGTAATTAAGACTTAGTAATGCGTTTAATGAAGTACAAGAAACTTCACTTCATTCGAATTGTTCCAAAAGAAGTTAACGTATCAAGCAAAAGAGGTTCACTGTCACATGACTTGTCGTTAGAACCTAAGTTATCCATTTCACTTTCAAGATTTTAACTTAAAGTGATAAGAACGACGTGTATTGAGGTCCCAATAAACTTTTTGGACGCGTAATTATGACTTAGTAATGCGTTTGATGAAGTATAAGAAACTTCACTTCATTCGATTTGTTCCAAAAGAACTTAACGTATCACGCAAATGAGGATCACTGTCACATGACTTGTGGTTAGAATCTAAGTTATCCATTTCACGTTCAAGGTTTTAACTTAAAGCGATCAGAACGATGTGTATTGAGTACCCAATGGCCTTCCTGGACTCGTAATTAACACTTAGTATTGCGTTTGATGAAGTATAAAAAACTTCACTTCATTCGATTTGTTCCAAAAGAACTTAATGTATCAAACAAATGAGGTTCACTGTTACATGACTTGTGGTTAGAGCCTAAGTTATCCATTTCACGTTCAAGGTTTTAACTTAAAGTGATCAGAACGACGTATATTGAGGACCCAATAGCCTTCATGGATGCGTAATTAAGACTTATTAATGCGTTGGATGAAGTATAAGAAACTTTACTTCATTCGATTTGTTCCAAAAGAACTTAACGTATCAAGCAAATGAGGTTCACTGTTACATGACTTGTGGTTAGAACCTAAGTTATCCTTTTAACCTTCAAGGTTTTAACTTAAAGTGATCAGAACGACGTGTATTGAAGACCCAATAGCCTTCATGGACGCGTAATTAAGACTTAGTATTGCATTTGATGAAGTATAAGAAACTTCACTTCATTCAATTAGTTGCAAAAGAACTTAACGTATCAAGCAAATGAGGTTCACTGTTACCTGACTGGTGGTTAGAACCTAAGTTATCCATTTAGCCTTCAAGGTTTAAACTTAAAGTGACCGGAACGACGTGTATTAACGACCCAATAGCCTTCATGTACCCGTAATTAAGACTTAGTAATGCGTTTAAAGAATTACAATTAACTTCACTTCATTCGATTTGTTCCAAAAGAACTTAGCGTATCAAGCATAAGAGGTTCACTGTCACATGACTTGTTGTTTGAACCTAAGTTATCCATTTCACTTTCAAGATTTTAACTTAAAGTGATAAGAACGACATGTATTGAGGTCCTAATAACCTTTCTGGACATGTAATTAAAACTTTGTATTGCGTTTGATGAAGTATAAGAAAGTTAACTACATTCGATTTGTTTCAAAAGAACTTAACGTATCAAGTAAATGAGGTTCACTGTTACATGACTTGTGGTTAGAACCTAAGTTATCCATTTCACCTTCATGGTTTTAACTTAAAGTGATCAAAACGACGTGTATTGAGGACCCAATAGCATGGACGCGTAATTAAGACTTAGTAATGCGTTTGATGAAGTATAAGAAACTTCACTTCATTCGATTTGTTGCAAAAGAACTTAACGTATAAAGCAAATGAGGTTCACTGTTACATGACTTGTGGTTAGAACCTAAGTTATCCATTTCACCTTCAAGGTTTTAACTTAAAGTGATCAGAACGACGTGTATTGAGTACCCAATGGCCTTCCTGGACTTGTAATTAACAATTAGTATTGCGTTTGATGAAGTATAAGAAAGTTCACTTCATTCGATTTGTTCCAAAAGAACTTACCGTATCAAGCAAATGAGGTTCACTGTTACATGATTTTTGGTTAGAACCTAAGTTATCCATTTCACCCTCATGGTTTTATCTTAAAGTGACCAGAACAACGTGTATTGAGGACCTAATAGACTTAATGGACGCATAATTAAGACTTAGTAATGCGTTTGATGAAGTATAATAAACTTCACTTCATTCGATTTATTCCAATATAACTTAACGTATCAAGCAAATTAGGTTCACTGATGTGAACCGAGGAACGACAAATCTCATTGTCAAGGACCATGATCTATTATAAGATAAAGGAGGTCCAAAGAACGAAGCTTTACAAGATTTAGTTGTGGAAATCCAAGGAAAAGAGCGATCACAATAAAAGTAAGAGACAAAAAAAAAAGAGCTTTGTAGCATGGAAGTGGGCCCCAAGAACTTGGCAAAAGAAGACCCATAAGGCACAGAGTTAGGCCCCACAAATACCAATGGATTGGGGAGAGGAGTGTAACGATCCACGCAAACTACAAAGAGATAAAGATTCACGTGGGTTGGAAAGAGATAAAGATTCACATGACTTAATTTATGATGTGATCCAAGTTGAGACCAGATCAAGGCCCAAGAAAAAAGATTCAATTGAAGATACGGGCGGCCCAATGAGCAGAGTAAGAAGCCCAAGATTATTGAAAGATCTTTTGAATCAAGGGAAGCCGAAGATGTATGAAGATTTAGGAGGATGCGATGCACATGCACATGTAAGAATTAAAACACATGTGCCATGCACATGCCTATACGAAGAATTAAAAGGTCACATGCAAAGCACGTGCAAATCATACAAATCTCGTGGGAAAAAATCTTATCCAACTGAATCTACACAAATCAGTTCAAATCACGTTCAAACGGAGTTTAAACAAGAGATGACATCTGATCATGCCAAGGATCATTATCTCACTATTTTATTAGTTATTTTATTTTTATTATTGTTTTTTTTAATTATTTAGTTTAATTTAATGTGTACCATATTTAATGCAAAACTATTTGATTTAATAAAAGAACAAGTTTGAATTAAAAAATTGAGTGTTTTTTTTAAGAGAGGATTTATCTTTAGCTCTTTGCGAAGAATAACGATCTTCTTCATGTCACACTTGAAGAATCTCGCTTGGTAACTTTGGTTCTTACCAACGAGTTTGGTCTGGGTTAAGCTCCTATTTTGATAGCTTCAGTTCAGCCAACAGGTGTGGCTCGAGTCAAGCTCCTGTTTTGATAACTAGGGTTCCATCGAATTCTTCGATTGGGGTCTTAGTTCCTTACTCTGTTCTTGAATCGAAAAGGCCTTCATTTGAATTATTCCGCGTTGTTGTCGGGTCCCGGGTCCTTTCGATCTGAGGTTCACATCAGTTGGTATCAGAGCGTCGGCTCCTAGATTCAATAAGCTATCTTTAATTTTTGTTATCCATCTTTTCTTCATCTTATTCTATTCGTCCTATTAGTCAAAAAAAAAAAAAAAAACAAAAGAATTCATCTTTTTTATTCTTATTATCAAAGTTTTAATTTTATCATTGATTCTTTTTTGTCTCGTGAATTTGTCTTCTTGAAAAGAACTATTTACCATCGATCAAGTTATTACGTAAAGAACTACAAAGGAGATCTAGAGGTAAAAGGCAAGAGGGTGAGACTATTATAGAAAAAGCCTTAATCTTTTAGCGAAACACGAGTGGAGTGACATCCATCGAGAGTAAACACGTGAGGGAGAGGTAAGGTCCATTATTTTCTTTTACTTCTAACAATTTTCTTTTATTTTCTTATTGTGGTCAAAAAAGAATATCATGAGTGAAGAACACAACGACGTTGATTTAAAATTGTTCATGAGAGCCATGCAAGATCAATACACGGCTCTAAATCGGAGAATGGAACGATTGGAATCTCCATCCCCTAATCATATGCGGCGAAGGAAGGATTTTGATGTAGAATTTGAAGAGTATAATGGACATTATCAAAGGGAAAGAAATGATAGGTCGTACCGAGGAGATGGTGATCTAAGTAACCTCAAGGCAAATATCCCTTCTTTCCAAGGGAAAAGTGATCCCGAGGTGTATTTGGAATGGGAAAGAAAGGTGGACTTATTGTTTTAATACCAAAACTACATGGATGAAAAAAAACTTAAATTGGTGACAATGAAGTTCACGGACTACGCTATCAATTGGTGGGATGAACTAGTAAAGTACCGAAGAAGGTATGGTGAGTCACAAGTATTATAGACATGAAGGCACTCATGCGAAAAAGATTTGTTCCATCACAGTATTATAGAGATTTGTGTCGAAAACTCCAAAATTTGACTCAAGGTTTTAAAAGCATGGAAGATTATTATAAAGAGATTAAAATAGCCATGAAAAGAGCTAATGTTGAGGAAGACGACGAAGAAACAATGACTCGATTTGTTAGAGGACTAAATAGAGAGATAGCGGATGTCGTAGATCTACAACATTATGTGGACTTAGAAGAATTATTTCACAAATCAATCAAGATCGAACGACAACTAAGAGCAAAACTAGAATTCTAAGACGGGATCAACTTGGAATTCATCGTGGAAATCAAATTGGGAGGATGAAAATTTGAAACCGAGACAGGATCCTAAGAGCAAAATCGCTGCTACCAATGTATTTTCACAAAAATTCAAGACCGATTGATCAAAGAACGAGTATGCATTGGTTAACAATGGAAGACCTGTGATCCTTACACCATTAAAGTCGTGGGAGGCAATTGAAGATAAAAAGAGGATCATGAAGGTATTTCAAATCATAAAAGACGAGAGAGAGAAAGAAAAAGGTGAAAAGAAATTAGTTGAAAAAGAAAAAGAAAGTGGTGAAAAGAAATTAGTTGAAAAAGAAGCAAAAAAAGAAAAAGAAAGTGGAGAAAGACAAATAGTTGAAAAGAGCACAAAGAGGGATAAAAAACCGAGGGAGCAAGAGAGAAAAATTGAGGGAAAAGAGATAAAAACCGAGGGAGATAGTGAACAAAAGCCGAGTGAAAAACAAATTGTATTGATGAACAAAAGTGAGGATAAGCGTGAGATGATTTTGCTTTTATATAAAGATGTTTATTTATCATCTAACGACTTACCAAGTTTTCTTCCAAGTGTTGTTTCTTTTCTTTTGCAGAAAAATAAATATGAAATTCTCGAGGAGTTTCGAAGAGAAATTTTTTCTTTGAAAGAGATTGAGAAGCATAAAAATCTCATACCGAGTATATTTGTTCCAAGTCGACCGGAAACATCAAATAGGTTTGAGTGGTTGGTAAGATCATATGATTTTTATATTGCACCTATTATATGTATAATGTTGATAGATAATATGCAAAATTATTTTATTGGAAAATTTGTCATTGATTACTTTGCACACAACTTGGTTTACGAAAAAAATTTAGATACACATTTTGCGAACTTCAAATCTCATTTTAAGCGTTTTAAGGGATTTTATTTCAATTAGATATTATTCACTATTTGATATTATTGATTATTTTAATTCATTAAATTCGTTAAATTTATTAACTTTGTTTACTAAAAAGTTTGCTTTTGTGGAAGAAAGGAAAAATGATAAATTTATTAAGAAATTTCAATCAATGGTAAGACTTATTTTTGAACCTAGAGATTTGGTTTGCCTACGTCTACAAAAAGAAAGGTTTCCGAACAAACGGAACAACAAGCTACAACCTTGAGGAGATGAACCTTTCCAAGTCCTAAAACGCATCAACGACATCGCTTACAAGATCGACCTATCGAGTGAATACGGTATTGCAAGCATATCTTTTAATTTTACTAACTTGTTTTTATATGATGCAGGAGATTCGAGGACGAATCTTTTCGAAGGAGGAGGGAATGATGTGAACCGAGGAACGACAAATCTCATTGTCAAGGACCATGATCTATTAGAAGATAAAGGAGGTCCAACGAACAAAGCTTCACATGGTTTAGTTGTGGAAATTCAAGGAAAAGAGCGATCACAACAAAAGCAAGAGACTATAAAAATAAAGAGCTTTGTAGTATAGAAGTGGGCCCCAAGAACTTGGCAAAAGAAGACCCATAAGGCACAGAGTTGGGCCCCACAAATACCAATGGATTGGAGTGAGAAGAGTAAAGATCCACGCAAACTACAAAGAGATAAAGATTCACGTGGGTTGGAAAGAGATAAAGATCCACATGACTTAATTTATGATGTGATCCAAGTTGAGACCAGATCAAGGCCAAAGAACAAATATTCAATTGAAGATACGGGCATCCCAATGAGCAGAGTAAGAAGCCCAAGATTATTGAAAGATTTTTTGAAGCAAGGGAAGCCGAAGATGCATGAAGATTTGGGAGGAATGCAATCCACATGCACATGTAAGAATTAAAACACATGTGCCATGCACATGCCTAACGAAGAATTAAAAGGTCACATGCAAATCACACAAATCTCGTGGGAAAAAATCTTATCCAACTGAATTTACACAAATCAGTTCAAATCACATGCAAACGGAGTTTAAACAAGAGATGACATCTGATCATGCCAAGGATCATTATCTCACTATTTTATTAGTTATTTTATTTTTATTTTTGTTTTTTTTAATTATTTAGTTTAATTTAATGTGTAGCCTATTTAATGGCAAAACAATTTGATTTAATAAAAGAACAAGTTTGAATTAAAAAATTGAGTGTTATTTTTAAGAGAGGATTTATCTTTAGTTCTTTGTGAAGAACAACGATCTTCTTCAAGTCACACTTGAAGAATCTCGCTTGATGTCTTTGGTTCTTACCAACGAGTTTGGTCTAGGTCAAGCTCCTGTTTTGATAGCTTCGATTTAGCCAATAGGTGTGGCTCGGGTCAAGCTCCTTTTTTGATAACTAGGGTTCCATCGAATTCTTCGATTGGGGTCATAGTTCCTTACTTTGTTCTTGAATCGAAAAGGCGTACCTTTGAATTATTCCGCGTTGTTGTCGGGTCCTGGGTCGTTTCGATCCGAGGTTCGCATCAGTTGTTTTTTTTGTACTCTTCGAATTTCAAGAGGAGAAATTCACAAGAAGAAAAAATTGATGATAAAAATCGAGACTTGATAATAAGGATGGAAAAAAAATGATTTTTTTTTGTGTTTTTTTGAGTACCAACGCGGAATAATTCAAAGGAATGCCTTTTCGATTCAAGAACAAAGTAAGGAACTAAGACCCCAATCGAAAAATTCGATGGAACCCTAGTTATCAAAACAGGAGCTTGACCCGAGCCACATCTGCTGGCTGAACCGAAGCTATCAAAACAGGAGCTTGACCCAGACCAAACTCGTTGGTAAGAACCAAAGCTATCAATCGAGATTCTTCAAGTGTTACTTGAAGAAGATCGTTGTTCTTCGCAAAGAACTAAAGAGAAATCCTCTCTTAAAAATAACACTCAATTTTTTAATTCAAACTTGTTCTTTTATTAAATCAAATAGTTTTGCCATTAAATAGGCTACACATTAAATTAAACTAAATAATTAAAAAATGAAAATAAAAATAAAATAACTAATAAAATAGTGAGATAATGATCCTTGGCATGATCAGATGTCATCTCTTGTTTAAACTCCGTTTAAACGTGATTTGTGTATATTCAGTTGGATAAGATTTTTTCCCACGAGATTTGTATGATTTGCATGTGCTTTGCATGTGACCTTTTAATTCTTCGTATAGACATGTGCGTGGCACATGTGCATGTGCATGGCACATGTGTTTTAATTCTTACATGTGCATGTGCATCGCATCCTAACAAATCTTCATGCATCTTCGGCATCCCTTGCTTCAAAAGATCTTTCAATAATCTTGGACTTCTTACTCTGCTCATTGGGCCGCCCATATCTTCAATTGAATCTTTGTTCTTGGGCCTTGATCTGGTCTCAACTTGGATCACATCATAAATTAAGTCTTGTGGATCTTTATCTCTTTCCAACCCACGTGAATCTTTATCTCTTTGTAGTTTGCGTGGATCTTTACCCTTCTCACTCCTATCCATTGGTATTTGTGGGGCCCAACTTTGTGCCTTATGGGTCTTCTTTCGCCAAGTTCTTGGGGCCCACTTCCATGCTACAAAGCTCTTTATTTTTATAGTCTCTTGCTTTTGTTGTGATCGCTCTTTTCCTTGGATTTCCACAACTAAATCATGTGAAGCTTTGTTCGATGGACCTCCTTTATCTTCTAATAGATCATGGTCCTCGACAATGAGATTCGTCGTTCCTCGGTTCACATCTTTCACTTTTACATGACTTGTGGTTAGAACCTAAGTTATCCATTTCACCTTCATGATTTTAACTTAAAGTGATGAAAAAGACGTGTATTAAGGTCCCAATATCCTTCATGGACGCGTAATTAAAACTTAGTAATGCGTTTAATAAAGTATAAGAAACTTTACTTCATTCGATTTGTTCCAAAAAAACTGAACGTATCAAGCAAATGAGGTTCAATATTACATGAGTTGTGGTTAGAACCTAAGTTATCCATTTCACCTTCAAGGTTTTAACTTAAAGTGATGAGAACGACGTGTCTTGAGGACCCAATAGCCTTCTAGACGCATAATTAAGACTTAGTATTGCGTTTGATGAAATATAAGAAACTTCACTTCATTCAATTTTTTCCCAAAGAACGTAACGTATCAAGAAAATGAGGTCCCAATAACCTTTTGGTTACCTAACTTGTGGTTAGAACCTAAGTTATCCATTTCACCTTCAAGGTTTTAACTTAAAGTTACCTAACTTGTGGTTAGAACCTAAGTTATCCATTTCACCTTCAAGGTTTTAACTTAAAGTTACCTAACTTGTGGTTAGAACCTAAGTTATCCATTTCACCTTCAAGGTTTTAACTTAAAGTGACAAGAACGACGTGTATTAAGGACCCAATAGCCTTCATGTACCCGTAATTAAGACTTAGTAATGCGCTTAATGAAGTACAAGAAACTTCAATTCATTCGATTTGTTCCAAAAGAACTTAACGTATCAAGTAAAAGAAGTTCACTATCACAGGACTTGTTGTTTGAACCTAAGTTATCCCTTTCACTTTCAAGATTTTAACTTAAAGTGATAAGAACGATATGTATTAAGGTCCCAATAACCTTTCTGGACGCGTAATTAAAACTTTGTATTCCGTTTGATGAAGTATGAGAAAGTTCACTACATTCTATTTGTTCAAAAATAACTTAACATATCAACTAAATGAGGTTCACTGTTACATGACTTGTGGTTAGAACCTAAGTTATCCATTTCACCTTCAAGGTTTTAACTTAAAGTGGTCAGAACGACGTGTATTGAGGACCCAATAGCATGGACGCGTAATTAAGACTTAGTAATGCATTTGATGAAGTATAAGAAACTTCACTTCATTCGATTTGTTCCAAAAGAACTTAACGTATCAAGCAAATGAGGTTCACTGTTGCATGACTTGTGGTTAGAACCTAAGTTATCCATTTCACCTTTAAGGTTTTAACTTAAAGTGATCAGAACCACGTGTATTGAGGACGCAATGGCCTTCCTGGACACGTAATTAACGCTTAGTATTGTAACACCCGAGATAATGGCCAGGTGATTTTTTTTCCTAATTGTTTTAACGGTCATAATTATTTAATCTTCGCAGTTTAGGATTTTATGCCAAGCTTAATTAATTACATGTGGATCTAAACTAGGTTGAGTGGCAAAGTTGTAATATTGGAGGATTGAGGCCAGTATTTAAAGAAAAAGGAAAGGATTCAAACCTCATTTAAACCACGGTAGCCGACACCTTCCTTTCCGGCGATTTCTTCTCTAGCTCTTCGCAGTTTAGGATTTTATGCCAAGCTTAATTAATTACATGTGGATCTAAACTAGGTTGAGTGGCAAAGTTGTAATATTGGAGGATTGAGGCCAGTATTTAAAGAAAAAGGAAAGGATTCAAACCTCATTTAAACCACGGTAGCCGACACCTTCCTTTCCGGCGATTTCTTCTCTAGCAAGTTCTTACTCTTTGCTATCAGCAAACTCTCCTCCACGGCCGGTTTACTCCGCCACAACTCGACTACTCTGCGCCTGAGGTATGCATTACACAATGTGGCTATCTGTTAGTTTATTAGCTCTGTATTGAAGTTTTGGATTCTTCAATGGCCGAGTATTGATAAGAACATTTTGAAACCCGAGATTGGTAATGTCATTCCGAATCGATTCTGGACATTTAAAACAACCAACTCTGAGTTATCATTTATCGAATCCATCTGTTTTGATTTTGGGATTTCGGGTTACATTGAGTATTAAACTAAGAACTCGGGAATGACTCTTAGCTATTAGATCTTAGGATAACTTGAGATTAGAACTATTAGGATTTTGTTTTAACTACTGCAATGTAAATGTTCTAGGTGAAGAAGTTTGAAGAGGAAGGAACTCAAAGTGCTAAGGAGACCAGGTAAGTGAATGTGTAGGTTTCTCGGTCATTAGGACCCTACATCAAAGGATGCTAGGTAGAAACTCACATGATGATTAGAAGTTCCCCTTGTGTTACTGTCTAAAGTTTATGCCGATGATTAGCTCAATGATAAGGCTTCATGTCGAATGGTATTCTGTTCTGCAGCTTGATGATTTAAGAATTTCCAAGTACATGCATCATGACTATTTTATGCATATGAAAATGTTTTAAAAGCATGTTTTCTCATGAACAAGATAAGATGATAAAATCCCTGCAACGGGGTTGAGTGAGGGTTGGGGGCGGTTCGGCGTATGTCACAGTCCAAAGAAGGACATATGTATACGACCCGCAGTAGGGACCATGATCAAAATCACTGTCGAACCCCCTTTACCGGCACAAATTCTCTCTCATTCCACACAACTTAAATGATGAATATGAACAATGATTATGAACAATCATTACGAATGATGAATATGATTCATGACTATGGATGATGATTATGAACAAGAAAAGGCTAATGACCATGTATTTCTTCGAATTATGCATTTATGCATTCATGTTATTATTGCATTCCTTACTAAGCATTAGGCTTATAGTTAAGCCTTATGATGTAGGTGAAGAGTTAGTAGGTGAGGAATTTCAGTCCAGAGATGAGGTTTAAAGCTGGTTGCCGGAGGATGCCCGGTGTGACAGTGCAAGGTTGAATAGGCGATTAAGTTCCCTGGTTATGCTCATAGTAAGTCAGAGAAGTTTATGATAAACAGATGACTAAGTAGAATAGAATTTTCTTATAACAATGAGATTCGGATTTGAATGGTTTGACTTCAGAGTCTGTTAACGATTTTAAGGATTATTGAATGGTCTGTTTTGCTTAAGCCTTCCGCTATGCGTATCTTGAATGGGATATGGTTTTTACTCATTAGGGTTTATAATTTCCAGGTTAAGATTTGGGTGAGTTGTAGTATTTTCTGTTGGATGAGGTTGTTTGATGATTATAGTGTTTTACTGCCGTAAGATAGAAGCTGGATGAGGCATTCATCAGGCTGACGTCATCGGTAGATGTCAAATGATAGGAATCGAACGATTGAGTCTTCCGGATGACGTCACCGGAAGATATAGTATGTTTCTTCATCGGCAGATGTAGAGTGTTTAGCCTTCGGATGATGTAAGTATAAATTTTGTCGTCTCGACTATCGGCAGATGTAGAGTGTTTAGCCTTCGAATGATGTAAGTATAAAATTTGTCGTCGAGCGATCGGCAGATGTAGAGTGTTTAGCCATCGGATGATGAAAGTGCTATTTTGTCGTCTAGCGATCGCAGAAGTAGAGTGTTTAGTGATCGGATGATATAGAGCTTGTAGCTATCGGAAGATGTCTTAGAGGAACACGTGAATTTCACATTCTATCGGTAGATGTTTTAATGATCACGAGAGCTGCACGTGTCTACCGGTAGATGTCCACTACCGGATGACGTTTTAGACGTTCACGAGAGACGCACGTGCTCATCGGTAGATGTTTTCTACTGAACGTCAATGAGAGAGTCACATGATATGCACGTGATAGGTCGGATAATATGCGCTTCATCCGCCGATGCATGCAGACCCATGCAATTCGGGGTAGAATAACGTAGGGCAACCCGAGGGCAATCCTCCACCGCCGATTTCGTCTAGAATCATGACCGTGTAGTGGTCGCTCATGTCTGTGAATGATTAAGTAAATAATGTCGGAAGAAGTCACGTACGAGGGACTGATTTTCCATCTGTTAAGTTGAAGTCCTTAAGCCTGTTAGGTATACTGTTTTATAAAAAAAAAAAAAAAAAAACAGAGAAGGAGAAAAGAGTTCAAATATGAATTAAAGTTTTAAGATAAGTCACGACTTTCGTGGCGATCCTCCCCGGGTCGTTACAATTATGGTATCAAAGCGAAACTAGGTTCTAAAACCGATTTTGCAAACTGCCTTCCAGCACTGACTTTCACAGGAGCACTCTCCAGCAACTGTAAGTGTTTATGATTCTAGCAATGTCATTAAGTTAAGATGTGTTTATGACTAATTGTTTAGGAATCCCAAGATGGTGAGAGGTCAACAGCGAGATGACAATGTGGATAGTCACACCATTGCTCAGCTGACTGAGTTAGTTATTTGCCAATCCCGCCAAGTTGAGCAGCTCATGACCGCCAGGGAAGAACAAGGGAATTCGAGTACGAATATTGCCCGAGAACATGGGGATGAGTGTTTTCACCGACTTCGACCCCCGACTTTCAATGGTCAAGTTTCAGATCCAATTTATGCTGAGGAATGGATTCAAAAGATGGAGGACATGTTCAAGTATGCAAAGGTGGAAGAAGGAGATAAAGTCACATGTGCTGTCTATCACTTGGAACTGATGCGAGGCATTGGTGGAACTCGATCCAGAGCACGACTGACGCAGAAGCTATGACCTGGGGAAGGTTCAAGACAGGCCTTGTTTGACAAGTATTTCAACCGGACTGTTCGGGCCAATAAGAAGAAGGAGTTTATGAACCTTCGACAGACTGGTTCAGTGACGGATTACATATGTAGATTTGAGGTCTTATCTCGGTTTGCATCTCGTTTGGTGGAAGACGAGGAGGATAAGATCTATCAGTTTGTTCAAGGACTGAAGCCAAGCTTGTATATGAAAGTGAAAACTGCTGGTGTCTACAATGTGCCGTATACCGAGGTCACAGCTAAGGCCTTGGAAATGGAGGAGGCTGAAATAACAGTGTATGAGCAGCGTGATCAGACAAAGAAGACTACCAAGGATGTCCAAGAGCCACCACGACCGAACAAGGGCTGGCAGCCACAGCAGAACAGGGGACCACAGCAGCAGAAAGGTGTAAAGAGGCCATACAACCAGAATGATGACCAAGGAAAGGGAAAGAGGCCTCTGGCACCCTTATGCCCCACCTGTCAAAAGAATCACCCCAGCAAATGCAAGTTGCGTTCTGGCCGCTGTTTCAGATGTGATAAGGTTGGATACATAGTCAGAGACTGCCCCATGCCGCCAGATCCGAACCGTGCAAGGATAGCACCTAGAGTTTTTGCTATGATGGAAGATGAGGACACGGTGCCGCACACAGTCATAACAGGTACCATTATGATCTGTGGTTTTACTATTTACACACTTATAGACACTGGGAGCCACACACTTGTTTATATTAACCTTGTTTGTATGCAATCACAACTTAGAACTCCTACTAGCCGAAAAGTCATTTAGCATTATGTTACCATCAGGGAAGTCCCTACATTCAGAGCAGATTGTTAAAGGTGACATTATATCCTTAGGAAGTAAGAAACTATACGTAGAACTGATTGTAATTGACATGAAAGGATATGAGGTGATATTAGGAATGGATTGGTTATTCAGGCATTATGCCACAATAAGTTGTAGATCTGGAATGGTTGATTTTCGACCCCCAAACGGTGATCATTATTCCTTCCAAGCTATCCCTAAGATAAGTAAAATACCAATCATATCCTCACTAGAGATTTATCGGTTATTGAAAAATGGTTGTGAGAGTTACTTAGCTACCATAATGGATGTTCGGGAGAAGAATAAAATAGAATTATAAGACATCCCCATAGTCAGAGAGTTCCCTAAGGCATTCTTGGATGATTTGCCTGGATTACCACCTGATAGAGAAATAGAATTTATGATTGATACCTATCCGAAGCATCACCTGTATCTAAGAATCCATACCGCATGGCACCTATTGAGTTGAAGGAATTAAAAGTCCAATTACAGGAATTAGTTGATAAGAGATTTATACGCCCTAGCAGCTCTCCTTGGGGTGCACCTGTCTTATTCGTTAAGAAGAAGGATGGTTCCCTTAGA
The DNA here is from genome assembly GCA_022432975.1 of Begonia masoniana. Taxonomy (NCBI): domain Eukaryota; kingdom Viridiplantae; phylum Streptophyta; class Magnoliopsida; order Cucurbitales; family Begoniaceae; genus Begonia; species Begonia masoniana. The sequence goes on from CM039512.1 coordinate 40,282,267, forward strand.
ATGTGCATAGACTATAGGGAGCTAAATAAGTTGACAATTAAGAATAAGTACCCCTTACCTCGGATTGACGATTTGTTTGACCAATTGCGAGGAGCTAAGGTGTTTTCAAAAGTAGATTTACGTTCGGGCTATTACCAACTGAAGGTTAAGGAAAAAGATATACCAAAGACAGCCTTCAGAACCCGTTATGGACACTATGAATTCTTGGTCATGTCGTTTGGACTGACCAATGCACCTGCAGCCTTTATGGACTTAATGAATCGAGTGTTTCATGAGTATTTGGACAAATTTGTCATTGTATTCATAGATGATATCTTGATATACTCACGGACTGAAGCTGACCATGTAGAGCATTTAAGAGTAGTTTTGACAACATTGAAGGAGCACCAGCTCTATGCCAAATTATCCAAGTGTGAATTTTGGTTGGACAAGGTTAATTTTCTTGGCCATGTAGTTTTTGCTAATGGCATATAAGTGGACCCGACAAAATTCGAGCAATAGAGGATTGGCCACAACCAAAGAATGCCAGTGAAGTCCGCAGTTTCCTTGGATTGGCAGGCTATTACAGAAAGTTCATCAAAGGATTTTCTATGATAGCTAAGCCCCTGACGAATTTGACAAAGAAGGACAATAAGTATTCTTGGACCGAAGCTTGTGAGGATAGCTTCCAGGCATTGAAAGTGAAGTTAACAACAGCCCCGGTATTGACTCTCCCAACCGATAAAAGAAAGTTTAGCGTATATTGTGATGCATCTAAAGTTGGTTTGGGCTGTGTTTTGATGCAAGAGGGTAAAGTTGTAGCGTATGCCTCTAGGCAGTTAAAGAGTTATGAACAGAACTATCCCACCCATGATTTAGAATTAGCCACTGTTGTTTTTGCCTTGAAAATATGGAGACACTATTTGTATGGGCAACAGTGCGAGCTGTTTTCTGACCATAAAAGTCTGAAGTACCTCTTTACACAAAAGAAATTGAACATGAGGCAGAGGCGTTGGTTGGAATTTGTTAAGGATTACGACTTTGAAATCAAGTATCATCCGGGCAAGGCTAATGCTGTAGCCGATGCTTTAAGCAGAATGTCAACAACAATGCAACCCGCGGTGTCAGCCATGTCTATACTTCTAAGGATGGAGGTTCAGAAATTTGAGTTGGAAATAGTTCCGGAGTTGTCATCTTTGCTCGCAAATTTGACCATTCAACCGAAGGTTCTGGAAAAGATCAAAGAAGCACAACAGAAGGACTCTGAGGAGAATAACAGTATGATGAACAAGGCGAAGGACACCACCTCCGAGTTTAGTCTTTCCAAGGATGGGATTCTGAGGTTTAGAAATAGATGGTACGTCCCTAATGATGAAGAATTACGTAAGATAATCTTGGCTGAGGCGCACTCGTCTCCCTTTTCTGTACATCCTGGCAGCACCAAGATGTATCGAGACCTGAAGTTACTCTATTGGTGGCCAAACTTAAAGAGAGATGATGCTAAGTATGTAGAGTCATGTTTGGTTTGCCAACAGGTTAAAGCCGAGCACCAACGTCCAGGGGGTACCCTTCAGCCTTTACCTATTCCCGAGTGGAAGTGGGAACACATAGCTATGGATTTCGTTGTAGGATTACCTAAGACAATTAAAGGAAATGATAGTATTTGGGTTGTGATTGATAGATTGACGAAATCATCCCATTTCTTACCAGTAAGGACAACCTACTCGATGGACCAGCTGACTGATCTTTATGTACAAGAAGTTATTAGGTTGCATGGAATCCCTGTATCTATTGTATCCGATCGTGACCCCAGATTTACCTCCCGATTTTGAAAAAGTTTACAAGACGCATTAGGTACAAAGTTAACCTTCAGTACTGCCTTCCACCCACAGACAGATGGTCAATCTGAAAATACTATTCAGATACTTGAAGACATGCTGAGGGCGTGTGTACTAGATTTCCAGTCATCCTGGAGTCGATACTTACCTCTGGTTGAGTTCTCCTACAACAACAGCTACCAGTCCACCATTGGCGTGGCACCTTATGAGACACTGTATGGTAGGAAGTGTAGGTCACCTCTGTATTGGGATGAGGTCGGTGAAGCAAAACTCCTAGGTCCCGAGATGTTGCAGCAGATGTCAGACAAGATTGCCAATATTAAAAGGAGAATGATTACTGCACAAAGCCGACAGAAAAGTTATGCAGACCAAAGGAGGAGAGATCTTGAATTTGCTGTTGGAGATGAGGTTTTCTTGAAGGTTTCACCATTTAAAGGAGTACTAAGATTTGGCAGAAGGGGAAAGCTTAATCCACGATTTATTGGACCATTCCCTGTTTTGGCTAGAATCGGTAGTACAGCTTACAGACTGCAGTTGCCTCCATCATTGGATAAAGTTCATAATGTCTTTCACGTGTCAATGTTAAGGAAATGCATACGAGATCTGACGCAAGTTGTTAAGCCAATGGATTTTGAGATTGAACCATCATTAATGTATGAAGAGAGACCAGTGCAGATATTGGAATCCGCAGTTAAGACTCTGAGGAATAAAGAGATTCCGTTGGTCAAAGTTTTATGGAAGAATCATGGCATTGAAGAAGCCACGTGGGAGCGACGACAGGACATGTTAGACAAGTATCCAGAGTTGTTTGTTTGATCAATTTTCGGGGACAAAAATTTTGTTTAAGGAGGGGTGGATGTAACACCCTAGATAACTGCCAGGTGATTTTTTTTCCTAATTGTTTTAACGGTCATAAATATTTAATCTTCGCATTTTAGGATTTTATGCCAAGCTTAATTAATTACATGTGGATCTAAACTAGGTTGAGTGGCAAAGTTGTAATATTGGAGGATTGAGGCCAGTATTTATAGAAAAAGGAAAGGATTCAAACCTCATTTAAAGCACGGTAGCCGACACCTTCCTTTCCGGCGATTTCTTCTCTCGCAAGTTCTTACTCTTTGCTATCAGCAAACTCTCCTCCACGGCCGGTTTACTCCGCCACAACTCGACTACTTTGCGCCTGAGGTATGCATTACACAATGTGGCTATCTGTTAGTTTATTAGCTCTGTATTGAAGTTTTGGATTCTTCAATGGCCGAGTATTGATAAGAACATTTTGAAACCCGAGATTGGTAATGTCATTCCTAATCGATTCTGGACATTTAAAACAACCAACTCTGAGTTATCATTTATCGAATCCGTCTGTTTTGATTTTGGGATTTCGGGTTACATTGAGTATTAAACTAAGAACTCGGGAATGACTCTTAGCTATTAGATCTTAGGATAACTTGAGATTAGAACTATTAGGATTTTGTTTTAACTACTGCAATGTAAATGTTCTAGGTGAAGAAGTTTGAAGAGGAAGGAACTCAAAGTGCTAAGGAGACCAGGTAAGTGAATGTGTAGGTTTCTCGGTCATTAGGACCCTACATCAAAGGATGCTAGGTAGAAACTCACATGATGATTAGAAGTTCCCCTTGTGTTACTGTCTAAAGTTTATGCCGATGATTAGCTCAATGATAAGGCTTCATGTCGAATGGTATTCTGTTCTGCAGCTTGATGATTTAAGAATTTCCAAGTACATGCATCATGACTATTTTATGCATATGAAAATGTTTTAAAAGCATGTTTTCTCATGAACAAGATAAGATGATAAAATCCCTGCAACATGGTTGAGTGAGGGTTTGGGGCGGTTCGGCGTATGTCACAGTCCAAAGAAGGACATATGTATACGACCCGCAGTAGGGACCATGATCAAAATCACTGTCGAACCCCCTTTACCGGCACAAATTCTCTCTCATTCCACACAACTTAAATGATGAATATGAACAATGATTATGAACAATCATTACGAATGATGAATATGATTCATGACTATGGATGATGATTATGAACAAGAAAAGGCTAATGACCATGTATTTCTCCGAATTATGCATTCATGCATTCATGTTATTATTGCATTCCTTACTAAGCATTAGGCTTATAGTTAAACCTTATGATGTAGGTGAAGAGTTAGCAGGTGAGGAATTTTAGTCCAGAGATGAGGTTTAAAGCTGGTTGCCGGAGGATGCCCGGTGTGACAGTGTAAGGTTGGATAGGCGATTAAGTTCCCTGGTTATGCTCATAGTAAGTCAGAGAAGTTTATGATAAACAGATGACTAAGTAGAATAGAATTTTCTTATAACAATGAGATTCGGATTTGAATGGTTTGACTTCAGAGTCTGTTAACGATTTTAAGGATTATTGAATGGTCTGTTTTGCTTAAGTCTTCCGCTATGCGTATCTTGAATGGGATATGGTTTTTACTCATTAGGGTTTATAATTTCCAGGTTAAGATTTGGGTGAGTTGTAGTATTTTCTGTTGGATGAGGTTGTTTGATGATTATAGTGTTTTACTGCCGTAAGATAGAAGCTGGATGAGGCATTCATCCGGCTGACGTCATCGGCAGATGTCAAATGATAGGAATAGAACGATTGAGTCTTCCGGATGACGTCACCGGAAGATGTAGTATGTTTCTTCATCGGTAGATGTAGAGTGTTTAGCCTTCGGATAATGTAAGTATAAATTTTGTCGTCTAGCGATCGGCAAATGTAGAGTGTTTAACCTTCGAATAATGTAAGTATAAATTTTGTCGTCTAGCGATTGGCAGATGTAGAGTGTTTAGCCATCGGATGATGAAAGTGCTATTTTGTCGTCTAGCGATCGCCAGAAGTAAAGTGTTTAGTGATCGGATGATATAGAGCTTGTAAGCTATCGGAAGATGTCTTAGAGGAACACGTGAATTTCACATGTCTATCGGTAGATGTTTTAATGATCACGAGAGCTGCACGTGTCTACCGGTAGATGTCCACTACCGGATGACGTTTTAGACGTTCACGAGAGACGCACGTGCTCATCGGTAGATGTTTTCTACTGAACGTCGATGAGAGAGTCACATGATATGCACGTGATAGGTCAGATAATATGCGCTTCATCCGCCGATGCATGCAGACCCATGCAATTCGGGTAGAATAACGTAGGGCGACCCGAGGGCAATCCTCCATCTCCCGATTTCGTCATAGAATCAATGACCGTGTATGGTCGCTCATGTCTGTGAATGATTAAGTAAATAATGTCATGAAGAAGTCACGTACGAGGGACTGATTTTCCATCTGTTAAGTTGAAGTCCTTAAGCCTGTTAGGTATACTGTTATAAAAAAAAAAAAACAGAGAAGGAGAAAAGAGTTCAAATATGAATTAAAGTTTTAAGACAAGTCACGAGTTTCGTGGCGATCCTCCCCGGGTCGTTACAAGTATTGCGTTTGATGAAGTATAAGAAACTTCACTTCATTTGATTTGTTTCAGAAGAAATTAACGTATCAAGCAAATGAGGTTCACTGTTACATGACTTTTGGTTAGAACCTAAGTTATCCATTTCACCCTCATGGTTTTATCTTAAAGTAACCATAACGACGTGTATTGAGGACCCAATATACTTCATGGACGCGTAATTAAGACTTAGTAATGTGTTTGATGAAGTATAAGAAACTTCACTTCATTCGATTTATTCCAAAAGAACTTAACGTATCAAGCAAATGAGGTTCACTGTTACATGACTTGTGGTTAGAACCTAAGTTATCTATTTCACCTTCATGATTTTAACTTATAGTGACGAAAATGACGTGTATTGAGGTCCCAATAGCATTCATGGACACGTAATTAAGACTTAGTAATGCGTTTGATGAAGTATAAGAAACTTTACTTCATTCGATTTGTTCCACAAGAACTTAACGTATCAAGCAAATGAGTTTCTCTGTTACATGAGTTGTGCTTAGAACCTAAGTTATCCATTTCACCTTCAA